>NC_069423.1:12803680-12808680 GCF_026875155.1 Cherax quadricarinatus | reverse complement strand
CTGTGGTAGAGTTTTAAATACATACAACAGGACTGTCATCTGCATCATGGATTCAGAGATGAGCACTGAATGCCAGATATAAAGTACACCTTATATGATTGTAAAATGCATAAAATGTTGACAAGTGTAAATATGGATAAAGGTTCAGTGGTTGGCATGGTAATGGAACCATGACAAGTGAGATACAACCCGTCCTTCACGGTTCTTACCCTCGCTGAAAAAATACTTGAACTAAATTTCAACTTGTCTCTCTCACTTTCAGACATAATTCTTTTTATTGTCGGATAATTATTACGAAATATAAGATGGTGTTTATTAACCCAGCCCATCTTAACTTTAACCTAACTAAGAATAATGGATATAAATACTTTACTGAAAGTACGTTAAGGCACTTAGTGCTTGTGAAAGTATGTACTTGTTGCTGTTAAATGACAAGACTTATAGACGGAAGAGACAACAAGCCAGTGATGGTGTCCCTTCAACACACTTGCTCTCTACTGTGTTTTCTGCTGTGTGACATTCTCTTGTCATTCATGTATACATGCTAGTGTCACATGTGGCGCTGTGTCAGTTTGACACTCATGTAACACTGTCATATCAATGTCGCAAGCGGCACTGCAGTGTAACATGTATCCGTACCTGTGTCATAAGTGACACTGAGTGCCTTTGCAAGGCTCTAACACTTAAATTTATATGACGTTCTGTATTTAGTACTTTATTACAGTAATTATAATGACAATCATGTACAGTTATGTTTATCTTTGTTTACAGGTGAGTGTGAATTTGAGGCGGTAGAAGCATGGAACACAAGGTAGGCTGTACGGGGCACCCCTCTGGTAGAGTCGGGGCAAGCAAGGGAAGGGAAACGAAGGGAAGTTAAGAAAACGGAGAGAAGGCACAGGAAGGCTAAGGAATGAGTGGTAGTATAGACAGAGAGGGAGTGAAAGAAGGGTAGATTAGAATAAATAAAGTCCTGTGAGTAATATTTGATATACTTGTTAGGGTAAATACGAGCGAGGACGTGACACTGTAGCCTGGTTGACCAGGCAAGTACCAGACGAGCCTGGCCCAAGGCCGGATTCTGGGAGTAGAAAAAAACTCTGGGAACTCATCAGAGGTATGACGTACGCAGTCCACACTTCACTCTGTCTCTACCACTCTTCAATATGACTTACACCAAGGTTATTGAGGAAGTGTTGCCTGCTGGCCTCTTGCACACTACTGTGCTGTGTTCTCACCGAGAGAACAATATTGTTCAGTTATTGTTGTCATCTTCTTAACACCATTGGGACCCAGAGCCCCATTGCTGCTTCACCATCACCGCCATGAGCATTACCATCAATGTCGTCACTATCACAACTGTAACCACCACAATCACCTTGAGCATCATTGCCAGGGTGGTAATCTTATCATGATCAGTCATCTCCCACCATTATGTCATGCTCTATGGTGATGATGGTTGAGAAATGCACCAGGGAGGGATTACCTCCCTTAACTTGGACCTCTCTTAAAAATGCATTTAACTTTGAAAGCGCATATAAGACTCTGACTTAATTATAAAAGTTTGCCGTGTAAATTGTAAAGGGGCCTTTCTCCTTGGCTGTGACTGAGCCAGTCAGAAGTTCCTCTGTCTCTGTCTCTCTCTCTCTGTCTCTCTCTCTCTGTCTGTCTCTCTCTCTCTCTCTCTCTCTCTCTCTCTCTCTCTCTCTCTCTCTCTCTCTCTCTCTCCTCTCTCTCTCTCTCTCTCTCTCTCTCTCTCTCTCTCTCTGTGATAAAATAAGAGAGAATCTATTTCTTCTGAGTTATTTTCGTCTTGTTGCGGTGATTCCTTGTCTCAGCAACACAATCTTCTTTATTGTATTACATGTGTCTACTGTTGTTTTCTAATTTCTCTCATCTCTTCCCTTAAATCTCTCTCATGCATCTACTTGCGCATGTTAGTGTGATCGTCCGCGTTCATAGTTACACGAGTGATGGTCAGACTAACGCTGAAAAAACTACTTCTTCGCATCTTTCTGGCAGTTTTTTCTGAGCCATAAGGCCAGTAACTGTGAGGCCTGGTCTGGGACCGGGCCGAGGCTCCCTTCACCCGTGAGGCCTGGTCTGGGACCGGGCCGAGGTGTCCTTCACCCGTGAGGCCTGGTCTGGGACTGGGCCGAGGCTCCCTTCACTCGTGAGGCCTGGTCTGGGACTGGGCCGAGGCTCCCTTCACCCGTGAGGCCTGGTCTGGGACCGGGCCGAGGCTCCCTTCACTCGTGAGGCCTGGTCTGGAACCGGGCCGAGGCTCCCTTCACCCGTGAGGCCTGGTCTGGGACCGGGCCGAGGCTCCCTTCACCCGTGAGGCCTGGTCTGGGACCGGGCCGAGGCTCCCTTCACCCCTGAATATGTACAGATATAATCTACGGAAAATTTTTGTTGCATCGATAGTGCTCAAATATTAATAATAACATTACTGTTTCCTTCCATATTATCTTGTCTCATCTTGTATGTGTGCACCTCTAACACACACACACACACACACACACACACACACACACACACACACACACACACACACACACACACACACACACACACACACACTGCTTTAAGAAGAGGTACGACAGAGTTCTTGGAGCAGGGAGAGAGTGAGCCTAGTAGCGACTAGCAAAGACGCGGGGCCAGGGGCGACGAATACAGACATACTCTTCTGTTACATGGGGCTCATGTGTTGTTACAGTGAAGCACCGTGTGAGTGTGTGTTACAGTGAAGCACCGTGTGAGTGTGTGTTACAGTGAAGCACCGTGTGAGTGTGTGTTACAGTGAAGCACCGTGTGAGTCTGTGTTACAGTGAAGCACCGTGTGAGTCTGTGTTACAGTGAAGCACCGTGTGAGTGTGTGTTACAGTGAAGCACCGTGTGAGTCTGTGTTACAGTGAAGCACCGTGTGAGTCTGTGTTACAGTGAAGCACCGTGTGAGTGTGTGTTACAGTGAAGCACCGTGTGAGTCTGTGTTACAGTGAAGCACCGTGTGAGTCTGTGTTACAGTGAAGCACCGTGTGAGTCTGTGTTACAGTGAAGCACCGTGTGAGTCTGTGTTACAGTGAAGCACCGTGTGAGTCTGTGTTACAGTGAAGCACCGTGTGAGTCTGTGTTACAGTGAAGCACCGTGTGAGTCTGTTACAGTGAAGCACCGTGTGAGTCTGTGTTACAGTGAAGCACCGTGTGAGTCTGTGTTACAGTGAAGCACCGTGGGAGCCTGTGTTACAGTGAAGCACCGTGGGAGCCTGTGTTAGTGAAGCACAGTGGGAGCCTGTGTTACAGTGAAGCACCGTGGGAGCCTGTGTTACAGTGAAGCGCCGTGGGAGCCTGTGTTACAGTGAAGCACCGTGGGAGCCTGTGTTACAGTGAAGCACCGTGGTAGCCTGTTACAGTGAAGCACCGTGGGAGCCTGTGTTACAGTGAAGCACCGTGGGAGCCTGTGTTACAGTGAAGCACCGTGGGAGCCTGTATTAACAGTGAAGCACTGTGGGAGCCTGTGTTACAGTGAAGCACTGTGGGAGCCTGTGTTACAGTGAAGCACCGTGGAGCCTGTGTTACAGTGAAGCACCGTGGGAGCCTGTGTTACAGTGAAGCACCGTGGGAGCCTGTGTTACAGTGAAGCACCGTGGGAGCCTGTGTTACAGTGAAGCACCGTGGGAGCCTGTGTTACAGTGAAGCACCGTGGGAGCCTGTGTTACAGTGAAGCACCGGGGGAGCCTGTGTTACAGTGAAGCACCGTGGGAGCCTGTGTTACAGTGAAGCACCGTGGGAGCCTGTGTTAGTGAAGCACCGTGGGAGCCTGTGTTACAGTGAAGCACCGTGGTAGCCTGTGTTACAGTGAAGCACCGTGGGAGCCTGTGTTACAGTGAAGCACCTTGGAGTCTGTTACAGTGAAGCACCGTGGTAGCCTGTACAGTGAAGCACCGTGGGAGCCTGTTACAGTGAAGCACCGTGGGAGCCTGTGTTACAGTGAAGCACCGTGGGAGCCTGTGTTGCAGTGAAGCACCGTGGGAGCCTGTGTTGCAGTGAAGCACCGTGGGAGCCTGTGTTACAGTGAAGCACCGTGGGAGCCTGTGTTACAGTGAAGCACCGTGGGAGCCTGTGTTACAGTGAAGCACCGTGGGAGCCTGTGTTACAGTGAAGCACCTTGGGAGTCTGTTACAGTGAAGCACCGTGGTAGCCTGTTACAGTGAAGCACCGTGGGAGCCTGTTACAGTGAAGCACCGTGGGAGCCTGTGTTGCAGTGAAGCACCGTGGGAGCCTGTGTTGCAGTGAAGCACCGTGGGAGCCTGTGTTACAGTGAAGCACCGTGGGAGCTGTGTTACAGTGAAGCACCGTGGGAGCCTGTGTTACAGTGAAGCACCTTGGGAGTCTGTTACAGTGAAGCACCGTGGTAGCCTGTGTTACAGTGAAGCACCCTGGGAGCCTGTGTTACAGTGAAGCACCGTGGGAGCCTGTGTTACAGTGAAGCACCGTGGGAGCCTGTGTTACAGTGAAGCACCGTGGGAGCCTGTGTTACAGTGAAGCACCGTGGGAGCCTGTGTTACAGTGAAGCACCGTGGTAGCCTGTGTTACAGTGAAGCACCGTGGTAGCCTGTGTTACAGTGAAGCACCGTGGGAGCCTGTGTTAGTGAAGCACCGTGGGAACCTGTGTTACAGTGAAGTACCGTGGGAGCCTGTTACAGTGAAGCACCCTGGGAGCCTGTGTTACAGTGAAGCACCGTGGGAGCCTGTGTTACAGTGAAGTACCGTGGGAGCCTGTGTTACAGTGAAGTACCGTGGGAGCCTGTGTTACAGTGAAGCACCGTGGGAGCCTGTTACAGTGAAGCACCGTGGGAGCCTGTGTTACAGTGAAGCACCGTGGGAGCCTGTGCTACAGTGAAGCACCGTGGGAGCCTGTGTTACAGTGAAGCACCGTGGGAGCCTGTGTTACAGTGAAGTACCGTGGGAGCCTGTGTTACAGTGAAGCACCGTGGGAG
>NC_069423.1:12773680-12798680 GCF_026875155.1 Cherax quadricarinatus | reverse complement strand
CACTGATGTCTGCGTACTGTGCATTTATGCGTGCGTACTGTGTATTGATGTCTGCGTACTGTGCACTGATGTCTGCGTACTGTGCATTTATGCGTGCGTACTGTGCATTGATGTCTGCGTACTGTGCATTGATGTCTTCGTACTGTGCACTGATGTCTGCGTACTGTGCACTGTCTGCGTACTGTGCACTCATGTCTGCGTACTGTGCATTGATGTCTGCGTACTGTGCACTGATGTCTGCGTACTGTGCACTGATGTCTGCGTACTGTGCATTGATGTCTGCGTACTGTGCATTGATGTCTGCGTACTGTGCACTGATGTCTGCATAATGAGGAGGACGAAGCAGTTTCTGAGGTGTCAACCTCACTACTGACTTAACCTACTGATTGATGACTGTGTTGGTGACGGTGTGATGGTGTAGAATGTTGGTGATGGACGATAATGGTGACGGGAGGTGTCGGTAATGGTGTTGGTAATGGAGAATGTAGATTAGGTTAGGTAAGGTTTGTCAAGAAACAGGACAAGTGTTTCCTGACGCGGGTCTTAGTCATGTGATGACCCACAGCGGGAGTTTCTGGTCCTCTGACTGAGGCCTTCCGTTGGCTTACTCCTCCACAACTTTAAAAATTAAGATTAGAATGTAGGCTCTTGGAAATAGTGATGAGGTGTTGTGGTGATGAAGGTGGTGAGGTGTTGTGGTGATGAAGATGGTGAGGTGTTGTGGTGATGAAGATGGTGAGGTGTTGTGGTGATGGTGGTGAGGTGTTGTGTTGATGAAGGTGGTGAGGTGTTGTGATGATGGTGGTGAGATGTGGTGATGAAGATGAAATGCTGTGGTGGTGATGATGGTGAGGTGTCGTAGTGATGATGGTAAGGTGTTATGGTGGTGTTGGTGGAGTGGTGGTGGTGGAGTGGTGGTGGTGGTGGAGTGGTGGTGGTGGTGGAGGAGGAGAAGTGAGGCAGACACCCACATATTGATCAACCTCCCGGGCACAAGTAACAGTCTTAAGTACTCTTCTCTTCTCTTCTTTGCTCCACTTTTGGCTCACTTCTCATTCTTGACTCCTTCCTGTCTCTCCGTCTCTCTCAGGAGTCCTCGCTCTCTCACTCTGGAGTCCCCTGTCTCACTCTGTAGTCCCCTGTCTTATTCTGTAGTCCCGTCTCACTCAGTAGTCACCTATATCACTCTGGAGCCCTCTGTCTCTCTCAGGAGTCCCGTGTCTCACTCTGGAGTCTCTGGGGATCAGGTTCGAAGCTAAATGGTATTGAACTCATTGCTTCTTGTCCGCAGCCGTACATACAGCGGCATGCACATTCACTACTGTCCTTACAGTAGTGTCCGTCAGGTGTTCTTGTCTCTCCCCGCCTCTCCATCCGTCATCCTCACTCTCTCATGTCAGACATGATATTCATCTTAAAAACTGGTCCTTTACTACAATTATTCACCTTACTCTGTCAGCGGTATACAAGTGAAGCGAGTCTGCTGAACTTTCATCAAGACTGATGGACTGAACATGTCGACTCCAGACTGACTGATTACCTCAAACTCTTCCTCATCTTCCACCTTTCTCTTCATTGGACTGAAGAAGCCGCTGGCTGACGACACGTTTCCAGGATAAAGCTACCCAAACGTTGCACAAGTGTCTCAACTTGTGGGTTTTCATTCACACTTCTTCTGGCCTTCACAGATACCGTCCTGTTGAACTTTACTCTTATACACAACATTCCTGTCATGACTCTCAGTCCACATTATGTTTCAGTAGATACTGTCTTTCTCAGCACACTCTTAGATGTTCTGATCTTGACAACACTCCTGAATTGACCTAATTTGGTCTTCTCCTCCTCACCTCTTCTCTTGTCTTCCGTATTTTCCTTTAACTTCCTGTCTTCAGAATTTCTATTTACTTGCTTTTTTTCCCCCTCTCTTTACTTGTATTTCTTTAATCACTGTCAGTGTCCTACTTCTTTTATTTATTTCTTTTACTCCCTGGTAGCATAATACGCATGCCTCTGCTGACTTTCTTTTTCTACATCCCTTCGCTAGCCTAATGTGTCTCGACTCTTTACATCCTACCATTTTACCAGTTCACTTACTACTGCTGCTGCTACTACTGCTGCTGCTGCTCCTACTGTTGTTGCTACTACTACTGCTGCTGCTGCTGCTGCTGCTGCTGCTGCTGCTGCTGCTGCTACTGCTGCTGCTGCTGCTGCTGCTGCTGCTACTGCTGTTGCTACTGCTGCTGCTGCTACTACTGCTGCTGCTGCTCCTACTGCTGTTGCTACTACGACTACTGCTGCTGCTGCTGCTTCTGCTGTGTACTGCTGCTGCTGCTACTACTGCTCTGTTGCTGCTGCTAGCTACTAGCTACTGCTGCTGCTACTGCTGCTGTTGCTGCTCTAACTTCTTGCCTGCTCTGTTCTGCTGCTGCTGCTGCTTCACCTTCCGTTTCCACTTCCTTTTCCAGATCTATCTTCTGATGTCTGCATTTTCTTGTTTGGTAGAATGATCCAGGATGGACCAAAAGACTGGCTAAAGTTTCCTTTGTAGTGGTCAGGCTGTTAGTGTGTGTGTGTGTGTGTGTGTGTGTGTGTGCGCGCGTTCCTGTTAAAGCATCTCTTCCATCCTTCTTCCTTTTCTCCTACCTTCTCCATTCTCCTGTTCTTACCCATCCCATCCCTCTCATCTCCTCCACAACATACCTCTGCTCTCTCTCTTCCCTCTTCTCTTACCATCTCCAGTCTTCTAACCTCTCTCTCCTCCTCTAATCTCTCCTCTTCTTACCTCGCGACATGTCTAACCTCACCCCCTTTTCTCCTAACCTCACCCCTCTTCTATCCTCTCCCCTCTTCTCATACCCTCTTTTAATAATTTCTCTCCTCGTTTTTTTTCTCTCTTTCCCTCGTTGGCTGTGTGTCTTTGTCGCGTCTGACTGATGATTACAGCGATAATGTGTGTTTGTGTAACGTGCCGCCAGGCTGTGAGGACCACCACAGACACGACCACCACTTTCTTGTAGTACCACAGAGAGGACCTCTACCTTGTTGTAGCACCACAGAGAGGACCACTGTCTTGTTGAAACGGCCACCAGAGGAGGACCACGACTTTGTTTAAAGAGGGTCACCAGAGAGAGGACCATGACCATATTTAAATAGGGCCACCATAGGGAGGACCACGACTTTGTTTAAAGAGGGGCGCCAGAGGACCACGACCTTGTTTAAAGAGGGCCACCAGAGAGAGAGAGAGGACCACGACTTTGTTTAAAGAGGGCCACCAGAGAGGGGGACCACGACCTTGTTTAAAGAGGGCTACCAGAGAGAGGGAGAGGACAACGACCTTTTTTAAAGAGGACCACCAGAGAGGGGACCACGACCTTGTTTAAAGAGGTCTCCCAGGGACGGAGAGACGACCACGGTCTTGTTTAAGGAGGGCCACCAGAAAGGGGACCACGACCTT
Organism: Cherax quadricarinatus; assembly: GCF_026875155.1. Lineage (NCBI taxonomy): Eukaryota > Metazoa > Arthropoda > Malacostraca > Decapoda > Parastacidae > Cherax > Cherax quadricarinatus. Next base: position 12,795,226 of record NC_069423.1, on the reverse strand, counting down.
GTTTAAGGAGGGCCACCAGAGAGGGGACCACGACCTTGTTTAAGGAGAGCCACCAGAGAGGGGACCACGACCTTGTTTAAGGAGGGCCATCAGAGGGAGAGAGAGCAATCTCAGTCTGGTTAATCTGTAGTGAGATCTACAGTGTTGTTCATACAACAACACTGACCTTCACTTTGTCATGTAGGGGGGGGGGTAATGGAACGTAAAGGATAATTGGGGAATATGGGAGTAAGGGAGTCAGTAGGCTGGGGGTAGGCAGGGGATAGGCAGGCGAGGTGGTAGGAGAGATGATTAGCGGAGGTAGGTAATGTGAGGTGACTGGTGACTACACTATCACCTCTCATTACTCTACCCACCCCACTACTCACCCTCTCACTACTTAAAATAAAATAATTAATAAAAGAGTAAATAACGGGGACAGTGAATATTACTATTCTACTCAAACACAGTTTATTATTAAGTCCTTATACAATAATATATTTGGGAACAGGAGAACATTGTTGGAGTTTTGATAAATGGGGTGGTACATATAAGCAGTGAGACAGGAAACACAATTAAAAGACGAAACAGAATATAACTTACAATATAGTTCAGAGGACAGTTCACCAAAGGAACTCAGCCACAGGTCCCAAGACGTACACAGCACGAGTACTGCTCCAAGCCAGTACTCTGCCCAATGTCTCCAGCAGTCTCCTTCAGAGACTTCAGCAGCCTTCTCCCGAGCCCTGTACCCCAGCAGCAGCTCTCGAATCTCCTGCTCAGAGCTCTGCACACAGCAGCAGCTCTGCTCGAAGTCTCCTCAGTTGTTCCTTGGGCTTATATTGTCCCGAGAGCACCCCCACAATGAGGTGTGCACCACGTGTTTTGACCTGACGCCGAGATCTGACGCCGAAAGGCGTGGCTGACAGACATTTGCCAAGGCAAGATGTGACCATATAATTGGTTAAATTAGGTCTCCCTAGAGACCTCACAAGCCCAGCTGAACTACATCACAACTTGTTCATACAACAACACTGACCTTCACTTGTTGCTCAGACAACGTATTTTTTCAGTAACACATTGCCACCTGAGATAAGTAAAGGACCCCAATGGAAATTAGGTCTCCCCAGAGACCTCACAAGCCCAGCTGGACTACATCACACCGTCTGACTTTTTTGGGTTATCCTAGGTTCTCTACACATATGCTGCTATGTATGATAATTCTATGTAACTGTATTTGTGTATACCTGAATAAACTTACTTACTTACTTACACAGCTCAGACATCTACAACACAATTGTCTTCAAACATTTGTTAAGTTATACCATAAATTAAGGGAAGATCCTGGACTTCACCTTACGAAAGCAGACAAAGCAAATGCGATGATTATGGACAAGGGAAATTATATTAGAAGACAGGGAAACTGTGGCGCTTCTTGAAACCTGTTAGGCATGAGAGACTTCAGCAGGGCAGTGAGGACATTGTCCAATATTCCATCAGAGGTTCATCAGTTACATAGCTTCAAAGGTTTCCTTCAAGCATAACTGGGGTTTCCATTACTTTGGAATTACCATCTTTCAGTGTATGTGAGAGGGGTGGTGGTATTAAATGGTAGAGGGGAGCGTGTACACAAGGGTAGGGGGAGAAGGGGATAAGTCTGGCTACAGGAAAGGTGTTGAGTTATGTGTGTGTGTGTGTGTGTGTTGTGTGCCAGGGCTGTGCTTGTCAGATCAGGTGCCAAGGAGGTGGCATGCTGCTGCACGAAGACAGAGGCGCCTGTCAGAGAGGGGAGGGGAAGGGAGGGTAATAAAGAGGATATTAGAGGGTGGTGGTTTGGGGGAGAAGGAGAGAATGGTGTGTGAAAGATGGGAGGGAGAGAGGGAGGGATGTGAGAGCAGTTAAGGACAAGAAGGAAGGATGGGTAAGAATATAATGGCACACAGTGTTAGGTGCTAGGGATAATGTACACTGTTTACCTAGCACACCTGTTACCCCCCAATCTCCCTTCATGTCTCCCTTTTACGCAGACGAGTTTCATATCTCTGAGGGCCATCATGTCTGGTTATTCCTTTGATAGTCTGTCTTTTGTTAGTCACACAGCATGTGTGTGTCAGACTCCAACCACTGGGCTCGTGTGTGTCAGACTCCAACCACTGGGCTCGTGTGTGTCAGACTCCAACCACTGGGCTCGTGTGTGTCAGACTCCAACCACTGGGCTCGTGTGTGTCAGACTCCAACCACTGGGCTCGTGTGTGTCAGACTCCAACCACTGGGCTCGTGTGTGTCAGACTCCAACCACTGGGCTCGTGTGTGTCAGACTCCAACCACTGGGCTCGTGTGTGTCAGACTCCAACCACTGGGCTCGTGTGTGTCAGACTCCAACCACTGGACTCGTGTGTGTCAGACTCCAACCACTGGGCTCGTGTGTCAGACTCCAACCACTGGGCTCGTGTGTGTCAGACTCCAACCACTGGGCTCGTGTGTGTCAGACTCCAACCACTGGGCTCGTGTGTGTCAGACTCCAACCACTGGGCTCGTGTGTGTCAGACTCCAACCACTTGGCTCGTGTGTGTCAGACTCCAACCACTGGGCTCGTGTGTGTCAGACTCCAACCACTGGGCTCGTGTGTGTTAGACTCCAACCACTGGGCTCGATTTTTTATATCTCTTTGATTTTTGGGTGTTATTTGCGCGAGTACTCTTATAAAAGAGGAAGGAATATTGGCTTGGGGTTTTAGTTCACCAGGACTGTATAGTGATGATAATGGTAATCTTTATTTCTACAAGTACATGTAGAATGAATACAGACCATAGCTGACATTAATCACATACTACTATATAGAAAGACCGTTGTTATGCAGAGCATTTCCCGCAAATTAGGTCAATTTTGTCCCCAGGATGCGACCTACACCAGTCCACTAACACCCAGGTACCTATTTGACTACTAGGTGAATATGGACAGCAGGTGTCTTAAGGAAACACGTCCTAATATTTCCATCCGTACCGAGGATCGAGCAACGGACCTCAGTGTGTGAGTTGAGCGCATTGCGATCGATGGTGGATATGTGGAGTAGGAGGAAGTTGTTAGGTTGAAAGAAAGATGTATTCAGGGTAGAATCAGAGGAAAAACTGTAGATGAATGAGAAGGGAGAACGTTTAGGTGGGTCATCTTAGGAGGCGAGGATCAATTAGGGTTAGGTAAGGTTCGTCAGGAAACAGGACAAGTGTTTCCTGACGTGGGTCTTGGTCCCACAGTTGGACCTTTTGGTCATCTAACACTTTCATTGTTGGGTAAAATACAAAGTAATGGGTGCCAAGCAACCACAGGGGAACTGAATGATACAAGCAACCACAGGGGGAACTGAATGATACAAGCAACCACAGGGGGAACTGAATGATAGCTCTCGGCCCTTCGTGTTGCAAACAACACTTCATGAGGACCATGCAGTATTGTAGACATGAGTAGGAAGTCCAAGCAGATTAATTCAGGGGAACTTTCTAGCTAGAACGTTCCTCTGAACTAATCTGCTTGGACCTCCTACTCATTTGTGCAACATTGCAGGCTGCTGATATGTTGATTCCCCTTCCTCACATTCTCCCTCACATTCCCCTCCCCCATACGTTCCTCACACCCCTCCCCCACACTTTCCTTTTTAGCCCGACATCCTATCCACACCCTCTCCATACCCTTACCCACCCCATCCACCCACCCCATCATCCCACCCTAACCATCATCCACCCCATCACCCACCCATCACCCACCCCATTCACCCACCCCTTCACCCACCCCATCACCTCACCCCATCACCCACCCTTCACCCACCCCATCACCCACCCTTCACCCACCCCATCACCCACCCCATCACCCATCCCATCACCCACCCCTTCACCCACCCCATCACCCATCCTTCCCACCCCATACCCCTTCCCAACCCACCCCATCACCCCCTCCCTTCACCCCCCCCATCCCCCCCCCACCATCCCATCACCCCACCCCTTCACCCACCCCATCACCCACCCCATCACCCACCCCCTCACCCACCCCATCACCCACCCCATCACCCACCCCTTCACCCACCCCTTCACCCACCCCATACACCCCATCATCCACTCCCTCCCACCCCATCACCCACCCCATCACCACCCCATCACCCCTTCACCCACCCCATCACCCCATCCCCCCCATCATCCACCCCATCACCCACCCCACATCACCCCTCTCCACCCCATCACCCACCCCATCACCACCCCATCACCCACCCATTCACCCACCCCATCACCCACCCCATCACCCACCCCACAAACCACCCCATCACCCCCCCCATTCACCCCCCCCATCACCCACCCCATCACCCAACCCCAATCACCCACCCCTCACCCACCCCCCCATCAACCCCACCCCATCACCCACCCCATCACCCCCCCCATCACCCACCCCTCACCACCCCTCACCCACCCATCACCCACCCCATCACCCACCCCACAACCCACCCCATCACCCACCCCATCACCCACCCCCATCACCCACCCTCACCCCCCCTCACCCACCCCTCACCCACCCCATCACCCACCCCCTTTACCCACCCTCACCCACCCCACACCCACCCCTTTACCCCCCCCATCACCCACCCCCCCCCCACCCCCCCACCCACACCCCCCCCTCACCCACCCACAAACCCCCCCTTCACCCCCCCCATCACCCCCCTTTAAAACCCCCCCCCACCCCCCCCCTCACCCCCCCCCTTCAAACCCCCCCCATCACCCCAACCCCACCCCATCACCCACCCATCACCCACCCCCTTTAAACCCCCCCCCATCACCCACCCCTTCACCCACCCCCTCACCCACCCCATCACCCACCCCATCACCCCCCCCCTTTCCCCCCCCCCTTTACCCACCCCATCACCCACCCCATCCCCCCATACCCCCCCACACCCCCCCATCACCCACCCCATCACCCCCCCCTTTACCCACCCCATCCCACCCCATATCCCCCCACACCCCCATCACCCACCCCACACCCCCCCCATCACCACCCCACACCCACCCCCCATCACCACCCCATCACCCCCCCCATCACCACCCCATCACCACCCCATCACCCACCCCATCACCACCCATCACCACCCTACCCACCCCATCACCCACCCCATCACCCACCCCTTCACCCACCCCATCACCCACCCCATCACCCACTCCACCCACCGCTTCACATTCCCAGCCTCTCATATTTCTTCCTGTCTCTTTCTTTGTTCGTTCCTCTTTGTTGGAACATAAAGTCCGGGCCGGTGCAAGTTAGTGTTGAATCTTACCTATGGACAGTACCAAAGTAAACACGTGTAGTGTGATAGCTCTTGTTCACCTCGCCTCTCTGAACAACCTATACATTGATGAACGTCTGTACAACTGTTATGACCAAGGTCATAATGGGATTAATTTATCCACTTAATATTATACTCGGGGTTTCTTTAATATTAGCTAAATTAAAGATTCCACTAGTTTATAATATTATCTGATTTAGGAATATACCCGGGTATGATGTATATATTTATATAATGTAGAGTAATGTGTTAGGTAGGTACACCTGGCTAAGGTTTATAACAAGGTATCTCCATTGGTGGGTAGTTTGCACCGCTCTACCCTCTCCCCCTTTTGACGAGTTGATGTCATGAAGGGATTTACTGTCTATCCCAGTTCACTCTCTCTGCCGACTCAGTGTACATTGACTGAGCTACCCTCCTAGTACTCCGCCTTATTCTCACTTGGATAGAGAATTGTGTTATAGAAACTCCTGAACCAACTTGTGGTTTATAGTGAAGTCTGCTGACAATTATATACTGTTATCTTCAGGTTACAATGTGACGACCAGTGTCAAGCTTAGAACTTTGATATATATTACTTATGCCAGGGAGTTAGTGAAAGTGTTAATTCTCAATATATGTACTTACACACAAGTAATGTTACTATTGAGGAAGCAATAATATTCCTCTGATCATTATCAAGTGTAGTGACCATATTGACAGTCTCCAGAGGGGTCTATCATGTACATTCTATTAAGAATTTTTTTGTGTGAAGGAAAGTTTCTGACAGTGATATTTAATAGATATTTATGAATATCTAAAGTATTTAAAGTTTTAAATAAAAAGAAACTAGAAAAAACTGAGTAACTATTATTTGTGCCTTACATTTCTAAGTTTGGAACCATATCCTCTCATTCTATGAAGTGTGTTGTTACGGAGTGCAATAACCTGGCTGAAGATTAAGATTCGAACCGTAACAACGTCACACTGACCGTTCACATTTTTACCATTTGATTGTAAAGGATCACGGGAAGCAAGGAAGCGATGGTATGAGTGACATGAATATTGTCTTGATACAGTGATGGCACTTGGCTGTTACGCCCCAGTATGTGATGATGGCACTTATGGCCCAGTTCACCTGTGGATAGCACTAGGCTACCTGACTCCGGCGTCAGTTTGTATACGTCTGGAGTGTGTGGATTAATGAGTGTGAGAATAATACTGAGTAGGAGAGAAAATTAGATAGTCGGGTCCATCATGCATTACTCTACCCTGGCACTGATCAGTAGTGTTTACCAGGAGACACCAGTCTTATACCTGGCACTGTTGATGGTGTGATACCAGTGTTGTGCCTGGCACTGTTGATGTGATACCAGTGTTGTACCTGGCACTGTTGATGGCGTGATACCAGTGTTGTACCTGGCACTGTTGATGGCATGATACCAGTGTTGTACCTGGCACTGTTGATGGCATGATACCAGTGTTGTACCTGGCACTGTTGATGGTGTGATACCAGTGTTATACCTGGCACTGTTGATGGTGTGATACCAGTGTTGTACCTGGCACTGTTGATGGTGTGATACCAGTGTTGTACCTGGCACTGTTGATGGCGTGATACCAGTGTTGTACCTGGCACTGTTGATGGTGTGATACCAGTGTTGTACCTGGCACTGTTGATGGCGTGATACCAGTGTTATACCTGGCACTGTTGATGTGATACCAGTGTTGTGCCTGGCACTGTTGGTGTGATACCAGTGTTGTACCTGGCACTGTTGATGGCGTGATACCAGTGTTTACCTGGCACTGTTGATCGTGATTTCCAGTGTTGTCCTGGCACTGTTGATGGTGTGATACCAGTGTTGTACCTGGCACTGTTGATGGCGTGATACCAGTGTTGTACCTGGCACTGTTGATGGCGTGATACCAGTGTTGTACCTGGCACTGTTGATGGCGTGATACCAGTGTTGTACCTGGCACTGTTGGCGTGATACCAGTGTTGTACCTGGCACTGTTGATGGCGTGATACCAGAGTTGTACCTGGCACTGTTGATGGTGAGTCAAGACTTGTTAAATATTGCTGTGTTTACCTTGGTCAGTGTGGGAGTGACCAACACCACTACTATGACTTTACATTGATTTAAGAACATATAAAAGAAGGAACACTGCAGAAGGCCTACTCGCCCATGCGAGGCAGGTCCAGGTCTCCCACCGGCTTAAGCCAATGACCCAACCTAGTCAGGTCAGGTCACATTCACTTACGAAGGAGCATGGCATCAGACCTACTTGCACAAGCTAGTCACGTTCAACTCGCCCACCCACACCCACTCATGTTAGTGGGGGTTGATTCCTGGTTCCTGGCTCTCTCTCTCTTAAGCATCGTGGTCTGCCTTAATGTTCTTTGACTCTCTTGACTTACTGTCACACCTGATCTTGATTATCTGTGTATAGCGGGTTTGTTTCCCTAGACAGAAAATGTACTTTATAAAGGCGGTGTGTTAAGTTCCATCTTTACCTGCCGTGTCAGTCGTGGACTCGGTTAAGTTCCATCCCTGTTGCTGTGTCAGTTTCTTATCAACTCTGGTTGCTTGACGTGTCTGGCTAAGAAAGTCAGTGTTTTGCGTACATTTTTTATTTTATCTCGTTGTCCATTGTAATTGTGAAGTGAATTCTCTTATATCCTATCTTTCTGTATGAGGAGATCTTGATTACTTTCCATCCATTCTTGTTTTGTTATAGTCTACAGCAGGTAATCTCTTACAGATGAATCGGTCGCTAACTGGTAGAGGTTCTTGGTGACGTCTGTGTGACAGCGTCATTCTGTCTAAGATAAGAAGTCCAGTTGTGGTATTTAGTGTCTTCCTCTGAACCTTGTTGGATCTTTAATGTATTGAAGAAGGAATTCCGTGTTAGTGTTGACTAGTTGTGCTCCTTCACTCTTCTCCCTAGTGCGGGGTCTCTTCTTCCACTTGTTTCTCCCCAGTTTACATTATCAGTAGTTCTGCTTTCCTTCTCTTAGTTGCTTCTGCTGCGCTTAGTGACGTGTGTGCGTGGTTGTTGTTTGTTGTTGTTGTGCTAGCGTTCTTGTTTGTGCTTCCCGTACTTGAGCTCGACATTACTGCTACCACATTGTTTCTTCTCTTCATGTGTTTCATAAAGTATAATCTGTAAACTATAGTCTAGTGCTTGCATTGTGCCATAGATTCATTATTGTATGGTTAATGAAGCTTTCCCTCCAACCCTCTGGCTTCTCTTATTATGCGGTATTCCCTAGGGAATAGTGTATCTTATTTTTTTCCTTATTTTACAAATACTGTTGCTAATATGTCTGTTTAGTATTTAATTTTTTGTATAGTAATTCACTTGTTTTGTTGAAGATGTCGTCAGCATTTTCATACAGGAATTTAAGGCTCCTGTAATGTCACTTTTTAATGGGTGGTTTATGAGATATTATGGAGTACATGGAGGGGATAAGATGGGGGTGTGGGTTGTGGCGGATTTTTGGATGGGTGGTATGGATGGAGTGAGGTTTAGTGTACGAGGTGGGTGTGGAAACGTGAAGAATGTATTCGAGAGGGGGAGAGAGGGAGGTGTAGGTGTACAGTGGCTGTGTGTTACAAGTGTGAGACTTGGCTACGGTAGGTCGAGTGTTGAAGCTAGTGTAGAGTGATAGTGTTTTATACTACACAAATAATCCTCACATAGCGGAAAGAAGCTTGTGACGACGTTTCGGTCCGACTTTGATTATTGACAATGGTCTAAGTCGGACCGAAACGTCGTGGTAAGCTTCTCTCTCCCATGTGCGGGTTATTTCTGCACTGTTCCAATCCTGTTTCATGTGTGGAGTCGGGGTCTCCCTCACCCCAACGTATTTATGTATCTTACCTTTTGTTTAGTTCCACTTTTCTCTCATTTCTCGTTATTTCTCTTTTACGAAATCCTTCATGGACTCATCCACTTGTTCCTAGTTTCCATTACACATCCCATCGTTTCTTCCTCTCTCAAGTTTATTTTCCAGAATCATTCGAGTTAAAGGAATATTCTGTTGCTTCTTGTGAGTCACGATATTTCAAGTATATCTGGAATATTTTCGTTTTTCTTGTGTCTCTGTGCTTGTATTACGTGGTTAAATGTACACAGCATGCCTGGTGTACTCTTGTACATAGCATGCCTGGTGTACTCTTGTACACAGCATGCCTGGTGTACTCTTGTACATAGCATGCCTGGTGTACTCTTGTGCACAGCATGCCTGGTGTACTCTTGTGCACAGCATGCCTGGTGTACTCATGTACACAGCATGCCTGGTGTACTCATTGTACACAGCATGCCTGGTGTACTCTTGTACACAGCATGCCTGGTGTACTCATGTACACAGCATGCCTGGTGTACTCATGTACACAGCATGCCTGGTGTACTCTGTACACAGCATGCCTGGTGTACTCATGTACACAGCATGCCTGGTGTACTCATGTACACAGCATGCCTGGTGTACTCATGTACACAGCATGCCTGGTGTACTCATGTACACAGCATGCCTGGTGTACTCTTGTACACAGCATGCCTGGTGTACTCTTGTACACAGCATGCCTGGTGTACTCTTGTACACAGCATGCCTGGTGTACTCTTGTACACAGCATGCCTGGTGTACTCTTGTACACAGCATGCCTGGTGTACTCTTGTACACAGCATGCCTGGTGTACTCTTGTACACAGCATGCCTGGTGTACTCTTGTACACAGCATGCCTGGTGTACTCTTGTACACAGCATGCCTGGTGTACTCTTGTACACAGCATGCCTGGTGTACTCTTGTACACAGCATGCCTGGTGTACTCTTGTACACAGCATGCCTGGTGTACTCTTGTACACAGCATGCCTGGTGTACTCTTGTACACAGCATGCCTGGTGTACTCTTGTACACAGCATGCCTGGTGTACTCTGTACACAGCATGCCTGGTGTACTCTTGTACACAGCATGCCTGGTGTACTCTTGTACATAGCATGCCTGGTGTACTCTTGTACACAGCATGCCTGGTGTACTCTTGTACACAGCATGCCTGGTGTACTCCTGTACACAGCATGCCTGCTGTACTCTTGTAACAGCATGCCGGTAACCATGTACACAGGGAGCCTGGTGTCACCCTTTTACACAGCATGCCTGGTGTACTGACTTGTCACAGGCAGCCTGGTGTAACTCTTGTTGAACCACAGCATGCCATCGTTGTATCTCTGTAACACACGACATGCCTGGTTTGTACTGGTTGTACACAGCATGCTGTGTCACTGCTTGTACACGGAAGCCTGGTGCACTTTGTACACAGAACTGCTGTGCACTATGTACACAGCAGCCTGTGTGCACTGATGTGTACACAGGCTGGCCTGGGGTGTACTCTTGATACCAGTGTGCCTGGGTGTACACTTGTACAAGCCTGCTGGTGCACTGGGAGTGTACACAGATGCCTGTGTGACTCTTGTACATAGACCTGCACTGGGATCTGTACATAGAACCTGTTTGTAGCACTGGGAGTGTACACTAGACCTGTTGTGCACTGAGGGAGTGTACACTAGGAACCTTGTTGTGCACATGGGAGTGTACACTAGGAACCTGTGTGTGCACTGGGAGTGACTCTAGATGAACCATGTTGTCACTGGGAGTGTACACTAGGACCCCTGTTTGTGCACTGGGATTGTACACTAGGAACCTGTTGTGCACTGGGAGTGTACACTAGGAACCTGTTGTGCACTGGGAGTGTACACTAGGAACCTGTTGTGCACTGGGAGTGTACACTAGGAACCTGTTGTGCACTGGGGGTGTACACTAGGAACCTGTTGTGCACTGGGGGTGTACACTAGGAACCTGTTGTGCACTGGGGGTGTACACTAGGAACCTGTTGTGCACTGGGGGTGTACACTAGGAACCTGTTGTGCACTGGGGGTGTACACTAGGAACCTGTTGTGCACTGGGGGTGTACACTAGGAACCTGTTGTGCACTGGGGGTGTACACTAGGAACCTGTTGTGCACTGGGGGGCGGTGCTACTGGACATTCCTGAGGTGGTTGGCATGGCAACGTTCATTGATTGGTGGTAGTGTGCACCGCCGCCACCACCGTCAGCGCCGCCGTCAGCAGTGGCGGGTTTAGTGCCAGGCTTGGCCTCACGCAGGAGGCACGCCTGCCTACATCCTGAGCCGGCATGGCCCCCTGGCCCTCCCTGGCACTCCTGCTCCTCCACAACACCAGGTATGGCACTGCCTGACACTTGTGGCACCTCGGTGTGGACTGACACTGTCGTCAGTACCACGTCCTCCATCGTCGTTGTCACTACCACCAAGTTCTTCCACCAGGTGGCAGGTCAACCAGGCTGTGACGGATATGTGGGGCAGCGGGCTTCCAGCAGCAACAGCCTTGCTGACCAGGCTATCACTAGACGAGCCTGGCCCATGGCCGGGCTCCGGGCGTAGTAAGACTCTCGAAACTCATCAGTGGTATACCACCACCACTGTATCTGCCACCACCACTGCATCTACTACCACCACTTCGTCTACCACCACCACTGCATCTACCACCCCACCACTGCATCTACTACCACCACTTCGTCTACCACCACCACTGCATCTACCACCACCACCACTGCATCTACCACCACCCACCACACTACATCTACCACCACCCCACTACATACTACCACCACCACTTCTGCGACGACTACCACCTACTACTGCATCTACCACCACCACTACATAACTACCACTACCACCACTGCAGCTACCACCACCACCACTGCATCTACCACCACCACCACTGCATCTACCACCACCACCACTGCATCTACCACCACCACCACTGCATCTACTACCACCACTTCGTCTACCACCACCACTGCATCTACCACCACCACCACTGCATCTACCACCACCACCACTGCATCTACCACCACCACCACTACATCTACCACCACCACCACTACATCTACCACCACCACCACTACATCTACTACCCACCACCACCACTACATCTACTACCACCACCACCACTACATCTCCACCACCACTTCTGCACGACTACCACCACTACTGCATCTACCACCACCACTACATATACTACCACTACCACCACTGCAGCTACCACCACCAATGCGTCTTCTACTACCCTAACACTACATCTGCTACCACCACCACTGCATCTGCTACCACCACCACTGCATCTGCTACCACCACCACCACTGCATCTGCTACCACCACCACCACTGCATCTGCTACCACCACCACCACTGCATCTGCTACCACCACCACCGCTGCATATGCTATCACCACTGCATCTGCTACCACCACCACTACATCTGCTACCACCACCACTGCATCTGCTACCACCACCACCACTGCATCTGCTACCACCACCACCACTGCATCTGCTACCACCACCACCACTGCATCTGCTACCACCACCACCACTGCATCTGCTACCACCACCTCCACTGCATATGCTACCACCTCCACTGCATATGCTACCACCACCACTGCATCTGCTACCACCACCACTGCATCTTCCACCCTCAATGTCTTCAAGACACCCACTGTCTCCATCACTGGGTGTAACAAAGCTTTTGTTCCTACAATACCGGGTGTAGAAAGTGCTTGTATGTGGGTAGCAGTGGTGTGAGTAGCAGTGGTGTGAGTAGCGGTGGCGTGGGTAGCAGTGGTGTGAGTAGCGGTGGTTTGGGTAGCAGTGGTGTGAGTAGCGGTGGTGTGGGTAGCAGTGGTGTGAGTAGCGGTGGTGTGGGTAGCAGTGGTGCGGGTAGCAGTGGTGGGGTAGCAGTGGTGTGAGTAGCGGTGGTGTGGGTAGCAGTGGTGTGGTAGCGGTGGTGTGAGTAGCGATGGCGTGGGTAGCAGTGGTTTTGAGTAGCGGTGGTGTGAGTAGCGGTGGTGTGGGTAGCGGTGGTGTGGGTAGCAGTGGTGTGGTAGCGGTGGTGTGGGTAGCAGTGGTGCGAGTAGCGGGAGTAGCGGTGGTGTGAGTAGCGGTGGTGTGGGTAGCAGTGTTGTGGGTAGCAGAGGTGTGGGTAGCGGTGGTATGAGTAGCGGTAGGTGTGGGTAGCAGTGGTGTGGGTAGCAGAGGTATGAGTAGCGGTGGTGTGGGTAGCAGTGTTGTAGGTAGTATTGGTATGAGTAGCGGTGGGTGGGTACAGTGTTGAGGTAGCATTGGTATGAGTAGCGGTGGTGTGGGTCGCGGTGGTATGAGTAGCGGTGGTGTGGGTAGCAAGGTATGGGTAGCGGTGGTGTGGGTAGCGGTGATGTGGGTAGCAGCAGTGTGGGTAGCGGTGGTGTGGGTTAGCATGCGTGTGGGTAGCGGTGGTGTGGGTAGGTGCAGTGTGGGTAGCGGTGGTGTGGGTAGCAGTGGTGTGAGTAGCGGTGGTGTGGGTAGCAGTGTGGGTGCGTGGTGTGGGTAGCGGTGGTGTGGGTAGCGGTGGTGTGGGTGCGTGTGTAGCGGGTGTGGGTAGCGGTGGTGTGGGTAGCGGTGGTGTGGGTAGCAGCAGTGTGGGTAGCGGTGGTGTGGGTAGCAGCAGTGTGGGTAGCGGTGGTGTGGGTAGCAGCAGTGTGGGTAGCGGTGGTGTGGGTAGCAGTGTGGTGGTGTTGGTGTGGGTAGCAGCAGTGTGGGTAGCGGTGGTGTGGGTAGCGGTGGTGTGGGTAGCAGCAGTGTGGGTAGCAGCAGTGTGGGTAGCGGTGGTGTGGGTAGCGGTGGTGTGGATGGTGCTTACGCTGGTGGTGAGAAATTTACACAAAATAATTTCAACCAAAAAAAAAACAAAATATAGAAAAGAAAGGCATAACTTTAATAATAATAATTTTCTACAAAATTAGCATATATATTACAAGTGAAAGATGTGGACATGTATGACATAGTTTACGGAGAGAAACGTGGAGCATGTGAACATTGTCTCTGGCTGTGCTTGCAAGATGTTATCCCGGGAAGGACAGTTTACCCTGGATATACCCACTGAACAGTGCTTAACCATACTGAACATCATGATTACAACCTGAGTTTACGCAGGCACAACACCGTGACTGAAGCAATATGCAACACTTATGCACGAGTAAAACAACCTTACGACGACATTTCGGTCCGACTGGGACCATTTACAAAGTTACAGAGGTACAAGTCGGACCGAAACGTCGGTCGTTATTTGTGTATTGTCTAAATAATAAGTAAAGGGAACACCATGTTAAATTTAATAAAATTACGAAATTACTAATTAATGTATGTTGGATGTAGTGGTAAGAGAGAGAGAGAGAGAGATGAGAGGAGAGATAGGGCAGTGAAAGAGAGGGGGAATTAGTGGAAAAGATGGTGGGAGAGTAGGGAGAGAAAGCGGGAGAACGAACGATCGTAGAAAATGGCTATTGAAATAACGGGAACAGTAAGAGGACAAGAACAAAAGAGAAATGAAAACTGAGAATCTAACACACACAGAGAATATATAAACAGTATAACCATACTAGGTAAAGGTGTGTCATGTCACTCTCATCAAAGGTGAACGATGTTTCTGTCATGTAAAACTGTGCATGATACACAGATAACCCGCACATAGGAGAGAGAAGCCTACCACGACGTTTTGGTGCAACTTTGACCATCGACAAAGTTACACTGTGCATGATACACTCTAGAAACATCTGTCTGACCAAGGGTGCCAGACTATGCAAAGTACCGAACGTTACAAAAGGCTACAACATATAAAACTGACAGTGAGAAATAAAGGCGCAGTAATCAAAGAAACAAGACAGGAAATAAAAATGTGGACAAGATGGACACATGACACGAGGTACAGAAATAATTGCGCACGCAAAAAACACATTACAACCATACCACTACATCCTACACCTGAAAATATAAACACATATGCAATACAATGGGATCCTTTACTGACAACGTTTCGCCCACACAGTGGGCTTTATCAAGTGACAAACAGAGCTGTGTGTGATGAATGGTTTTGAAAACCGACAAGTTGAAGATTGAGACACTTATGCAACATATGGGAATCTTTATTTAGGAATCGTTTCGCCACATAGTGGCTTCATCAGTCCCACACAAAGCAGAAAGGTGTAAGGAGAGGAGGAGTTTGAGGTAATCAGTCCCTCAGCCTGGAGTCGGTGTTCAGTCCATCAGTTTTGTAGAATGTGCAGCATAGGGCCGTAGACGTGGCTTATATACTGTTATATACTGTTATACTTACATATTTTCTTATACTACTGTCAGACTGCATCATCATGGGATCTTGTTACAAAGAATTCTTTAAACTTGTCCAACCTTTGGACGAAGACCTACTTCGGCTAGTGGATGGTACCCTGTGACCCCGCCTCCTCCTGCTTCACCTCACCTGACTGCAGTATATAAGCCACTTCTACGGCCATGTGCTATACATTCTGCAAGATTGATAGACTGAACACATCGACTCCAGGCTGAGGGACTGATTACCTCAAACTCCTCCCCTCCTTACATCTTTCTGCTTTGTATTGGACTGATGAATCCACTGTGTGGCGAAACGTTTCTTCACTCAAGATTCCCATATGTTGCATAAGTGTCTCAATCACAAACAGATCTACCTGGGTGGAAGGTACGTGAGTATTTATAGGACGAGGTCAGGCTGAGAGTGCTGGGTCAGGTGGAGAATGCTGCATGTGACAATGTACCGAGTAGGGTCTTACGCCTTGGGTAGCTTGGAAGAGAGATTGGATAAGTATATGAGTAGACCTTCTGCAGTATTCCTCCCTCCTTATGTTCTTATGTGGAATAGCGATGAAGAAGTTCCTTGACAACTGGCTCAGCTATGTTGTAGAAGCCGTTGTTCTGGTTGAAATTGTTGGATGTAGAGATAAGCTATGATTCCAGGATTCTTCGGTATTGAGTGTTGTCTTCTGTGGCGATAAGTCTTGAGTTTCTGTAGTTTATCAAGTGGTTGTGTGAATTTCGGTGTTGTACACAGGCATTCCTTGTATCGTCAGATCTGCTTGCGTATTGGTGTTCTGAAATAAGTGTTTAGAGGTCTCTTGATGTTTCGCCCACGTATAATTTGCTGCAGTCATTACAAGGGATTATGTATACCCCTGCAGAGGATGGAAGCTTGTCCTGTCAGTTACTGGTAATGTCCTTGATGATCGTGGTTGTGGAAGTAGATGCTTGGAATGAGGGTTTGGAAAAGATGTTGGAAATGTGTTTAGCAATGGAGTTGGTGGGGAGGACTATGTATCTCTTCTCGGCAGTGTCTTCTCTGGGTGTGTTGAAGATGTTTAATGCCCGTCGTCTGCAGTCTCTGATGAAGTGACGAGGATAGTGGAGTTTGGAAAATACTTGTTCAATTTAGTGCATTCTTCCTCAAGGAACTCATTGCTGCAGATTCTGAGGATATATACACTTAAATATTCCAGTATTGGTCTCTTCCTGTAGGTATATACACTGTTAAATGTTCCAGTATTGGTCTCTTACTTGCAGAAAGTATATACACTGTATTGGAAATATTCCAGCTGGGATATAGAGGTTTAGTAGTGATCGCACACACTAAAATCAGTATTACCATTGGCATGGCTCTTAAAACATTCTGACTGTTATGCGGAATGAAAGAAAGAAAACATAATCTGTACGATGAGGGTCCACCTTTAGTGAAAGTTATGGGACTCATAGCTTCCGAGAAGTGGATAAAAAGACTTGGAGGAAAAACATTTGGACTTTTTCCTGAAGTTATTAAAATAATGACGGTACACGTCTAGGCAATGCAGTGTCTGAGCGGTCACAGGAAACGTTGAAATCTGCACGTGTCATGACTGCTGCTGTCACAATGGATGACACAAACCCAATTAGAGAACACTAACAACATCCGTCGTCCAAGCTTCGGTGTCGGATCAACCAGGCTGTGATGGATATGTGGGGCAGTGGACCTCCTGCAGCAACAACCTGGTTGACCAGGCTAGCAATAGGCGAGACTGGCTCATCTCCGGGCTCCTAGAGTAGTAAGACTCAAGAAACTCATCAAAGGTATATGAAAGGTAGATGTTAGAAATATTGCCAACTTGTATAAACAAGTAGCCAAGAAGAAAACAGTGTTCGCAGGCAGTAGTTGATTAATCAGCCAGGTCGCCATTGCTATTTATGAGTGCAAGTTGCAAGTAGCAATAACTGAACTTATCAGTGCGATGATCAGGGAAGTCTTGGCACAGACCAGCCTGCAACACTGCAACTCCAGAAACTGCTTACAGTTTTGTCTCTCTTCCTGCCTACGACGAACTCCATCCCTGGGGCTACACTCCATCCCTGGGGCTACACTCCATCCCTGGGGCTACACTCCATCCCTGGGGCTACACTCCATCCCTGGGGCCACACTCCATCCCTGGGGCCACACTCCATCCCTGGGTGCCACACTCCATCCCTGGGGCCACACTCCATCCCTGGGTGCCACACTCCATCCCTGGGGCCACACTCCATCCCTGGGGCCACACTCCATCCCTGGGGCCACACTCCATCCCTGGGTGCCACACTCCATCCCTGGGTGCCACACTCCATCCCTGGGGCCACACTCCATCCCTGGGTGCCACACTCCATCCCTGGGTGCCACACTCCATCCCTGGGTGCCACACTCCATCCCTGGGGCCACACTCCATCCCTGGGGCTACACTCCATCCCTGGGGCTACACTCCATCCCTGGGGCCACACTCCATCCCTGGGGCCACACTCCATCCCTGGGGCCACACTCCATCCCTGGGTGCCACACTCCATCCCTGGGTGCCACACTCCATCCCTGGGTGCCACACTCCATCCCTGGGGCCACACTCCATCCCTGGGGCCACACTCCATCCTGGGGCCACACTCCATCCTGGGTGCCACACTCATCCCTGGGGCCACACTCCATCCTGGGTGCTACACTCCATCCCTGGGGCCACACTCCATCCCTGGGGCCACACTCCATCCCTGGGGCCACACTCCATCCCTGGGTGCCACACTCCATCCCTGGGTGCCACACTCCATCCCTGGGTGCCACACTCCATCCCTGGGTGCCACACTCCATCCCTGGGGCCACACTCCATCCCTGGGGCTACACTCCATCCCTGGGGCTACACTCCATCCCTGGGGCTGCACTCCATCCCTGGGTGCCACACTCCATCCCTGGGGGCTACACTCTATCCCTGGGTGCCACACTCTATCCCTGGGTGCCACACTCCATCCCTGGGAGCCACAATCCATCCCTGGGTGCCACATTCTATCCCTGGGTGCCACACTCCATCCCCGGGTGCCACAATCCATCCCTGGGTGCCACACACTATCGCTGGGTGCCACACTAAATCGCTGGGTGCCACACACTATCCCTGGGTGCCACACTCCATCACTGGGTGCCACACACTATCCCTGGGTGCCACAATAGGCAAGAGTGTAACCATGTAAGACCCAAGTTGGTTGGACAGTTTTATGATACTCAAGTTATGAAGTTGTTGTTGACACTATGTGATGGATGTGTTGTTGTTGACACTATGTGAAGGATGTGTTGTTGTTGACACTATGTGAAGGATGTGTTGTTGTTGACACTGTGGTGGATGTGTTGTTGTTGACACTGTGGTGAATGTGTTGTTGTTGACACTGTGAAGGATGTGTTGTTGTTGACACTATGTGAAGGATGTGTTGTTGTTGACACTATGTGATGGATGTGTTGTTGTTGACACTATGTGAAGGATGTGTTGTTGTTGACACTGTGAAGGATGTGTTGTTGTTGACACTGTGAAGGATGTGTTGTTGTTGACACTATGTGAAGGATGTGTTGTTGTTGACACTATGTGATGGATGTGTTGTTGTTGACACTATGTGAAGGATGTGTTGTTGTTGACACTGTGAAGGATGTGTTGTTGACACTGTGAAGGATGTGTTGTTGTTGACACTGTGAAGGATGTGTTGTTGTTGACACTGTGAAGGATGTGTTGTTGTTGACACTGTGAAGGATGTGTTGTTGTTGACACTGTGAAGGATGTGTTGTTGTTGACACTGTGAAGGATGCGTTGTTGACACTGTGAAGGATGTGTTGTTGTTGACACTATGAAGGATGTGTTGTTGTTGACACTATGTGAAGGATGCGTTGTTGTTGACACTATGTGAAGGATGCGTTGTTGTTGACACTATGTGAAGGATGTGTTGTTGACACTATGTGAAGGATGTGTTGTTGTTGACACTATGTGAAGGATGTGTTGTTGACACTATGTGAAGGATGTGTTGTTGTTGACACTGTGAAGGATGCGTTGTTGTTGACACTGTGAAGGATGTGTTGTTGTTGACACTGTGAAGGATGTGTTGTTGTTGACACTGTGAAAGATGCGTTGTTGTTGACACTGTGAAGGATGCGTTGTTGTTGACACTGTGAAGGATGCGTTGTTGTTGACACTGTGAAGGATGTGTTGTTGACACTATGTGAAGGATGTGTTGTTGACACTGTGTGAAGGATGTGTTGTTGACACTATGTGAAGGATGTGTTGTTGACACTATGTGAAGGATGTGTTGTTGACACTATGTGAAGGATGTGTTGTTGACACTGTGTGAAGGATGTGTTGTTGACACTGTGTGAAGGATTTGACACTATGTGAAGGGTGTGTTGTTATTGACACTGGGAAGGATGTGTTGTTATTGACACTATGTAAAGATGTGTTGTTATTCACACTGTGAAGGATGTGTTGTTGACACTGTGAAGGATGTGTTGTTGTTGACACTATGTGATGGATGTGTTGTTGTTGACACTATGTGATGGATGTGTTGTTGTTGACACTATGTGATGGATGTGTTGTTGTTGACACTATGTGATGGATGTGTTGTTGTTGACACTATGTGATGGATGTGTTGTTGTTGACACTATGTGATGGATGTGTTGTTATTGACACTATGTGAAGGATTTGTTGTTGACACTATGTGAAGGATGTGTTGTTGTTGACACTATGTGAAGGATGTGTTGTTGTTGACACTATGTGATGGATGTGTTGTTGTTGACACTATGTGAAGGATGTGTTGTTGTTGACACTATGTGAAGGATGTGTTGTTGTTGACACTTTGTGATGGATGTGTTGTTGTTGACACTATGTGATGGATGTGTTGTTGTTGACACTATGAAGGATGTGTTGTTGACACTATGTGATGGATGTGTTGTTGACACTATGTGATGGATGTGTTGCTGACACTATGAAGGATGTGTTGTTGTTGACACTATGAAGGATGTGTTGTTATTCAGACAAAGGTGAAGGATGAGACTGAAAGCCATGTTTTACAACAAACTTGGTAATGTTATTAAACATCAGAGCAATACTGGGCTGTGAGGAGCAGCTGGTGGCTGTTAAGGTCGACACTCTTACACTCACTTCTACATTTTAAGGCCTTTTTCTCTACACTGTAGTGTTCTGTGTACATTAACAGTCCCATTCAAGATCCAACTTAACATATTGGTCCCGCATTAGAAGACACAGTGAGGGCAGATTGTTAGCTCTTCTTCACTCCAACTGAGAGATGGCAGGTAACTCAGTCTTACTGACACTAATAAATACATCTGACACTTATTACTCAGCTCACAGTGTACTCTGTTTAGTGTGTAGTTTACTCAGCTCACAGTGTACTCAGTTTAGTGTGTAGTTTACTCAGCTCACAGTGTACTCGGTTCAGTGTGTAGTTTACTCAGCTCAGTGTACTCAGTTCAGTGTGTAGTTTACTCAGCTCAGTGTACTCAGTTCAGTGTGTAGTTTACTCAGCTCAGTGTACTCAGTTCAGTGTGTAGTTTACTCAGCTCAGTGTACTCAGTTTAGTGTGTAGTTTACTCAGCTCAGTGTACTCAGTTCAGTGTGTAGTTTACTCAGCTCACAGTGTACTCGGTTCAGTGTGTAGTTTACTCAGCTCAGTGTACTCAGGTCAGTGTGTAGTTTACTCAGCTCAGTGTACTCAGTTTAGTGTGTAGTTTACTCAGCTCAGTGTACTCAGTTCAGTGTGTAGTTTACTCAGCTCAATGTACTCAGTTCAGTGTGTAGTTTACTCAGCTCAGTGTACTCAGTTTAGTGTGTAGTTTACTCAGCTCAGTGTACTCAGTTTAGTGTGTAGTTTACTCAGCTCAGTGTACTCAGTTTAGCGTGTAGTTTACTCAGCTCAGTGTACTCAGTTCAGTGTGTAGTTTACTCAGCTCACAGGGTACTCAGTTCAGTGTGTAGTTTACTTAGCTCAGTGTACTCAGTTCAGTGTGTAGTTTACTCAGCTCACAGGGTACTCAGTTCAGTGTGTAG
>NC_069423.1:12673680-12771180 GCF_026875155.1 Cherax quadricarinatus | reverse complement strand
CTCTACATTGTTACATGGTCTCCTCTACATTGTTACATGGTCTCCTCTACATTGTTACATGGTCTCCTCTACATTGTTTCATGTTCTCTACATTGTTACATGATCTCCTCTACATTGTTACATGGTCTCCTCTACATTGTTACATGGTCTCCTCTACATTGTTACATGGTCTCCTCTACATTGTTTCATGTTCTCCTCTACATTGTTTCATGTTCTCCTCTACATTGTTACATGGTCTCCTCTACATTGTTACATGGTCTCCTCTACATTGTTACATGGTCTCCTCTACATTGTTACATGGTCTCCTCTACATTGTTACATGGTCTCCTCTACATTGTTACATGGTCTCCTCTACATTGTTACATGATCTCCTCTACATTGTTACATGATCTCCTCTACATTGTTACATGATCTCCTCTACATTGTTACATGGTCTCCTCTACATTGTTACATGGTCTCCTCTACATTGTTACATGGTCTCCTCTACATTGTTACATGGTCTCCTCTACATTGTTACATGGTCTCCTCTACATTGTTTACATGTTCTCCTCTACATTGTTACATGATCTCCTCTACATTGTTACATGGTCTCCTCTACATTGTTACATGCAAAATATTGTAACTACAAATTAGTTGTGTAGAAATAGTCAAGTGAATGATAGATCATAAAGTATACATCAACATATTTTTGTGTTCATAATTAAGTTACTTGTGTAATGAACGTGTTACTCTGCCCAACACTTGTTGATTTTAGTGTTATTAACCCACTTATTGTTTTATTACCTGGTGAGTGTAATGTGAGTCTAATACCTCTGAGTGGTGGTGTACACCTAGGTGAGTGGTGGTGTACACCTAGGTGAGTGGTGGTGTACACCTAGGTGAGTGGTGATGTACACCTAGGTGAGTGGTGGTGTGGGTGTACACCTGAGTGGTAGTGTGGGTGTACACCTAGGTGAGTGGTGGTGTGGGTGTACACCTAGGTGAGTGGTGGTGTACACCTAGGTGAGTGGTGAGGGTGCACACCTAGGTGAGTGGTGGTGTGGGTGTACACCTGAGTGGTAGTGTGGGTGTACACCTAGGTGAGTGGTGGTGTGGGTGTACACCTAGGTGAGTGGTGGTGTGGGTGTACACCTAGGTGAGTGGTGGTGTGGGTGTGCACCTAGGTGAGTGGTGGTGTGGGTGTGCACCTAGGTGAGTGGTGCTGTGGGTGTACACCTAGGTGAGTGGTGCTGTGGGTGTACACCTAGGTGAGTGGTGGTGTGGGTGTACACCTAGGTGAGTGGTGTGGGTGTGCACCTAGGTGAGTGGTGGTGTGGGTGTACACCTAGGTGAGTGGTGGTGTGGGTTCACACCTAGGTGAGTGGTGGTGTGGGTGTACACCTAGGTGAGTGGTGGTGTGGGTGTGCACCTAGGTGAGTGGTGCTGTGGGTGTACACCTAGGTGAGTGGTGCTGTGGGTGTACACCTAGGTGAGTGGTGGTGTGGGTGTACACCTAGGTGAGTGGTGGTGTGGGTGTGCACCTAGGTGAGTGGTGGTGTGGGTGTACACCTAGGTGAGTGGTGGTGTGGGTGTGCACCTAGGTGAGTGGTGTGGGTGTACACCTAGGTGAGTGGTGTGGGTGTACACCTAGGTGAGTGGTGTGGGTGTACACCTAGGTGAGTGGTACACTACTCTACGTGGCATATCACTGTACTGAGAATCATTTTATCTACCAACTTCAGCACTGTGTAAAAGTTAGCCACGGGTTGAATATAATTACTAATGTACTGTGAACTACTCAGCTCACTACTGTACCCAGCTTACTAAAGTAATTCCTGACACAATATGCAGCCAAAATATACACCTACATACTAGTGATGTATCGGATATCCGCATCCACATCCCCATAATAAGTAAGACATCCTCATACACATCCGCATCCCCGGATATCTAAATTTTCACACATGATACATCTGTACAGTACATACTACAGAGCAAGCATGTATATATCAAAACTGAGACACACTGCCACAGTGTTTGTAGGTGTGATGTTTACAACACCGACAGGTCATATGAGGCACTTGGGAAACATATGGGAATCTTTGTGAGGACACGTTTCGTCAGCCAGTGGCTTCATCAGTCCAATACAGAGAAGAACCTGTAAGGAGAGGAGTTTGAGGTAATCAGTCCCTCGGCCTGGAATCGATGTGTTCAGTCTTCTTGAAGATTGATAGACTGAACACATCTGTTCAAGGCTGAGGAACTGATTACATGAAACTCCTCTTTACACCGTTCTTCTTTGTATTGGACTGATGAAGCCACTGTGTGGCGAAACGTTTCCTGAATAAAGCTTCCCACATATTGCACAAGTGTCTCATTCTTCGGTGTTTGTAGGTGTTATACGTATGTGGGCAAAAGCTCACTGTATTGAAGACAGTGATGTCTCTCACGGAGAGCTCTAATGCTGCATGGACTGCTAAATGAGGCAAAAGTACATACACCATCTTGGAGTGGAAGAGGCACGATCTATACACAGCTTTAAGAAGAGGTACGCTAAGGCTCTCGAAGCCAGGAGTGAATCCAGTAGCAGCTAGCGAACAGACGGTGCCAGAAGCTGACTCGACCACTGCAGCCACACACAGGAGAGCACATACACATAAACATATATAACCACTGGACAGGATATATAACCCCTGTAAAAAACTTATAACCAGTGTGGTTATAGATAAGACAGTACAAGTATTACAGCTCTGGACACAGTATTGTAACACCTGTCATTAAATGTTGTAATCTCTAAAATAAACATAACAGAATACTCTGCCCCAAATTGGTAATTAGTAATGGTGGTGAGGGAGGGGTGGTGGGGTGAGGGAGGGAGGTGAGGATGGAGGGTGTGAGGGGGTAATGGGATGAGATAGGCGTAAGGCGTGGTGGGGTGAGGGAGGGGTGGAGGTGAGGATGTAGGGTGTGAGGGGGTACTGGGGGTGAGATAGGCGTGAGGGGTAGTGGGGTGAGATAGGCGTGAGGGGTAGTGGGGTGAGGAAGGAGTGGGGGTGAGGAAGAGTGGGGGTGAGGAAGGAGTGGGGGTGAGGAAGGAGTGGGGGTGAGGAAGGAGTGGGGGTGAGGAAGGAGTGGGGGTGAGGAAGGAGTGGGTGAGGGAAGGGAAGTGAGGGTAAATATAAGAGAACACATGAGGAAGGTATTTGTGAGGCAGTGATTGTGTCTACATTCTGGCTCTCGCTTTATTTTCGTCTGACCCTCACGCCGTGGGGGGCACATGGTGTGGGTGTGGGCAGAGAGGTACATGGTGTGGGCAGGGGGGTTGGGACACATGGCATGGCTGTGGGCAGGGAGGTACCAGGTGTGGCTGTGGGCAGGGAGGTACCTGGTGTGGCTGTGGGCAGGGAGGTACCTGGTGTGGCTGTGGGCAGGGAGGTACCTGGTGTGGCTGTGGGCAGGGAGGTACCTGGTGTGGCTGTGGGCAGGGAGGTACCTGGTGTGGCTGTGGGCAGGGAGGTACCTGGTGTGGCTGTGGGCAGGGAGGTTCCTGGTGTGGCTGTGGGCAGGGAGGTACCTGGTGTGGCTGTGGGCAGGGAGGTACCTGGTGTGGCTGTGGGCAGGGAGGTACTGGTGTGGCTGTGGGCAGGGAGGTACCTGGTGTGGCTGTGGGCAGGGAGGTACCTGGTGTGGCTGTGGGCAGGGAGGTACCTGGTGTGGCTGTGGGCAGGGAGGTACCTGGTGTGGCTGTGGGCAGGGAGGTACCTGGTGTGGCTGTGGGCAGGGAGGTTCCTGGTGTGGCTGTTGGCAGGGAGGTACCTGGTGTGGCTGTGGGCAGGGAGGTACCTGGTGTGGCTGTGGGCAGGGAGGTACCTGGTGTGGCTCTAGGCAGCGAGGTACCTGGTGTGGCTGTTGGCAGGGAGGTACCTGGTGTGGCTGTGGGCAGGGAGGTACCTGGTGTGGCTATGGGCAGGGAGGTACCTGGTGTGGCTGTGGGCAGGGAGGTACCTGGTGTGGCTGTGGGCAGGGGGGTACCTGGTGTGGCTGTGGGCAGGGGTGTAACATGGTGTGGCTGTGGGCAGGGAGGTACCAGGTGTGGCTCTGGGCAGCGAGGTACCTGGTGTGGCTGTGGGCAGGGAGGTTCCTGGTGTGGCTGTGGGCAGGGAGGTACCTGGTGTGGCTGTGGGCAGGGAGGTACCTGGTGTGGCTGTGGGCAGGGAGGTACCTGGTGTGGCTGTGGGCAGGGAGGTACCTGGTGTGGCTGTGGGCAGGAGGGTACCTGGTGTGGCTGTGGGCAGGGAGGTACCTGGTGTGGCTGTGGGCAGGGAGGTACCTGGTGTGGCTGTGGGCAGGGAGGTACCTGGTGTGGCTGTGGGCAGGGAGGTTCCTGGTGTGGCTGTGGGCAGGGAGGTACCTGGTGTGGCTGTGGGCAGGGAGGTACCTGGTGTGGCTGTGGGCAGGGAGGTACCTGGTGTGGCTGTGGGCAGGGAGGTACCTGGTGTGGCTGTGGGCAGGGAGGTACCTGGTGTGGCTGTGGGCAGGGAGGTACCTGGTGTGGCTGTGGGCAGGGAGGTACCTGGTGTGGCTGTGGGCAGGTAGGTACCTGGTGTGGCTGTGGGCAGGGAGGTACCTGGTGTGGCTGTGGGCAGGGAGGTACCTGGTGTGGCTGTGGCAGGGAGGTTCCTGGTGTGGCTGTTGGCAGGGAGGTACCTGGTGTGGCTGTGGGCAGGGAGGTACCTGGTGTGGCTGTGGGCAGGGAGGTACCAGGTGTGGCTCTAGGCAGCGAGGTACCTGGTGTGGCTGTTGGCAGGGAGGTACCTGGTGTGGCTGTGGGCAGGGAGGTACCTGGTGTGGCTGTGGGCAGGGAGGTACCTGGTGTGGCTGTGGGCAGGGAGGTACCTGGTGTGGCTGTGGGCAGGGGGGTACCTGGTGTGGCTGTGGGCAGGGGTGTAACATGGTGTGGCTGTGGGCAGGGAGGTACCAGGTGTGGCTCTGGGCAGCGAGGTACCTGGTGTGGCTGTGGGCAGGGAGGTTCCTGGTGTGGCTGTGGGCAGGGAGGTTCCTGGTGTGGCTGTGGGCAGGGAGGTACCTGGTGTGGCTGTGGGCAGGGAGGTACCTGGTGTGGCTGTGGGCAGGGGGGTACCTGGTGTGGCTGTGGGCAGGGGTGTAACATGGTGTGGCTGTGGGCAGGGAGGTACCAGGTGTGGCTGTGGGCAGCGAGGTACCTGGTGTGGCTGTGGGCAGGGAGGTACCTGGTGTGGCTGTGGGCAGGGAGGTACCTGGTGTGGCTGTGGGCAGGGAGGTACCTGGTGTGGCTGTGGGCAGGGAGGTACCTGGTGTGGCTGTGGGCAGGGAGGTACCTGGTGTGGCTGTGGGCAGGGAGGTTCCTGGTGTGGCTGTGGGCAAGGAGGTACCTGGTGTGGCTGTGGGCAGGGAGGTACCTGGTGTGGCTGTGGGCAGGAAGGTACCAGGTGTGGCTCTGGGCAGCCAGGTACCTGGTGTGGCTGTGGGCAGGGAGGTTCCTGGTGTGGCTGTGGGCAGGGAGGTACCAGGTGTGGCTCTGGGCAGCGAGGTACCTGGTGTGGCTGTGGGCAGGGAGGTACCTGGTGTGGCTGTGGGCAGGGAGGTTCCTGGTGTGGCTGTGGGCAGGGAGGTACCTGGTGTGGCTGTGGGCAGGGAGGTACCTGGTGTGGCTGTGGGCAGGGAGGTACCTGGTGTGGCTGTGGGCAGGGAGGTACCTGGTGTGGCTGTGGGCAGGGAGGTACCTGGTGTGGCTGTGGGCAGGGAGGTTCCTGGTGTGGCTGTGGGCAAGGAGGTACCAGGTGTGGCTGTGGGCAGGGAGGTACCTGGTGTGGCTGTGGGCAGGAAGGTACCAGGTGTGGCTGTGGGCAGGGAGGTACCTGGTGTGGCTCTGGGCAGCGAGGTACCTGGTGTGGCTGTGGGCAGGGAGGTACCTGGTGTGGCTGTGGGCAGGGAGGTTCCTGGTGTGGCTGTGGGCAGGGAGGTTTCCTGGTGTGGCTGTGGGCAGGGAGGTACCTGGTGTGGCTGTGGGCAGGGAGGTTCCTGGTGTGGCTGTGGGCAGGGAGGTACCTGGTGTGGCTGTGGGCAGGGAGGTACCTGGTGTGGCTGTGGGCAGGGAGGTACTGGTGTGGCTGTGGGCAGGGAGGTACCTGGTGTGGCTGTGGGCAGGGAGGTACCTGGTGTGGCTGTGGGCAGGGAGGTACCTGGTGTGGCTGTGGGCAGGGAGGTACCAGGTGTGGCTCTGGGCAGGGAGGTACCTGGTGTGGCTGTGGGCAGGGAGGTACCTGGTGTGGCTGTGGGCAGGGAGGTACCTGGTGTGGCTGTTGGCAGGGAGGTACCTGGTGTGGCTGTGGGCAGGGGGGTACCTGGTGTGGCTGTGGGCAGGGGTTGTAACATGGTGTGGCTGTGGGCAGGGAGGTACCAGGTGTGGCTCTGGGCAGGAGGATACCTGGTGTGGCTGTGGGCAGGGAGGTTCCTGGTGTGGCTGTGGGCAGGGAGGTACCTGGTGTGGCTGTGGGCAGGGAGGTACCTGGTGTGGCTGTGGGCAGGGGGGTACCTGGTGTGGCTGTGGGCAGGGGGTGTAACATGGTGTGGCTGTGGGCAGGGAGGTACCAGGTGTGGCTGTGGGCAGCGAGGTACCTGGTGTGGCTGTGGGCAGGGAGGTACCTGGTGTGGCTGTGGGCAGGGAGGTACCTGGTGTGGCTGTGGGCAGGGAGGTACCTGGTGTGGCTGTGGGCAGGGAGGTACCTGGTGTGGCTGTGGGCAGGGAGGTACCTGGTGTGGCTGTGGGCAGGGAGGTTCCTGGTGTGGCTGTGGGCAAGGAGGTACCTGGTGTGGCTGTGGGCAGGGAGGTACCTGGTGTGGCTGTGGGCAGGAAGGTACCAGGTGTGGCTCTGGGCAGCCAGGTACCTGGTGTGGCTGTGGGCAGGGAGGTTCCTGGTGTGGCTGTGGGCAGGGAGGTACCAGGTGTGGCTCTGGGCAGCGAGGTACCTGGTGTGGCTGTGGGCAGGGAGGTTCCTGGTGTGGCTGTGGGCAGGAGGTTCCTGGTGTGGCTGTGGGCAGGGAGGTACCTGGTGTGGCTGTGGGCAGGGAGGTACCTGGTGTGGCTGTGGGCAGGGAGGTACCTGGTGTGGCTGTGGGCAGGGAGGTACCTGGTGTGGCTGTGGGCAGAGAGGTACCTGGTGTGGCTGTGGGCAGGGAGGTTCCTGGTGTGGCTGTGGGCAAGGAGGTACCAGGTGTGGCTGTGGGCAGGGAGGTACCTGGTGTGGCTGTGGGCAGGGAGGTACCTGGTGTGGCTCTGGGCAGCGAGGTACCTGGTGTGGCTGTGGGCAGGGAGGTACCTGGTGTGGCTGTGGGCAGGGAGGTACCTGGTGTGGCTGTGGGCAGGGAGGTACCTGGTGTGGCTGTGGGCAGGGAGGTACCTGGTGTGGCTGTGGGCAGGGAGGTTCCTGGTGTGGCTGTGGGCAGGGAGGTACCTGGTGTGGCTGTGGGCAGGGAGGTACCTGGTGTGGCTGTGGGCAGGGAGGTACCTGGGGTGGCTGTGGGCAGGGAGGTACCTGGTGTGGCTGTGGGCAGGGAGGTACCTGGTGTGGCTGTGGGCAGGGAGGTACCTGGTGTGGCTGTGGGCAGGGAGGTACCTGGTGTGGCTGTGGGCAGGGAGGTACCTGGTGTGGCTGTGGGCAGGGAGGTACCTGGTGTGGCTGTGGGCAGGGAGGTACCTGGTGTGGCTGTGGGCAGTAGAGCGGTATTTAGCGAGTAGGATAAATAATGATTTATATTTTCAACACCCTTCCTTCATACAGAAGGGGAATCAGAGCCAAACTGCCTTCAAGAAGAACGCGTTAATTTTCTCAAGTCAGTTCCAGATCAGCCAGACTGTTGTCCATACGTTGGTGTGCATGCCGTGAGCACCAACAACACACACAAGACCGATCACCATAGAAATCATATACAAATAACCCGCACATAGGATGTCAGTAGGGCTACTGTGTACTTGTGTAGTACACTCAGATAATCCCAACTCCTTTATATAGTAAGGGTCCCTTCTAGCCGTGACGTCAGGAGACCCCTCGCATGTGAACCGCCAGCTACAGGCCTCCCTCTTACTTTTCCGCTAGGCATAGCAGTCTCGACACGCAGGGCTGGGCTACCCTTCAAGACTTAATTATACGCCTCAAAAACATCCAACGTATGTATTTCTTACTCCAGCACCTCCTGACGAACCCCCACGACAAATGGTGGCAGCGGTGGGATTCACCTGGATTGGATTAGGACCATTAACAGTGCCTTTATGCTGTTAATGTTGTGAAATTCCAAGCGCATTCCTGATTTCTCACATTGTCAAGTAATTCCTGGATGTGAGGAATCACATTACCAGGCAGGTAATTTAAACACCTGTATAGACGTAACTACAACTGTTGTCTGCACTAGTTATAAAGCTACCTTATTAATGTATAAGTGAGTGATAGAGAGTGGTGTGTGGTAGAGGTGGAAGACCAGTCTACTACACTGACAGCAGTAACATGATGGGTCCTCTCATCAACGTTCATGATCAACTTAACAGTTTGGGAACACTGCTAGTTGAGGCGCCTTTAGCTAGGAAATTGGGTTTTAATGTCATTAATGAAGTATATGGGAGCCTTAACTGCTGCGAACCACCACCATCATCTTGCTTTACTAACATATTATCTTTGCTTGCTGTTTCTTACTTTGTGGCGTATTTATATATTAAGATATTAACATTAAGACATATCGTTTATTTTATTGTACTTATAGATTTAGGAGATATTTTTCATAATGGTTTTTAAATAGTCTGCGAAAAAAAGTGTACGTTGCCGGTTTGTTGTGGATGGTATGGTGAGGGGTCCAGTGATGGTGAGGGGTCCAGTGATGGTGAGGGGTCCAGTGATGGTGAGGGGTCCAGTGATGGTGAGGGGTCCAGTGATGGTGAGGGGTCCAGTGATGGTGAGGGGTACAGTGATGGTGAGGGGTACAGTGATAGGGTTGGCCCTATACCCTGCATAGCGATGCTGCCAGGGTTGGCCCTATACCCTGCATAGCGAGGTTGCCAGGGTTGGCCCTATACCCTGCATAGCGAGGTAGCCAGGGTTGGCCCTATACCCTGCATAGCGAGGTTGCCAGGGTTGGCCCTATACCCTGCATAGCGAGGCTGCCAGGGTTGGCCCTATACCCTGCATAGCGAGGTTGCCAGGGTTGGCCCTATACCCTGCATAGCGAGGCTGCCAGGGTTGGCCCTATACCCTGCATAGCGAGGCTGCCGGGGTTGGCCCTATACCCTGCATAGCGAGGTTGCCAGGGTTGGCCCTATACCCTGCATAGCGAGGTTGCCAACACTACACCCGGTGAATTAGGGGGGATATGATCGAGGTGTATAAATGGAAAACAGGAATAAATAAAGAGGATGTAAATAGCGTGCTGCAAATTTCCACCCAAGACAGGACTCGCAGCAATGGTTTCAAGTTGGAAAAATTCAGATTCACAACAAAGGTAGCGCCTTGAGTAGATAAATAACCAGGTTATCCAGAGGATCCTAGATAATAACCTGCTGGGTTCTGATGTCTGTGTTGCCCTGCTGAATGCCTGCACCAACAACCTGGTTGTTGGTGGCACTGTGCTTGTGTTGGTGGCACTAAGCTTGTGTTGTTGGTGGTAGTGGCACTGCGTGAGTTCTAAGATCTGGCCAGAAATAACTTTAATACGCGTCTCTCCTGACGACAATAATATTGCTGGTTTCTTCTCTTCTGTTACATATGGGCGCAGCTGCCCTTTTTTTTCTCCTGGTCATGTGACCACATGACGTCTCTTACATTTGGTCACACCTACCTTTGTCTGTTAGTCATATGACCTCTTCTTGACCAGTGTTATATATATATAAGCATAACTCACCGTTTCCTTTGTGATCACCTGTTGGCTTCCCTACGGCAGTATATCCGTTGTCATACTCCACCTGTGTCAGCCATGTTTGTATCTTCACCTGAGGGAAGGTCCTCCCTACATTGTCCATGGTGTGGGCATTTACTCTTAACCTCGTGGGGGGGTAGATGAGGGAAGATCCTCTATAGTAACTATGTTGTGGGCATGACGGAAGGTCCATGGTAGGGGGTGGATGAAGGAAGGTGGCTCACAGTGTGGGTTGGTATGGGCGAGGACACACAGCTTCGGGTGTGAGTGTAGCGAGGAGCTGTTTATTGATTATCATAGTAATCTTGGCCCCATTGCTCTACTCTCTCTCTCTCACTGCTTCCACCCCCACAACACGCACACATGCACGCACACGCATTCATTCATCATGAATGTACACTAGTATTCCTGATATGTAAATGATCTACTAGAGGGGAAGCCAGTCCTGTGTGTGAATGACACAGTTTAGGCGGCGGGAGTGTAAGTGTAGAGGAGAGATGAGGATCCGAGGCTGAAGGTTGGAGGTGATCATCAACTAATGTTAGCCAGCCTCACGAGTCTTAACACACCACAATAAAAATATTGCAGTACCCATTTAACTGATTATATCATAATAACACATGATACAACTTGTACAGACCATAGCTGACATCAGTGACATACTGGATAGAAAGAATCTTGTTATGCAGAGCATTTCGGCCAAATTAGGTTCATTTTGTCTCCAGGATGCGACCCACGCAAGTCTGCTAACACCAAGGTACCTATTTACTGCTAGGTGAACAGGAACAGCAGGTATCTTAAGGAGACACATCTTAATGTTTCCACTAGTACCGGGGATCGAACCACGGACCTGAGTGTGTGAGTTGAGTGCGCTACCAACCCAGCTACGGTACAAATGTCTTGCAAACCTCCGCATTTTTTAAAAATCTTTTTAAACTGGTTTCGTCAAGTGGGAAGTACATACTCGTGGTGGATATATTGACATCAAATATTTTTGAAAATAAGGTATTTAAGATTCGTCAAAATTGTTGTTAGATTTGACTGACGAAATTGGAACACATTACCAGTTTATTCAGCTGGTGTGAACCTCAGGGAAGGTGTTCAGTGTAAGGTTTACTCCTGGCAACTCTTCCTGGTCTCCCAAAACTGATCTTACTCAGCACGTCCATCTTCTGCCATCTATACATTACTTTGTACCTATCATCTGCAAACACACAGACTTGTTCCTTATTATACTGTGTCAGAGTAGGGAGTGACCTTCCTACCTGCTTGGATACGGAGAGTGACCTCCCTGCTTGGATGGGGAGAGTGACCTCCTCCTCATACTTGCATTACTCGCCCCCCTGACACTTGTCTGACCCCTCACTCCTGCATTAATGACACACTGACGCTGGTAGATTGATTACCCTCACACTGGTCGATGACGTAGATGTAGCTCCATCACAGTGGTCTGGAGTTTTATAACACTCTGACCGCGGGTTGTAGCCCCGCCCGTGGTATGGTTTGTTAGCAATCATGTTATTACGATTTCGTGTGTCGGATAAAGGAGATATAAGTCCTTCACAGTGGTAGATAAAGATGTAGCTCCCTGACAGTGGTAGATAAAGTTGATGTAACTCTCCCATCCTCCGCCAGTACTGCCAGAACTCAAACATAAACACCTGTTGTGTGTGTGTGTGTGTGTGTGTGTTTGTGTGTGTGTTTGTGTGTGTGTGTGTGTGTGTAAGGAGGGAGGTTAGGTTAGGTAAGGTTTGTCAGGAAACAGGACAAGTGTTTCCTGAGGCGGGTCGTGAGTTCCAGGTCTTAGGCCGCACATCATTGAGGGGGGAGGGAGATTGAGGGGGCGGGGGGAGGATGATGTTGGGGGAGGATGTTGAAGAGGGGCATGGGTGGGGAAGGGGGTGTGTGAGGAGGGAGGAAGGGAAGGGAGAGGGGCGCCATGGTTCTCTCAGTCAGGACTGGGTTGCCACACCCACCACGCCCTCTCTCTCTCTCTCTCTCTCACTCACACACACAGTCTTCCCTCATAACCTGAGGTTCACCTTCGCTAAGTGTAAGCTTGTGACACACACTTGTCCTCGTAGTTCTACCAGTGAGAGTGTACTCGCCTCACAAACAAGAGTCCACATCACCCCACACAAGTACTCCAGCAGGAAAATGAGAAGAAAACACAGAACATAAGCAACTACTGAACTAAGTGTACGCAACTTAAAATTAAAAGTTTGTGTTAATTTTGTGTTGTAGATGGGTGAGGAAAAAGCTGGTTGTAGCGGTGAATTAGCGAGTGAAGTTGTAGAGTGCGAGTGTAGAGGTAGTGAGTGGTGAAGCAGTGAGCCAGGTACACTCCTCCATCACTACTGATAATTACCAGGTAAGTTAATGAGGGCAGTGCTACCTGTGGAGCCTTCCAACACACCAGCCTCCAGTCACAACACACCAGCCTCCAGTCACAACACACCAGCCTCCAGTCACAACACACCAGCCTCCAGTCACAACACACCAGCCTCCAGTCACAACACACCAGCCTCCAGTCACAACACACCAGCCTCCAGTCATCACAACACACCAGTCATCAGTCATCACAACACACCAGCCTCCAGTCATCAATCACACCAGCCTCCAGTCATCAATCACACCAGCCTCCAGTCATCAATCACAACACACCAGCCTCCAGTCATCAATCACAACACACCAGCCTCCAGTCACAACACACCAGCCTCCAGTCATCACTCATCACCTTCATCACACATTAAGCTCTCCATCACACCATTACTGTCATGAGTGCTTCCTACACATCACCACAGTCATGAGGTCCTGCACCACGTCACCACAGTCATAAGGTCCTGCACCACGTGACCACAGTCATGAGGTCCTGCACCACGTCACCACAGTCATAAGGTCCTGCACCACGTGACCACAGTCATGAGGTCCTGCACCACGTGACCACAGTCATGAGGTCCTGCACCACGTGACCACAGTCATGAGGTCCTGCACCACGTGACCACAGTCATGAGGTCCTGCACCACGTCACCACAGTCATGAGGTCCTGCACCACGTCACCACAGTCATGAGGTCCTGCACCACGTCACCACAGTCATGAGGTCCTGCACCACGTCTCCACAGTCATGAGGTCCTGCACCACGTCACCACAGTCATGAGGTCCTGCACCACATCACCACAGTCATGAGACCCTGCACCACATCACCACAGTCATGAGACCCTGCACCACATCACCACAGTCATGAGGTCCTGCACCACGTCACCACAGTCATGAGGTC
Organism: Cherax quadricarinatus; assembly: GCF_026875155.1. Taxonomy (NCBI): domain Eukaryota; kingdom Metazoa; phylum Arthropoda; class Malacostraca; order Decapoda; family Parastacidae; genus Cherax; species Cherax quadricarinatus. Next base: position 12,757,984 of record NC_069423.1, on the reverse strand, counting down.
CTGCACCACGTCACCACAGTCATGAGATCCTACCAGATCAGCCAGACTGTGGTAGATATATGGACCAGCAGAAGCAACAGTCTCCTCCAACACAGAGAAAAAACAAACCCTGGTCGGGTTGATAGTCTGAGAGAAAGTCTTGAAACCACTGTGTTATATAATTACTTGACTTTCTGACCAGTCTGTCAAACTATAACCAGAATCTCTAATTTAATATCTCTCTTCTTAATATTATAATTACTCCATGTATATCTGGCTTTATTGACGAGGCAGAAAGCTGAAAAAATATTCAGTATAGTTTGATGGTGCCCTCAAGCAACAGTGTCAAAATTATGATGAACCGTTATGCAACCGTGTTGCAATATTTGCAATAAATTTTGCATAGGCCTTAAAATTAATATAATATGCCGTTAATCATGACCTGGTGATAGTTGATATTGACCTGGTGATGGTTGAGAGTGACCTGGTGATGGTTGAGAGTGACCTGGTGATGGTTGAGAGTGACCTGGTGATGGTTGAGAGTGACCTGGTGATGGTTGAGAGTGACCTGGTGATGGTTGAGAGTGACCTGGTGATGGTTGAGAGTGACCTGGTGATGGTTGAGTGACCTGGTGATGGTTGAGAGTGACCTGGTGATAACTGAGAGTGACCTGGCTAATGTCGAGTGTTAACATTGTTATGGTTGTGGCTGATGGTCTCCTGGTGTTCCGGAAGTGTATAAGATAACATTGGCAACAGTGTGGGTGTAGCAGGTGGTGTGGCCTCGCTACATACATGAACCTGTTGTACTTGACCTTAATTTTTAAAGGGGTGGACCGGTAAGCCAGCGGAAGGCCTCGGTCAGACGACACAAACGCTCCATTGGCGAGTCATCGCATGACCAAGACCCGCCAGGAAACATGTCCTGTTTCCTGACAAATCTTATCTAACTTATATTACTTGGGTCCAGAATCCTTTATTCCTTGTCGATATACCGTCTACACATGTAGACGGTATATCTGTTATATCTCTCTTAAGAGGCGTGTGAGGTTTCCCTGTCTCAGACATCTACAACACAGTTGTCCTCAAAGATTTGTTAAGTTATGCCATGAATTAAGGAAAGATCCTGGACTTCATCTTACGAAACAGATAAAGCGAATGTGATAATAATTATGGACAAGATAGATAACAGTGAAAAATAACATACTAGAAAACAGAGGAACTGACGTGCCCGTTAAAGGATCCTGATATCATGGCTGCTCTTGGCCCGGTCTGGGACCACACCTCTTCAGCTGGAGATGTAGACAGTCCTAATACTGTGGCTGCAATAATTCACCAAACACCCGCACCTGGGAGAGGAACATTGTGATGTTACAACAATTGTAACTGATTGGTTAAGTACGGACCCAAAAGTCTGGGTTTTTGGTGAATTGGAGAGATTTGATTGTGCCACCGAAGTGGCTAGTTTATTGTGCACCCCATATCCATCCTGTGGACGGTAGCGTAAGAACATATGGATACACAAAAGGCCTAGGAACTAGGCCCCAAAAGGGTTAACAGGTGTACATTTGGATTTATATCTTCATATCTATAGTTTACTTACCTGTTGCAAGCAAATTTAGGGAATTTGTTTAGTATATCTGGTATCTTATTTTCATTAATAAGATATCTTGACATGTCACATAGGTTATTATACTGTCTGTCTCTGTATTCCTCAATAAATGGACAATTAAGCACATAGTGTTCAAGACAGTGCCATATGCCTGACCACATAATTTGTATTTAGTTTGATTATCATCTGTGTGTCTCCCAAACTGCCAGAAGTACTTGTAACCAAGCCTAAGCCAGGCCACTACAATATCAGTCAGTACTTGTAACCAAGCCTAAGCCAGGCCACTACAAACATCAGTCAGTACTTGTAACCAAGCCTAAGCCAGGCCACTACAATATCAGTCAGTACTTGTAACCAAGCCTAAGCCAGGCCACTACAACATCAGTCAGTACTTGTAACCAAGCCTAAGCAGGCCACTACAACCAGTCAGTACTTGTAACCAAGCCTAAGGGCCCGGCCACTACAACATCAGTCAGTACTTGTAACCAAGCCTAAGCCTGGCCACTAAACATCAGTCAGTACTTGTAACCAAGCCTAAGCTTGGGCCACTACAACATCAGTCAGTACTTGTAACCAAGCCTAAGCCTGGCCACTACAACATCAGTCAGTACTTGTAACCAAGCCTAAGCCTGGCCACTACAACATCGTCTATTGTAACCAAGGCTAAGCCTGGCCACTACAATATCAGTCAGTACTTGTAACCAAGCCTAAGCCAGGCCACTACAACATCAGTCAGTACTTGTAACCAAGGCTAAGCCTGGCCACTACAATATCAGTCAGTACTTGTAACCAAACCTAAGCCAGGCCACTACAATATCAGTTAGTACTTGTAACCAAACCTAAGCCAGGCCACTACAATATCAGTACTTGTAACCCAGCCTAAGCCTGGCCACTACAACACCAGTCAGTACTTGTAACCAAGCCTAAGCCAGGCCACTACAACATCAGTCAGTATTGTAACCAAGCCTAAAGCAGCCACTACAACATCATCAGTACTTGTAACCAAGGCTTAAGCCAGGCCACTACAACATCATTCAGTACTTGTAACCAAGCCCCAAACCCGGCCACTACACATCAGTCAGTACTTGTAACCAAACCTAAGCCCGGCCTCTGCAAAAATCAGTCAGTACTTGTAACCAAGCCTAAGCCTGGCCACTACAACATCAGTCAGTACTTGTAACCAAGCCTAAGCCTGGCCACTACAACATCAGTCAGTACTTGTAACCAAGCCTAAGCCAGGCCACTACAACATCAGTCAGTACTTGTAACCAAGCCTAAGCCAGGTCACTACAATATCAGTTAGTACTTTTAACCAAGCCTAAGCCAGGCCACTACAATATCAGTACTTGTAACCAAGCCTAAGCCTGGCCACTACAACATCAGTCAGTACTTGTAATCAAGCCTAAGCCTGGCCACTACAATATCAGTTAGTACTTGTAACCAAACCTAAGCCAGGCCACTACAATATCAGTTAGTACTTGTAACCAAGCCTAAGCCAGGCCACTACAATATCAGTACTTGTCACCCAGCCTAAGCCTGGCCACTACAAAAATCAGTCAAATACTTGTAACCGCTTAAGCCAGGCCACTACAACATCAGTCAGTACTTGTAACCAAGCCTAAGCCAGGCCACTACAACATCAGTCAGTACTTGTAACCAAGCCTAAGCCTGGCCACTGCAACATCAGTCAGTACTTGTAACCAAGCCTAAGCCTGGCCACTACAACATCATTCAGTACTTGTAACCAAGCCTAAGCCCGCCACTAAACAAACAGTTAGTACTGTAACCAAGCCTAAGCCTGGCCACTACAATATCAGTTAGTACTTGTAACCAAACCTAAGCCAGGCCACTACAATATCAGTTAGTACTTGTAACCAAACCTAAGCCAGGCCACTACAATATCAGTACTTGTAACCCAGCCTAAGCCTGGCCACTACAACATCAGTCAGTACTTGTAACCAAGCCTAAGCCTGGCCACTACAATATCAGTTAGTACTTGTAACCAAACCTAAGCCAGGCCACTACAATATCAGTTAGTACTTGTAACCAAGCCTAAGCCAGGCCACTACAATATCAGTACTTGTAACCCAGCCTAAGCCTGGCCACTACAACATCAGTCAGTACTTGTAACCAAGCTTAAGCCAGGCCACTACAACATCAGTCAGTACTTGTAACAAACCTAAGGGCCAGGGCCCCTACAACATCAGTCGTACTTGTAACCAAGCCTAAGCCAGCAAAAAACAACATCAGTCAGTACTTTTTAACCAAGCCTAAGCTGGCCACTACCAACCCTTTAGTCAGTACTTGTAACCAAGCCTAAGCCTGGCCACTGCAAAAATCAGTCAGTACTTGTAACCAAGCCTAAGCCAGGCCACTACAACATCATTCAGTACTTGTAACCAAGCCTAAGCCTGGCCACTGCAACATCAGTCAGTACTTGTAACCAAGCCTAAACCTGGCCACTTTCAACATCAGTCAGTACTTGTTAACCAAGCCCAAGCCTGGCCACTGCAAATCAGTCAGTACTTGTAACCAAGCCTAAGCCTGGCCACACAACATCAGTCAGTACTTTGTAACCAAGGCTAAGCCTGGCCACTACAAACATCATTCGTACTTGGGAACCAAGCCTAAGCCTGGCCACTACAACATCATTCAGTACTTGTAACCAATCTAAGCCTGGCCACTACACATCAGTCGTACTTGTAACCCAAACCTAAGCCTGGCCACTACAACATCAGTCAGTACTTGTAACCAAGCCTAAGCCTGGCCACTGCAACATCAGTCAGTACTTGTAACCAAGCCTAAGCCTGGCCACTACAACATCAGTCAGTACTTGTAACCAAGGCTAAGCCTGGCCACTACAACATCAGTCAGTACTTGTAACCAAGCCTAAGCCTGGCCACTACACATCATTCAGTACTTGTAACCAAGCCTAAGCCTGGCCACTACAACATCATTCAGTACTTGTAACCAAGCCTACGCCAGGCCACTACATCATCAATTTGTTCACATTGCAAGTGGGTTATAGATCTACTCAGGCTTCTATCTGCCCTACAACATTCATTGGAGAGGAAATGTTACAATATAAGAATGATTAAAAACACAGAGGAAAGTAACATAAGTGTACACTAAATGTAAGTACTTTGTAGGTGTTACTTGTGTACATGTACATGATACACTAAGAATGTTCACCACTTGATATTATATTCTTAGAAGAGCAGGAGGGAGGCAGTGAGACACTTCTGTACCAGACTTAGTCTTACACGTAATTGACATTAGTTATGGTAGGAAGCACAGGTTATTCTCACTCCAACACTTCTTTGATAAATGAGACACATGTGCCACATTTGGGTATCTTTTTTCTGGAAACGTTTCGCCACGTAATGGTTTCTTCAGTCCGATACAGAGAAAGGTGGAAGATGAGAAGGAGTTTGAGATAATCAGTCCCTCATCCTGGTGTCGATGTGTTCAGTCCATCAATCTTAACAAAGAAGTTGCACTTTTACCCACCTTTCTCTGTATTGGACTAAAGAAGTCACTGGCTGGCGAAACGTTTCCGGAATAAAGATACTCAAATGTTGGACAAGGGTCTCGTTTATCAGCTCGTCGATGTTGTAAAGAGTTTATACACACACACAGTGCGACTTTGTAAATGGTCCAAGTCGGGCCGAAACGTCGTCGTAAGCTTCTCTCTTTTATGTGCGGGTTATTTGTGTATCGTTCCAGTCACGGTATTGTGCCTTTTTGTTATTTATACATAGTTCTTGTCTTTACCTGTGTACAGTTGTATCGTCCTGTTGTCCCTGTTGATACTGTTATAACATCTTCATTACCTGTTCTGCCTATATTCTGTTATGTACATGAATGGTACACAATACCGACAAGATGAAAATTAGACACATGTGCAACATCTGGGTATCTTTATTGTAGACGTTTCGCCATCCAGTGACTTTATCAATACAACTTCCAGGACATAACTGGAAGCCAGAATAACTGTATACATAAGACCGGAATCTTCAAGACTGTGGTACTCAAATCCGAGGTTGAGGGACTGATTACCTCGTCTTCTGTACATAGTTCTACTGTCTTCCAGTAATGTCCTTGAATTTGTATTGATAAAGCCACTGGATGGCGAAACCTCCATCATAAAGATACCCAGATGTTGCACATGTGTCTAATTTTCACACACTGTTATGGTCAGAAAGCACATGTTCTCCCGCTCCACCAGTGACCCAACTTTCACTTCTCTGTCTTGACGTAATTTATATTTATCAACAGTGAGGTATTTCCTAGTACGTCAGTTGAATTTTTATTCATGTTTTTTTGTGGCAACACTGTATTGCCGGTGTACAATACGGTGTTGTGTTAACCTACGGTTTTAACACTGGTGTTAAGTACTCAGTCATGTATCTGAAAGTTGTTAGGAATGTTGTCAGTTCGGTATTAAAAAATTGCAGAAGAATTTTTCATATTTCCTCGTCAAAAAAATTTGGTAAAATCTAGGGTAGTTGCCTTTCTGTCCTGGGATTCGAACCGCAGACCAGTAGACGACGGCTCTGTGTTTATGTCGAACATTGTGATATAAATACTCGATAACATTTATATGAAAATGTTTGTAGTGTTTATAAATGTGTTATTATGTAAGTAAAGGCGCAGCATCACTGACCCTCTGGTGACTTACACACAGCATCACTGAACCTCTGGTGACCTACACACAGCATCACTGAACCTCTGGTGACCTACACACAGCATCACTGACCCTCTGGTGACCTACACACAGCATCACTGGACCCTTGGTGACCTACACACAGCATCACTGAACCTCTGGTGACCTACACACAGCATCACTGAACCTCTGGTGACCTACACACAGCATCACTGAACCTCTGGTGACTTACACACAGCATCACTGAACCTCTGGTGACTTACAGCATCACTGACCCTCTGGTGACTTACACACAGCATCACTGAACCTCTGGTGACTTACACACAGCATCACTGAACCTCTGGTGACTTACACACAGCATCACTGAACCTCTGGTGACTTACACACAGCATCACTGACCCTCTGGTGACTTACAGCATCACTGACCCTCTGGTGACTTACAGCATCACTGACCCTCTGGTGACTTACAGCATCACTGACCCTCTGGTGACTTACACACAGCATCACTGACCCTCTGGTGATTTTACAAAACAGCATCACTGACCCTCTTGTGACTTACACACAGCATCACTGACCCTCTGGTGACTTACACACAGCATCACTGACCCTCTGGTGACTTACAGCATCACTGACCCTCTGGTGACTTACACACAGCATCACTGACCCTCTGGTGACTTACACACAGCATCACTGACCCTCTGGTGACTTACAGCATCACTGACCCTCTGGTGACTTACAGCATCACTGACCCTCTGGTGACTTACAGCATCACTGACCCTCTGGTGACTTACACACAGCATCACTGACCCTCTGGTGACTTACACACAGCATCACTGACCCTCTGGTGTCCTACACACTGCATCACTGAACCTCTGGTGTCCTACACACAGCATCACTGAACCTCTGGTGTCCTACACACAGCATCACTAAACCTCTGGTGTCCTACACACAGCATCACTGAACCTCTGGTGTCCTACCACAGTATCACTGACACTCTGGTGACTTACACACAGCATCACTGACCCTCTGGTGTCCTACACACAGCATCACTGAACCTCTGGTGTCCTACACACAGCATCACTGAACCTCTGGTGTCCTACCACAGTATCACTGACACTCTGGTGACTTACACACAGCATCACTGACCCTCTGGTGTCCTACACACAGCATCACTGAACCTCTGGTGTCCTACACACAGCATCACTGACCCTCTGGTGACTTACACACAGCATCACTGAACCACTGGTGTCCTACACACTGCATCACTGAACCTCTGGTGTCCTACACACAGCATCACTGACCCTCTGGTGACATACACACAGCATCACTGAACCACTGGTGTCCTCACAGCATCACTGACCCTCTTGTGTCCTACACACAGCATCACTGACTCTGGTGACTTACAGCATCACTGAACCTCTGGTGTCCTACACACAGCATCACTGACCCTCTGGTGACTTACACACAGCATCACTGAACCTCTGGTGTCCTACTCACAGCATCACTGACCCTCTTGTGTCCTACACACAGCATCACTGACTCTGGTGTCCTACACACAGCATCACTGACCCTCTTGTGACTTACACACAGCATCACTGTGAACCACTGGCGTCCTACACGTCCTTCACTACTTTACTGCGCTCACTGAAGATGGTAAAGTTAGAAGCCGTGGTAAGCCAGTGTTGAAAGCAGCAGTCCAGTGCATAACGCACTAACTCCAATAAAACACTTTAGTTGTATTTCTAGAGATAAATGGTATAAAATACCGACACTGTGGGAAAATTAAACACAGATGTAGTATAATGTGATCCTTTATTGAGAACGTTCCGCCCACACGGTGGACTTTATCACGTCACAACCAGATCTACCTGGGTGAAGATTATCTTCTTCAGTCAGTACTGCGGGATCTTGGAATCATCAGATATCTGTATATCCAACAGTTCCAACCAGAACAATAACTCTTACGTCATACCTGAACACTTTGCTGGGTAATTTCTTCATCCTTATTCTACATAACATACTCGCCTCTCCCGTCAAAGTTCCTCTCAGATCCAACCTAACAAGCTTGTTGATGGTACGTCAGGGGGCGTGGCTTGTTGATGGTACGTCAGGGGGCGTGGTTTGTTGATGGTACGTCAGGGGGTGTGGTTTGTTGATGGTACGTCAGGGGGTGTGGTTTGTTGATGGTACGTCAGGGGGTGTGGTTTGTTGATGGTAGTCAGGGGGTGTGGTTTGTTGATGGTACGTTTAGGGGGTGTGGTTTGTTGATGGTACGTCAGGGGGCGTGGCTTGTTGATGGTACGTCAGGGGGCGTGGCTTGTTGTTTGGTTACGTCAGGGGGCGTGGGTTGTTGATGGTACGTCAGGGGGCGTGGCTTGTTTGGGACGTCAGGGGGCGTGGCTTGTTGATGGTAGGTCAGGGGGTGTGGGGTTGTTGATGGTGGTCAGGGGTGTGGTTTGTTGATGGTACGTCAGAGGGCGTGGTTGTTGATGGTACGTTCAGGGAGTGGGGGCTTGTTGATGGTAAGTCAGGGGGGCGTGGGGTTGTTGATGGTACGTCAGGGGGCGTGGCTTGTTGATGGTAGGTCAGGGGGTGTGGGTTGTTGATGGTACGTCAGGGGGCGTGGCTTGTGATGGTAGGTCAGGGGGTGTGGCTTGTTGATGGTAGGTCAGGGAGTGTGGCTTGTTGATGGTAGGTCAATGAGTGTGGCTTGTTGATGGTAGGTCATGGGGCGTGGCTTGTTGATGGTAGGTCAGGGAGTGTGGCTTGTTGATGGTAGGTCATGGGGCGTGGCTTGTTGATGGTACATCAGGGGGCGTGGCTTGTTGATACATCAGGGGGCGTGGCTTGTTGATGGTATGTCGGGGGCGTGGCTTGTTGGATGGTAAGGCAGGGGGCGTGGCTTGTTTATGGTACGCCAGGGGTCGTGGGGTTTGATGGTGGTCAGGGGGTGTAGCTTGTTGATCGTAGGTCAGGGGGCGTGGTTTGTTGATGGTAAGGAGGGGGCGTGGCTTGTTGATGGGAGGTTAGGGTGTGTGGCTTGTTGATCGTAGGTCAGGGGCGTGGCTTGTTGATCAGGGGGCGTGGCTTTTTGATGGTAGGTCAGGGGGCGTGGGTTTTTTGATGGTCATGGGGCGTGGCTTGTTGATGGTAGGTCAGGGGGTGTGGCCTTGTTGATGGTCAGAGGGCGTGGCTTGTTGTTGGTAAGTCAGGGGGCGTGGCTTGTTGATGGTAGGTCAGGGGGCGTGGCTTGTTGATGGTAGGTCAGGGGACGTGGCTTGTTGATGGTAGGTCAGGAGTCGTGGCTCGTTGAAGGTAGGTCAGGGGGCGTGGTTTGTTGATTTTCAGGGGGCGTGGCTTGTTGATGGTAGGTCAGGGGACGTGGCATGTTAATGGTAAGTCAGGGGGTGTGGCTTGTTGATGGTCCGAGGGCGTGGCTTGTTGTTGGTAAGTCAGGGGGCGTGGCTTGTTGATGGTCAGGGGGCGTGGCTTGTTGATGGTAGGTCAGGGGGCGTGGCTTGTTAACAGTAGGTCAGGGGGGCGTGGCTTGTTGATGGTAAGGGGGCGTGGCTTGATGTTAAATTACACACACACACACACACAGACACACACACACACACACACACACACACACACACACCACACACACACAAACACATACACAAACACACGCACACAGACACACACACACACACACACACACACACACACACACACACACACACACACACACACACACACACACACAGACACACACACATACACACATACACATATACACACATACACACAAACACACACACACACACATACACACACACACACAAACACACACACAAACACACACACACACACATACACACACAAACACACACACAGACACACACATACACATACACACACACACACACACACACATACACACACACACACACACACAAACATACACATACACACACACACACACACACACACACACACACACACACACACACACACACACACACACACACACACACTTGGCACTGGCAAACTTCTTCACTAAAAATATTTTAAGACCTACACAGCTGCTTTTTGAGCGTCACCACCACACCTATTGTCACCTGAACCCTAGCACCACCACACCTAGCACCGCCACCCTAGCACCACCACTACTAGCACCGTCGCCTCTAGCACCACCACACCTACTGTCAACTGAATCCTAGCACCATCACCCCTAGCACCGCCACCCTTAGGATTACCACCCCTAGCACCACCACCACCCCTAGCACCACCACCACCCCTAGCACCACCACCACCCCTAGCACCGCCACCACCCCTAGCACCGCCACCCTTAGGATTACCACCCCTAGCACTACCACCACCCCTAGCACCACCTCCGTCTAGCACCACCGTCCCTAGCACATGAGGTTGTGGTGCTAGGATGGGGTGGAGTACACATGACTATTGTGGCTATGGGTTGACATCTGTTGTAATGTTAAGGGTGGCATTTATTTGGGTGTCAGGAGTTGTGGTGTTTAGTTGTATTGTTGGTGTTAGTAATAGGTGTTGATAGTTGTGTTTAGTATGGGTGTGTGAAAAGTTGTGGTGTAGTCATGGGTTTTGGGTTGGCGTTAGGTGAATGTTGTGTTTGTGTGACAGGAGGGGTGGGGAATGCATTTGAGAGATGTGTCGTGGTGTGGTGGAGGGGGTCCTGCGGTGTGGAGGGGTGGGGTGTGTGTGGTAGGAGGTCACGGGTGTGTGGGGAGGAGGGTGGGTGTGTGTGGTGGAGGAGGGTGGGTGAGTGTGGTGGGGTGTCTCAGCGGTACCCCTTTGATCCTCTCCAGAGTTATCAGTTTGACTCGTGTGTCATCTTGTTGGTGATCATGTAGGTTGAGTAAAGTGTCTTAACAACTTGCGTACAGTCAGGAAAGATGCGGTGCACCCAGCCAGCCTCCCTGTTATGTCAGGTCCTTTAAGTCTGTCTTGGTCTCCAGGAGGTGTCACACAGGGTGTCCTTAAGTCTGTCTTGGTCTCCAGGAGGTGTCACACAGGGTGTCCTTAAGTCTGTCTTGGTCTCCAGGAGGTGTCACACAGGGTGTCGTAGCCTCAACAATTGTTGGTTTTCTCTGATATATTCTTCTTTCTGGGTCTTATACTAAGTTCTTCCTTAAAGTCTTCTCCACAACTTTTAATACTTCTGTATTATTATTATTATTATTTATTATTATTATCATCAAAACCAAGCGTTATACCCGCAAGGGTCATACAGCTACAGTACTGTAAACATTACAGTGACACCGCTTCGTGTTTGTGTCAGCCTTATCCTGCCGTGTGTGTGTGTGTGTGTGTGTGTGTGTGTGTGTGTGTGTGTGTGTGTGTGTGTGTGTTCGCCGATTTCTACTCAACGATTTGTGTTTGCAGGAGTCGAGACTAAGCTCCTGGCTCCGCCTCCTAGAATACTTTGATCATCACTAATTTCTGCCTTCTTGGACCTCATAATATCCAGTGTTGAAGCTGTGTATATAGTCTGCCTCCACCAATGCCTCGTCCAACTCATTCCACTTTTCAACCGCTCCAAGAGTAAAGAAATACTTCCTTAATTCTCCGTGGCTCGTCAGCTTCCATATGTGGCCCCTTCATCCTGGTCCTCTTGATTCAGTCTGTCCCTGTATCCCCTATCAATTCCGCTTAGGATTTTTTATGTCATAATCATGTCATTCTCTCCTTCAAGGTCGTCAGGTTTAGTTCTTTCAACATCTCCTCTTAGTGCATTCCTCTCAGTTCTGGTACCAGTCTGGTTACAAACCTTTGAACTTTTTCAAGCTTTAATTACTTTATCAGGTGTAGGCTGCATGCTGGGGTCATGTAGTTATTGCGAACACAGGTAGCAAATTCAAGGTCTCTTGCATCTGGCCTTAACCAAAGTTACCAATCTAACAACAACCTTGCAATGAAAGGTCAAGGAAAACACAGACGGGGTAGTTTTTATTTACAAGTATAATTCTTTACCACTATGTACAATATTTACAAAGTTAAATTAGCATTGTAACGATAAGAGAGCAGAGAGCCACTCATAACAGGAGTAGTCTGGACTAGTGTGAGAGCCCGCCTCACAGATAGCCAGTCATACAGGGACATCACCTTGGCTGACGAGCCAGTTCTCACTCTAATGGTTAGTTGAACTGGACAATTAATACAAGAGTGGGGTCCCAGAACTGCTATATTCTGATCTGCCAGTTGGCTGATGGAGAGGGCATACCAGTGGGCGTGAAAAATGTGGAATAGCTGTAACATACTCGGCTCACGACACTGTACTGAGTGATTGGTCTAACACATGTCGTAGTTAAGGTTCTCAAGGATTCTTTGTTCCAGTTCCTGAATGCTATGCTGAGCTTTGCTTATCTTGCGTGTGCAGCTGATGTTGTGTGTGCGTACTTACCTAAACCTGGTTTACAGGGGTCGATTGAGAGCTGTTGGTCCCGCCTCTTCGCTGGTCGCTACTAGGTTCACTCTCTCCCTGCTTAAAGAGCCTTATCGTACCTCTACTTAAAGTTATGTATGGATTCTGCCGGGCTGTGGCTCGTACGTTGGTTTGCGTGCAGCCAGCAGTAACAGCCTGGTTGATCAGGCTCTGATCCACCAGGAGGCCTGGTCACAGACCGGGCCGCGGGGGCGTTGACCCCCGGAACTCTCTCCAGGTAAACTCCAGGTAAACTACTTCACTCTCCAGAGTGTTCACTTCCTGACAGCCCTAAAGCTGAAAAGATACTTTCCTAGCATCCCTATAATTCATTAGGTTTTTCAACTTCCAGTTGTGTCTTCTTGTTCCTGTACCACATCACTGAAACATTCTGCCCTTGTTCACCGTGTCAGTTTCTCTCAGTATTTTATACGTCGTTATCAAATTTCCCGTAGTCCTCGTGTGTGGTGTTGGTGTGTGTGTGTGTGTGTGTGTGTGTGGTGGCTGTGTGTGATGTTGGATGTGTGTGGAGCCAGGTCACTTTAAAGGGATACTTTCGACTGACTCCATTTTGCGTTTTTGAAGCGCGACAGCCGATCAGCCACAATAGCCGCGGACTGGTTGAGCCTAGTGTGGTATTGGTGGTGTGTAGTAGGGTGGTAGTTGTGGTGTTAGTAGTGGTGTTGTGTGTTAGTAGTGAGTGTTGTGGTAGTTGTGATGTTAGTAGTGTGTTGTTTGGGAGTGTGATGTTGTGGTAGTTACTGTGGTAGTTGTGGTGTTAGTGGGCGTTGTGTAGTGTTGTTAGTGTAAGTGTTGTGGTAGTAGTGGGTTTTTGACTGTTTGTGTTAGTAGTGATGTTGTGTAATGATGTTATGTTAGTGGTGGTGGTGTGATGTTATGGAGTTTTGGTGGTGTTATGGTGGGTATGTGGGTGTTAGTGGAGTAGTGTGAGTGTTGTGGATGTGGTGGTGTTAGGATGTTATTGTAGTCTTAGTGGTAATGGTGTGTGGTGGTGTCTAATGTTATGGGTAGTTTGTGGGTTTGGTGGGTTGTGGTTTTAGTGGGGTAGTGGTGTGTGAATGGTTGTAGTAATGTTAGTGATTGTTGTGGTGGTTGTGATGTTAGTTGGGGTTGTGGTAGTTGTGGTTCTGATAGTTGAGATGTCAGTTGTAGTAGTTGTAGCGCCACCAGTGACTGTGTGTGTGTGTGTGTGTGTGTGTGTGTATATATATATATATTATTATATAATATATATATTTTATTTATATTATATATATATATTATTCGTAAATGAGCGAAATTGTTTACAAACATTATCTCTGTCCACAGCAGGGCTCGAACCTGCACACTCTTCCTCAAAGTAGGCCGTACTTTGACAGTCATCTCTATATCATCTTCACTACACCCACGCACATTCAACATCCCAGCTTCATGAAGTTTTTCTTCTTATATTTGGTAATGTCTACAGGAGAAAGGGTTTTCTAGCCTCTTTCTCCCAGTATCTTAGTCTCCCCATACGACACGCATGGCTTACGGAGGAAGGATTCTTCTCCACTTCTCCATGGAGATGAAAGGAAATAAAGAGGAACAAGAACTATAAAGAAAACAGAAAAAAAGTGTGCATTAATTTACATATGCATGCATGTGTAGTGTGACCTAAGTGTAAGTAGAAGTAGCAAGACATACCTGTTATCTTGCGTGTCTATGACACTAGCAAAACACACCAGCAATCTTTCTATTGTGTAAAACAATAACAGGTTTGCATTTCACACTCGTTTAGCAGGACGTAGTACCTCCCTGGGCGGTTGCTGTCTTTCTACACCACACACACACACACACACACACACACACACACACACACACACACACACACACACACACTTGCACATATATATCTATATATATATAATAGGTTGGTAGACAACAACCGCCCAGGGAGGTACTACCGTCCTGCCAAGTGAGTGTAAAACGGAAGCCTGTAATTGTCTTACACGATGGTAGGATTGCTGGTGTCTTTTTTTTTCTGTCTCGTACACAGGAAAGTTTTCAGGTACGTCTTGCTACTTCTACTTACACTTAGGTCACACTACACATGTACAAAAATATATATATATACACACCCCTTTGGGTTGTCTTCTATTTTCCTTATAGTTCTTTATTATTTCCTCTTATCTCCATGGGGAAGTGGAACAGAATTCTTCCTACGTAAGCCTTGCGTGTTGTAAGAGGCGACTAAAATGCCGGGAGCAAGGGGCTGGTAACCCCTTCTCCTGTATAAATTATTAAATTTAAAAGGAGAAACTTTCGTTTTTCTTTTTGGGCCCCCCCCCGCCTTGGTGCGATACGGCCGGTTTGTTGAAATACATATATATATATATTATATATTATATATATATATATATATATATATATATATATATATATTAATGTGTGTGTGTGTGTGTCATGTTGGCAAGTACTATGTGTGGCAGGATGTGGCAGTTTGCTCCCCTTCTTTCCTCTTCCCTCATCACCTCCCCTCTCCCCCCTCTCCCCCCTCTCCCCACGACCACTCTCCCTTCTATACTTGAGCTCCTAGAGCACACTCAATCCCTAGTTTCTGTTGGCACTCCTTATCTGCCTTTCTCCCTCGTGGCACTATCTTCATCCTGCCTTGCTTGCCCTATCTCCCCTCCCTTCCCTCTCCCTTGGCACTCTTCCTTTCTCATCCTGGCACAATGCCCACCACCCTCTGGTGTCTCATGGTGCCTTGTATTAAGATCAGATCTAGTGCTTGTTGTGTGTGTACGTCTGTGTACCAACATGTACCCATGTATGTAGGTATGTCTCTGTACGTACATGTGTCCATGTGTGTGTACCTGTGGTTTGCCTGTGTTCGTACATGTGCTCATGTATGTGTGTATCTGTGTACTCACCTAATTGTGGTTGCAGGGGTCGAATCATAGCTCCTGTTTTCTTGTGTGTATGCACTTACCTACACTCACGTTTATGAATGTCAAGTAAGACCATATAATCCTCGCCTGTTAGTTATTTATAAATAAAACTATACCTTCCTGGTGTCATGTTTATCATTACTCTCTCTCTCTCTCTCTCTCTCCTCTCCCTCCTACTCCATGTCTCTCATTCTCTCTCATCTCTCCTCTCTCTCCCTCTCTCTTCTCTCTTGCTCCTCCACAATAACGACTGAGTATTCTTATGACATGTCATGTCTCTCTGGTGCTCCCCTCTCTTCCTTTGTTAGAGGTGTTACTAGTAGTCTCTCTCTTAGTTCTGGCACAGTCTCTCATCTTGTATTATCTGAGGTGTTACTGCTTGCTAGCGGAGTTCACACTGGTGCTGCCTGATCTACCCTGCACTATGATATTTTAAACTAGAATTCCTCCTAAAATTTCTGAAGAATTTTGCGAATTTCAACATTTACCGTCCAATTATGCACTCAACATGTTTCTCCATTAATAATAATAATAATAATAATAATAATAATAATAATAATAATAATAATAATAATAACTTTATTAATAAGATGGTGGGCGTGATGTTTGGTCTCGGGTCGTCTGGTGTAGTTTATGGCGTCTCTCATCCTAGACTGTGTCACTTCTGGTTGCTATTACTTTTTCTTTGCCTCGTTTATAGTGTGAATATTTATCCGAAACTTTCTGGACTTCTGGAAATTCAAAATCTCAACATTGTTTCTGCAAAGAATGTTGAGATTCCTCACTCTCCTATTTGTAATATTATGACACTCCATGAACGGAGTATCGAGTGTGCTGATTGTACCTCGACTGCTTTATTTCAAGTCTAATATTTGTCTTAATACTTGTTATATAATGTGGCTTTGTAAATGGTCTAAATGGAAGGGAAACGTCGTGGTCAGCTCGTCTCTCCTGTGTCCGGGTTATTTGTGTGTTGTTCCAGTTAGGTTATTATGCCTTTTTGTACTTTATTGTGAAGATTGTCTGAAGTCTAGCAGAGGAAAGTGTGTGGTCTTGTTGTTTGCTGCAATGTTCAACATAAATTGTCTTCCCTGAGGATGTTCTTGCTGTGTCGTCCTCGGTGTTTGTACTTAGTACCGTCACTGCTGTTAGACGTCCTCGGTGTTTGTACTTAGTACCGTCACTGCTGTTTGACGTTCTCGGTGTTTGTACTTAGTACCGTCACTGCTGTTAGACGTCCTCGGTGTTTGTACTTAGTACTGTCACTGCTGTTAGACGTCCTCGGTGTTTGTACTTAGTACCGTCACTGCTGTTAGACGTTCTCGGTGTTTGTACTTAGTACCGTCACTGCTGTTAGACGTCCTCGGTGTTTGTACTTAGTACCGTCACTGCTGTTAGACGTCCTCGGTGTTTGTACTTAGTACCGTCACTGCTGTTAGACGTCTCGGTGTTTGTACTTAGTACCGTCACTGCTGTTAGACGTCTCGGTGTTTGTACTTAGTACCGTCACTGCTGTTGACGTTCTCGGTGTTTGTACTTAGTACCGTCACTGCTGTTTGACGTTCCTCGGTGTTTGTACTTAGTACCGTCACTGCTGTTAGACGTCCTCGGTGTTTGTACTTAGTACCGTCACTGCTGTTTGACGTCCTCGGTGTTTGTACTTAGTACCGTCACTGCTGTTTGACGTTCTCGGTGTTTGTACTTAGTACCGTCACTGCTGTTAGACGTCCTCGGTGTTTGTACTTAGTACCGTCACTGCTGTTAGACGTCCTCGGTGTTTGTACTTAGTACCGTCACTGCTGTTAGACGTTCTCGGTGTTTGTACTTAGTACCGTCACTGCTGTTAGACGTCTCGGTGTTTGTACTTAGTACCGTCACTGCTGTTAGACGTTCTCGGTGTTTGTACTTAGTACCGTCACTGCTGTTAGACGTTCTCGGTGTTTGTACTTAGTACCGTCACTGCTGTTAGACGCTTCTCTTTCTATACCATCTCTTTCTTTCCCATTTCATATATTTGTTTTTGTTTTTACTTTTGCATGCGTTCAGTTTTTATATAATATATATATATATATATATATATATATATATATATATATATATATATATATATATATATATTTAAATTTTCTTTGCTGTCTTCTGTGTGAGAGCATCAGTTTCTCTTCCACTTTTGTCTCTACTGTCAATTTTTTCTTTGTTTTTCTGTGTCCTTCCTTATACTTGTCTGCTTGTCTTAGTTCCTCTGTTTAATTATTTTTTTCTTTCCTGTATTCTTTGAGTATATTTTCTTTGCCCAGTGAAGCTGTGTGTATATATACTCTTGTAAACCCCGGATCCTTCTCTCTGTTATTAGTCTTAATATTTGAAGGTATAAATTGAAGCGTTGTTTCCTTGGCTCTGTACTTTTGTGGACTCTGGTACCTAACACAACACACTGTAGAGAGTTGACTTGAGACTAGGGTATACATGGAACTTGAAGACATTGGACGTTACCCAGTTCTCTTTCAGGTCTGGGAAGTGGAACACCTTGGTTTTAAGACTGAAATACACGTGACGTATGGGTCCAAGAGCTAGAACTACACACACACACACACACACACACACACACACACACACACACACACACATATATATATATATATATATATAACTCTATTTTCACAATGTGTTTGTGTTTTGTTCTAGGAAGAGTCGTGGCGAGCGTGTGGGGTCGGCTGCTGGGGTCCTCACTCTCACCAGGTGGAGCCACAAATGGTAACTAACTCTTCTTACTTGACTCTAACTCTTAAGTCTTCCACTTGTGTTCTTAAACCACATTTAAATAATACACTTCACTTAGCGTGGTTGATCAGACCCTCATCCACCGGGAGGCCGGGTCGTGGACCGGGTCACGACCCCCAGAATACCCTCCAGGTAGTTGCTGATGCAGACAGCAACACGCTACACGATAATGCTTCAACATGCAGTGGAAGACCGCTGCAGTGGCACCATAGAGGAAATAAATGATCTTACCACTAGAATATCCAAGACATAACACGACCCAGTAAGTGCTGAGGATGGCACACCAGTAACATGAATCCTGCAACTGTAACCTCCTCAACCATACGCGCGTGCGCACTTATTAACGTGAAAATAAATACAATATCAGAGCCACCTAGACAGTGGCCCAGGCCGAGGTCACTGTGGCCCAGGCCGAGGTCAGTGTGGCCCAGGCCGAGGTCACTGTGGATTAGGCGGGGTCACTGTGACCTAGGCATGTTGGCATGTGGCGCTCCTTACTATCGCTTTGCAAGCATTTATTCCTTGATTTAACACTGTTGCAGTGCATTATGCACCCCTCATGTTTATATCAATTAGCCTATGGTAACATTGGTTTCGTTATACGTCGTTTCGCGTGAAAGTAGCAGTTTCCAAAAACCTATCAACGACGTTAAGTGAGGACTTACTGTATACTGTTTGAGAGTGTCAAAATAAGGTAAAGGGAGAAAATACTCGGAATGATTGAAGATGACTTAAAGAGGATTTAAACTCCCTACAAGGTTACCTTAAGCATTAAGGAGTTACTACCCGTTCCTCCCCCCTTCCCTCCCAGACCCGGTCCACGGGCTCCTGATGGTGATCAACCAGTCTGTTGGTGCTACCAGCACGTAGTTCAACATAACCACCACAGCCTGGCTAATCAGAAGCTAATTTGAAGAACTTATTAAATAATGGTGTCCCAGTACAGTGTTTCCGGTACAGCATCACAGGTACAGTATCACAGGTACAGTATCACAGGTACTGTATTACACGTACAGTATTACAGGTACAGTATCACAGGTACAGTATCACAGGTACAGTATCACAGGTACAGTATCACAGGTGCAGTATCACAGGTACAGTATTACAGGTGCAGTATCACAGGTACAGTATCACAGGTACAGTATCACAGGTACAGTATCACAGGTACAGTATCACAGGTGCAGTATCACAGGTACAGTATCACAGGTACAGTATCACAGGTACAGTATCACAGGTGCAGTATCACAGGTACAGTATCACAGGTACAGTATCACAGGTACAGTATCACAGGTACAGTATCACAGGTACAGTATTACAGGTGCAGTATCACAGGTACAGTATCAACAGGTACAGTATCACAGGTACAGTATCACAGGTGCAGTATCACAGGTACAGTATCACAGGTACAGTATCACAGGTGCAGTATCACAGGTGCAGTATCACAGGTACAGTATCACAGGTGCAGTATCACAGGTGCAGTATCACAGGTACAGTATCACAGGTACAGTATCACAGGTACAGTATCACAGGTGCAGTATCACAGGAGACAGAAAAGAGGCACTAAACTATAGACCTGTGTCATTGACGTGTATAGTATGCAAAATTATGGAGAAGATTATCAGGAGGAGAGTGGTGGAGCACCTGGAACGGAACAGGAGTATAAATGCCAACCAGCACGGATTCACGGAAGGCAAATCCTGTGTCACAAACCTGGAGTTTTATGATAAAATAACAGAAGTAAGACAAGAGAGAGAGGGGTGGGTTGATTGCATCTTCTTGGACTGCAAGAAGGCTTTTGACACAGTTCCTCACAAGAGATTAGTGCAGAAGCTAGAGCATCAGGCGCATATAACAGGAAGGGCACTGCAATGGATCAGAGAATACCTGACGGGAGGCAACAACGAGTCATGGTACGTATGATGTATCACAGTGGGCACCTGTGACGAGCGGGGTCCCACAGGGTCGGTCCTAGGACCAGTGCTATTTTTGGTATATGTGAACGCCATGACGGAAGGGTTAGACTCAGAAGTGTCCCTGTTTGCAGATGATGTGAAGTTAATGAGGAGAATTAAATTGATGAGGACCAGGCAGGACTTCAAAGAGACCTGGACAGTGACTGGACACCTGGTCCAGCAAATGGCTTCTCGAATTTAATCTGCCAAATGCAAAGTCATGAAGTAGGGGAAGGGCACAGAAGACCACAGACAGAGTATAGGCTAGGTGGCCAAAGACTGCAAACCTCACTCAAGGAGAAAGATCTTGGGTGTGAGTATAACACCGAGCATGTCTCGGAAGCACACATCAATCAGATAACTGCTGCAGCATATGGGCGCCTGGCAAACCTGAGAACAGCATTCCGACACCTTAGTAAGGAATCATTCAAGACACTGTACACCGTGTATGTCAGGCCCATACTGGAGTATGCAGCACCTGTTTGGAACCCGCACTGATAAAGCACGTCAAGAAACTAGAGAAAGTACAAAGGTTTGCAACAAGGTTAGTTCCAGAGCTAAGGGGAATGTCCTATGAAGAAAGATTAAGGGAAATCGGCCTGACGACACTGGAGGACAGGAGGGTCAGGGGAGACATGATAACGACATATAAAATACTGCGTGGAATAGACAAGGTGGACAAGGACAGGATGTTCCAGGGAGGGGACACAGAAACAAGGGGCCACAATTGGAAGTTGAAGACACAAATGAGTCAGAGAGATAGTAGGAAGTATTTCTTCAGTCATAGAGCTGTAAGGCAGTGGAATAGCCTAGAAAATGACGTAGTGGAGGCAGGAACCATACACAGTTTTAAGACGAGGTTTGATAAAGCTCATGGAGCGGGGAGAGAGAGGGTCTAGTAGCAACCGGTGAAGAGGCGGGGCCAGGAGCTAGGACTCGACCCCTGCAACCACAAATAGGCGAGTACAAATAGGTGAGTACAGGTACAGTATTACAGGTGCAGTATCACAGGTACAGTATCACAGGTGCAGTATCACAGGTGCAGTATCACAGGTGCAGTATTACAGGTACAGTATTACAGGTACAGTATTACAGGTACAGTATTACAGGTACAGTATCGCAGGTACAGTATCGCAGGTACAGTATCGCAGGTACAGTATCGCAGGTACAATATCACAGGTACAGTATCACAGGTACAGTATCACAGGTGCAGTATCACAGGTACAGTATCACAGGTGCAGTATCACAGGTACAGTATCACAGGTTTCAGTATCACAGGTACAGTATCACAGGTACAGTATCACAGGTACAGTATCACAGGTGCAGTATCACAGGTGCAGTATCACAGGTACAGTATCACAGGTGCAGTATCACAGGTACAGTATCACAGGTACAGTATCACAGGTACAGTATCACAGGTGCAGTATCACAGGTGCAGTATCACAGGTGCAGTATCACAGGTACAGTATCACAGGTACAGTATCACAGGTACAGTATCACAGGTACAGTATCACAGGTACAGTATCATAGGTACAGTATCACAGGTGCAGTATCACAGGTACAGTATCACAGGTGCAGTATCACAGGTACAGTATCACAGGTACAGTATCACAGGTACAGTATCACAGGTGCAGTATCAAGGTACAGTATCACAGGTACAGTATCACAGGTACAGTATCACAGGTACAGTATCACAGGTACAGTATCACAGGTACAGTATCACAGGTACAGTATCACAGGTACAGTATCACAGGTGCAGTATCACAGGTGCAGTATCACAGGTACAGTATCACAGGTACAGTATCACAGGTGCAGTATCACAGGTGCAGTATCACAGGTGCAGTATCACAGGTACAGTATCACAGGTACAGTATCACAGGTGCAGTATCACAGGTGCAGTATCACAGGTGCAGTATCACAGGTGCAGTATCACAGGTACAGTATCACAGGTACAGTATCACAGGTACAGTATCACAGGTACAGTATCACAGGTACAGTATCACAGGTACAGTATCACACGGTCTCGCATATAAACTGCTGCTTCGCTTATCGCAAACTTTCTTAATAAGAAAATGACAACAGGGAATTGCTGGCCCTTCCTCGTCCCTCCTGGCTAGTGTCTGGTAGCTAGTGACTGGTGGCTAGTCTCTGGTAGCTAGTGTCTGGTGGCTAATGTCTGGTAGCTAGTGTCTGGTGGCTAGTATCTTGTAGCTAGTGACTGGTAGCTAGTATCTGGTGGCTAGTGACTGGTAGCTAGTATCTGCTAGTGTATGGTAGCTTGTGTCTGGTGGCTAGTGACTGGTAGCTAGTATCTGCTAGCTAGTGTCTGGTAGCTAGTGTCTGGTAGCTAGTGTCTGGTGTCTAGTGACTGGTAGCTAGTGTCTGGTGGCTAGTGACTGGTAGCTAGAGTCTGGTGGCTGGTGACTACTAGCTAGTATCTGCTTGCTAGTGTCTGGTAGCTAGTGTCTGGTGGCTAAAGACTGCTAGATAGTGACTGGTGAGTGGTGGCTAGTGTCTGGTAGCTAGTGACTGGTGGCTAGTGACTGGTATCTGGTGTCTGGTAGCTAGTATCTGCTAGCTAGTGCCTGCTAGCTAGTGACTGGTGGCTAGTGACTGGTAGCTAGTATCTGCTAGCTATTGGCTGCTAGTTTCTGGTAGCTAGTGTCTGGTAACTAGTGTCTGGTAGCTAGAATCTGCTAGCTAGTGTCTGCTAGCTAGTGTCTGCTAGCTAGTGACTGGTAGGTAGTGTCTAATAGCTAGTGTTTGGAAGCTAGTGACTGGTAGCAAGTGTCTGCTAGCTAGTGTCTGGTAGGTAGTGACTGGTAGCTAGTGACTGCTAGCTAGTGTCTGCTGGCTAGTTTCTGGTAGTGACTGGTGGCTAGTGTCTAGTATCTAGTGGCTGGTAGCTAGTGACTGGTAGCTAGTGATTGGTGGCTAGTGTCTGGTAGCTAGTGACTGGTGGCTAGTGTCTGGTAGCTAGTGACTGGTAGCTAGTGTCTGGTAGCTAGTGTCTGGTATCTAGTGACTGGTAGCTAGTGTCTGGTAGCTGGTGGTTAGTGACTGGTAGCTAGTGACTGGTGGCTAGTGTCTGGTATCTAGTGACTGGTAGCTAGTGACTGGTGGCTAGTGACTGGCAGCTAGTGATTGGTGGCTAGTGTCTGGTAGCTAGTGACTCGTGGCTAGTGACTGGTGGCTAGTGGCTGGTGACTGGTGGCTAGTGTCTGGTAGCTAGTGACTGGTGGCTAGTGCCTGGTAGCTAGTGACTCGTGGCTAGTGACTGGTGGCTAGTGACTGGTAGCTAGTGTCTGGTGGCTAGTGTCTGGTAGTGACTGGTGTCTGGTAGTTAGTGTCTGGTAGCTAGTGACTGGTGGCTAGTGTCTGGTGGCTAGTAGCTAGTGACTAATGTCTAGTGGCTGGCTAGATGGATGGCCAGCTGGCTGACTGACTTATTGGCTGGCTGGCTGGCTAGCAGGCAGGCAGGCTGGCAGGCTGAGTGACTGACTGGCTGGGTGCTTGGCTGCCTCGCTGGCTGGCTGGGTGCCTGGCTGACTGGCTGGCTGACTGGCTGCCTGGGTGTTTGACTGGCTGGCTGGGTGTTTGGCTGGCTGGCTGGCTGGCTGGCTGGCTGGCTGGCTGGCTGGCTGGCTGGCTGGGTGCTTCCCTGACTGGGTACCTGGCTGACTGGCTGCCTGGCTGGCTGACTGGCTGAGTGCTTGGGTGCCTGGCTGGCTGATTGGCTGACTGGCTAGGTGGATGGCTGTGTGCCTGACTGGCTGGCTGACTGGCTGCCTCGCTGGCTGGCTGGCTGTCGCTGGAACACCTCTCTGTGCTGTATTGATCTGGCCAGTGAGAGAGCACAGTGAAAGTGAGGAAGAAAGTGAGGGAGAAAGTCGGGAGAGAGAAAGTGAGGACGGAGAAAGTGTAGGAGGGAGAGTGTGAGGGAGAAAGGGAGAAAATGAGTAAGGGGAAAGTAAATGAGGGAGAGAAGTGAGTGAGAGGAAGTGAGTGGTGAGAGTGGAAAAAATATTTTAAGGTGAAGCACTAAACCCGTAAGGGTCATAAGGTGGCAGGGGAAAGCGAGATAATCAGGTTACTTTCAGTGAAGGGAAGGATAGCTCTGATGGCGTGGATCAAGAGCCTGTTACCAGCATCAAGGGACCGTTCCTTTTTGTACTGTATTCTTATTCTTGAAGCTGTATATTGAGTTTTGTTCTTAGCCAAGCTGTGGTGGCTTATGTAGGCTTGCGTACTGCTAGCAGCAACAACCTGGCTTATTTAGGGAGTCAAGAAGGAAGCCTCAGGCTGTGCTGGAAGGTTATCATAGCCACTATCATTGGAGAACCTACAACTGTGTTGTAGAGGCCTGAGCACAGCTCACACCTCTACAACACAGTTGTCATCAAAGATCCTGGACTTCAACTTACGAAAGCAGACAAAGCAAATGTGATAATAATTATGGACAACGTAGATTATAGTTGGAAAATGAACATGTTATTAGAAGACGGAGGAAGTTAGGTGCCCCTTGAATCTTCACGCTTTTGAGAGACAGAATGAGAGGAGATACCATTGAAGTATCACCATCATATGCCTCCACCGGCCAAATCCTTCATGAAATACGCTACCAATCTAAACTGAAGGATGAGCTCGTTGGCTCTCGACTTCTATGCCACATTCAAATCTCTACGTCAAAAGAGAAGCTGCAGACTAGCGGGATTCCTTCCCTCTACAGACGAAGACGCCAGATAACATATTTTCTGATAGGCAACAGACTGAAACGCTGATAAGAGAAATGGATAGCATTAAGCTCAAACTGATTTCATCGTTTAGATGCAGTAATCCTTAAGTTTTTAGTTTGAGAAGCCAAAATTAAAGGAGGGCCGCATTTTGTAATTTTTGTAAGTTTTATGAATAATAACAATAATATTTTGTAATTGTTGACACTACAGTGTGGAACCTACATCGAAGTGAATTCATAATTTCATGTGAGGGGCCTCATTCTTGTCGTAGAGGAGCCACATGCGGCCGTCGGGGCCGCAGGTTGGGGACCCCTGGTCTAAAGTCCAGGGAAGAGACAGATAAAGCAAAGATTCGGAAATGAAACTGGTAGAAACACCAATCCAGGGTAAAGACTTGAGGGAGATGGAATATACACTGATGACAGTTAAGGAAATGAGCGAGATATTGAAGTCAGAATACGACTGTAAACTACTCTAATGTCTAAAAATCGAAGACTCTGAATGAATGAGATTCAAAACACAGCCGACATCTCCACAATTTCTGATGTAACCTTCATCCCCGTTGACTTTGAAGATGCCATCGACAGCAAGTCCAGTTGTCCATCTATTCTCCTGCAGGATCAGACTTGTGGAACTCCTTATTTGTCAAAAATTTCAAGAAGCCACAGTCTCGGGCTATTAGTCCCCTCAAGGAAGGTTCCTTGATGTTGGTGAGGGGCTCTTGATTTAGGGAATTGGATCTGTGCTCCAAAGTCCCCAGGGCAGCGCTGTATAGCCCTTGTGGCTTAGCGCTTCTTTTTGATTATAATAATAATAATAATCCAAAGTCCCCAAATTAAGCCTGAATGCCTTCCACATTCCCCCCCCCCCCAGGCGCTGTATAATCCTCCGGGTTTAGCGCTTCCCCCTTGATTATAATAATCGGGCTATTAGTGTCCTGTAAGAGAAGGAATCTGGACACAGTAAAGAAAAAAAAACACGATATTGCCCCACTATACATAGATAAGATTTTGCCACAGAAGTGACTGGTTTATTGTGCACCGCACATCCATCCTGTGGACGGCAGCGCAAGAGCACATGTTAACCCTTTGGGGGCCTAGGAACTAGGCCCCGAAAGGGCTAACAGGAATACAGTTGAATTTATATCTACAGTTCACTTATCTGTTACAAGCAGATTTATTAAATTTGCTTAATATATCTGGCAGTAAAGCAATCACGAGAAAGTTATAGACCACTAGCGCTAGTGAATGGCAAGATTGCCAGTCACATGGAATCGCAACAGTTGCACAATCGAGGTCAGTATGGGTTTAGTGCAGGTAGCTCCTTCTCACTATTACTAGACCATTACGACATGGTGTTGGCTGCGCCGGAAGACAAGCCGCAGTAAATGCTGATTTTACCGAGGTGTTCGACAAGTGTGGCCGAGGTGTGACAGCGCGCAAGATGAATGACAGAGAATAACTGTTTTGTTCACTGTTACAGCTGTTCCTTAACTATTTTGTTTGCTAGTACAATTATTTGTGAACTATTTTGTTTGGCACTGTAGTGGCTCGTTAATTATTTTGTTCGTTAATGTAATTGTTAATTATTTCGTTCATTAGTAAAATTGGTTTTAACCATTTGCTAGTACAACTATTTATCAATGATTTTCGTTGATATTACATTCTTCGTTCGCTATTTAATCAAACAACTCTTGGTTAATTTTTGCATTCATTCCTTTTTAATGTGTTCATTTTTTTCACTTGTATGTACATACCTTCTTTCGCCGACTCATGCAACAATTTGTATATACTTACTGACATTAAACTGATGTACCATGTGTCTGCCGCCATGCAGGAACTGTTCCAAGACTTTATGGTGTTGTCGGTGATGAGCTCCTGGCGAGGTCTGACAAACACACATGGTGTGTCGTCACCCATGTAGCCAACTTGCAGTAACCAGCTTGTAGTAGCCAGCGTGCAGTAGCCAGCATACAGTAACTAGCTTGCGGTAGCCAGCTTGCAGTAACCAGCTTGCCGTAGCCAGCTTGCCGTAGCCAGCGTGCAGTAGCCAGCTTGTAGTAGCCAGCGTGCAGTAGCCAGCATACAGTAACTAGCTTGCGGTAGCCAGCTTGCAGTAACCAGCTTGCAGTAGCCAGCTTGTAGTAGCCAGCGTGCAGTAGCCAGCATACAGTAACTAGCTTGCGGTAGCTAGCTTGCAGTAGCCAGCTTGCCGTAGCCAGCTTGCCGTAGCCAGCTTGCCGTAGCCAGCTTGCCGTAGCCAGCTTGCCGTAGCCAGCTTGCAGAGGGAGACAGCTATGAAAGATACAGAAAAGATAATCTTAATAAGGCTTGTCTCTGTGTTTTAACAAGGCTTATCTCTGATTGTTTTAACAAGACTTCTCAGTGAGTGTTTTAACAAGACTTCTCAGTGAGTGTTTTAACAAGACTTCTCAGTGAGTGTTTTAACAAGGCTTCTCTATGATTGTATTTTAACAAGGTTTCTCTGTGATTGTATATGAGAAACATTACATAAATGACGCCTCTAATAAATCTTATCTCATTCAGCGGACATTTCTGTTATTATTTATTATTAACACATCGGCCGTCTCCCACCAAGGTAGGGTGGCCCGAAAAAGAAAAACTTTCATCATTCGCTCCATCACTGTCTTGCCAGAGGCGCTCTTACACTACAGTTATAAAACTGCAACATTAACACCCCTCCTTCAGAGTGCAAACACTGTGCTTCCCATCTCCAGGACTCAAGTCCGGCCTGCCGGTTTCCCTGAATCCCTTCATAAATGTTACCTTGTTCACACTCCAAAAGCACATCAGGCCCTAAAAACCATTTGTGTTCACTCGCTCCTGTCTAACACTCTCACGCACACTTGCTGGAAGTCCAAGCCCCCGCTCACAAAACCTCCTTTACCCCCTTCCCTCCAACCTTTCTTAGGCCGACCCCTACCCCACCTTCCCTCCACTACAGATTTATACACTCGAAGTCATTCTATTTTGTTCCACCATCTCTACATGTCCGAACCACCTCAACAGCCCCTCCTCAGCCCTCTAGATAATAGTTTTGGTAATCCCGCACCTCCTAATTTCCAAACTATGAATTCTCTGCATTATATTCACACCACACATTGATCTCAAACATGACATCTCCACTGCCTCCAGCCTTCTCCTCGTTGCTACATTCATCACCCATGCTTCACACCCATACAAGAGTGTTGGTACAACTATACTCTCATACATTCCTCTCTTTGCTTTCATGGACAAAGTTCTTTGTCTCCACAGACTCCTAAGTGCACCACTCACCCTTTTTTCCCTCATCAATTCTATGATTCACCCCATCTGTCATAGACCCATCTGCTGACACGTCCGCTCCTAAATATCTAATACGTTATTGTTACTACTTACTAAAAATCATGGATGACGGTGCAGCAGTTACCACCAATCTTAGTAACATATTTTGTAACAATATTATAAGCTAAGTAGGTTGAATACATTCACTCTCTTGAATGTGATGCTGTATACTTGGAAAGGGTTTCGGAGGGTCAGCGAACCCACGGCCCATGGTGTTAAAATTTAAAAGTTTTTTTTCTGGTGAAATTTAAATGGTTAGCAGTAAATATATAGATGAGAATACATGGGTTTAAGTTTTCGATTTATCTAGTAAAAATTCATATTAGAAGTGAAGTTCTGGCAAAAAAACAATACATAATCTGGAATCTGGTTGTGTGAATAAAGTACTGTGTATGATGCCGAGTTTGCAGGTTCCAATCCTGCTCGTTTGCGAATTGTTAAGTTTATATATATATATATATATATATATATATATATATATATATATATATATATATATATATATATATATATATATATTCATTCCAGTTATCAAGATGGCCATCTCAGGTTTCCCAAAAAATGTTGATTCTTTACCACTCGTGTGTTGTAATAGCTTTGTTTTAATTGTCGAAGTTGAGCCAAGTGTAACACTTATCTGATCCCTTTACAAATTTACATCGTCTCTCTCTCTCTCTCTCTCTCTCTCTCTCTCTCTCTCTCTCTCTCTCTCTCTCTCTCTCTCTCTCTCTCTCTCTCTCTCTCTCTCTCTCAGAGTTATGTGTAGTTACTAGAGAGAGGTGAGTGTCACAGAGCAGCATCACAACACAGGAGGGAAGGAAGGAAGGAGGAAAAGGAATGGAAGGGAAGGGAGGTAGGAAGGAGGGAGATGGTAAGGAGGGAAAGAGGGGAGATGGAAGGAGGAAGGTAGGAAGGAAAAGATGTAAGGAAGGACGTAGGAAGGGAGGGTGGTAGGGAGGGAGTGTTGGCAGGCCACCAACCATTCACAGTGATTGTCATGCTCCCCGGGGCATTAATTTGGCCAGAGTCAGCAGCTTGGTATTAGCTGAGGCTGTGTGTGTATGTGAGGCTGAGTGTGTATGTGAGGCTGAGTGTGTATGTGAGGCTGAGTGTGTATGTGAGGCTGAGTGAGTGTGTGTGTGTGTGTGTGTGAATGTGTATGTGAGGGCGAATATGCGAGGAGCTAAGTGTGTATGTAAGGGTGTGAGTAAAGGTGTGAGCACTGTGTGAGGGGTGTGTATGTGAGCGCTGTGTGAGGGGTGTGTATGTGAGCACTGTGTGAGGGGTGTGTATGTGAGCACTGTGTGAGGGGTGTGTATGTGAGCACTGTGTGAGGGGTATGTGAGCGCTGTGTGAGGGGTGTGTATGTGAGCGCTGTGTGAGGGGTGTGTATGTGTATGTATGAGGGTGAGTATGAGAATGTATATATGTGACCTGGTAGGCAACACTCTCGCCTCACACACTTGAGTGTCCGTGGTCAATCCCTGACAAGGGTGGAAACATTGGAGGTGTTTTCGTACACCTGCTGTCCCCATTCACCTAGCAAGTAAATAGATACCTGGGTGTTAGTCGACTGGTGTGGGTGGCATCCTGGGGGACTATCGTAGGGGTTCTTAATGGAGAGAGCCTCTGCCTGTCTTAGCCTGTCTAGGTCTACACGCCGTCTGAGAGCGGGGCAGAGGTACGAACGTGCACATGCGCATCCCGTGACGTCACACAACAGTCACAGGCCTAAAAGGGATCTCCTATCTAAAGCACATGGATGATACTATATGCTATGCTATATAACACAGGGATCAGCAACTATGCTGACAGGACAAGATTGAAGGACCCCAATGGAAATAAGACAGACAGTCCTCGATGACTCTGACTTTCTTGGCTAACCCTCCTGGGTTAAAAATCCAAACAAAAGCTTATCTTAATGCGTATGGGGTGAGTGTGTATGTGTATATATAAATGTGTGTATTTGAGGGGTGTGTTTGTGATTGCATATGTAAGGGTGTATGTAAGTAGTTTGTACGTGAGGAGTAAATGTGTACGTGTATGTGTACGTGTATGTACGAGAGTCCAGACACTGATGATGAAGAAGAAATAAACAGATTTCTGAACGACCAGTATGAATCAACGTCCAGGATCTGTTACCAGTATGAGTCAACGTCCAGGATCTGTTACCAGTATGACTCAACGTCCAGGATCTGTTACCAGTATGAATCAACGTCCAGGATCTGTTACCAGTATGAATCAACGTCCAGGATCTGTTACCAGTATGAGTCAACGTCCAGGATCTGTTACCAGTATGAGTCAACGTCCAGGATCTGTTACCAGTATGAATCAACGTCCAGGATCTGTTACCAGTATGAATCAACGTCCAGGATCTGTTACCAGTATGACTCAACGTCCAGGATCTGTTAACAGTATGAATCAACGTCCAGGATCTGTTACCAGTATGAGTCAACGTCCAGGATCTGTTACCAGTATGAATTAACGTCCAGGATCTGTTACCAGTATGAATCAACGTCCAGGATCTGTTACCAGTATGAATCAACGTCCAGGATCTGTTACCAGTATGAATCAACGTCCAGGATCTGTTACCAGTATGAATCAACGTCCAGGATCTGTTACCAGTATGAATCAACGTCCAGGATCTGTTACCAGTATGAATCAACGTCCAGGATCTGTTACCAGTATGGATCAACGTCCAGGATCTGTTACCAGCATGAATCAACGTCCAGGATCTGTTAGTATGAATCAACGTCCAGGATCTGTTACCAGTATGAATCAACGTCCAGGATCTGTTACCAGTATGAATCAACGTCCAGGATCTGTTACCAGTATGAATCAACGTCCAGGATCTGTTACCAGTATGAATCAACGTCCAGGATTTGTTACCAGTATGAATCAACGTCCAGGATCTGTTACCCGTATGAATCAACGTCCAGGATCTGTTACCCGTATGAATCAACGTCCAGGATCTGTTACCAGTATGAATCAACGTCCAGGATCTGTTACCAGTATGAATCAAAAGTCCAGAATCTGTTACCAGTATGAATCAACGTCCAGGATCTGTTACCAGTATGAATCAACGTCCAGGATCTGTTACCAGTATGAATCAACGTCCAGGATCTGTTACCAGTATGAATCAACGTCCAGGATCTGTTACCAGTATGAATCAACGTCCAGGATCTGTTACCAGTATGACTCAACGTCCAGGATCTGTTACCAGTATGAATCAACGTCCAGGATCTGTTACCAGTATGACTCAACGTCAAGGATCTGTTACCAGTATGAATCAACGTCCAGGATCTGTTACCAGTATGAATCAACGTCCAGGATCTGTTACCAGTATGAATCAACGTCCAGGATCTATTACCAATATGAATCAACGTCCAGGATCTGTTACCAGTATGAATCAACGTCCAGGATCTGTTACCAGTATGACTCAACGTCCAGGATCTGTTACCAGTATGACTCAACGTCCAGGATCTGTTAACAGTATGAATCAACGTCCAGGATCTGTTACTAGTATTCTCAGTAGTAGACTCAACGTCCAGGATCTGTTACCAGTATGAATCAACGTCCAGGATCTGTTACCAGTATGAATCAACGTCCAGGATCTGTTACCAGTATGAATCAACGTCCAGGATCTGTTACCAGTATGACTCAACGTCCAGGATCTGTTACCAGTATGAATCAACGTCCAGGATCTGTTACCAGTATGAATCAACATCCAGGATCTGTTACCAGTATGACTCAACGTCCAGGATCTGTTACCAGTATGAATCAACGTCCAGGATCTGTTACCAGTATGAATCAACGTCCAGGATTTGTTTCCAGTATGAATCAACGTCCAGGATTTGTTTCCAGTATGAATCAACGTCCAGGATCTGTTACCAGTATGAATCAACGTCCAGGATCTGTTACCAGTATGAATCAACGTCCAGGATCTGTTACCAGTATGAATCAACGTCCAAGATCTGTTACCAGTATGAATCAACGTCCAGGATCTGTTACCAGTATGAATCAACGTCCAGGATCTGTTACCAGTATGAATCAACGTCCAAGATCTGTTACCAGTATGAATCAACGTCCAGGATCTGTTACCAGTATGAATCAACGTCCAGGATCTGTTACCAGTATGAATCAACGTCCAGGATCTGTTACCAGTATGAATCAACGTCCAGGATCTGTTACCAGTATGAATCAACGTCCAGGATCTGTTACCAGTATGAATCAACGTCCAGGATCTGTTACCAGTATGAATCAACGTCCAGGATCTGTTACCAGTATGACTCAACGTCCAGGATCTGTTAGCAGTATGAATCAACGTCCAGGATCTGTTACCAGTATGAATCAACGTCCAGGATCTGTTACCAGTATGAATAAACGTCCAGGATCTGTTACCAGTATGAATCAACGTCCAGGATCTGTTACCAGTATGAATCAACGTCCAGGATTTGTTTCCAGTATGAATCAACGTCCAGGATTTGTTTCCAGTATGAATCAACGTCCAGGATCTGTTACCAGTATGAATCAACGTCCAGAATCTGTTACCAGTATGAATCAACGTCCAGGATCTGTTACCAGTATGAATCAACGTCCAGGATCTGTTACCAGTATGAATCAACGTCCAGGATCTGTTACCAGTATGAATCAACGTCCAGGATCTGTTACCAGTATGAATCAACGTCCAAGATCTGTTACCAGTATGAATCAACGTCCAAGATCTGTTACCAGTATGAATCAACGTCCAGGATCTGTTACCAGTATGAATCAACGTCCAGGATCTGTTACCAGTATGAATCAACGTCCAGGATCTGTTACCAGTATGAATCAACGTCCAGGATCTGTTACCAGTATGAATCAACGTCCAGGATCTGTTAAACAAAATCAAGGATGAGAATGCAATTTTTTTTCGTTATCGCTGAAGGCCACACAGGTCACATAACAGACACAAGTACAAGTCTGGAAGAATTTAAAAAAGAATAGAGGACATGTCCATTCCAACAGCACCTGGGCCAGATTCGTGGAACTCCGTATTTATGAAAAAATGCAAAACTCCACTAGCACTTGGTATTCTTTGGAGGAAGAATTCAGATGTGGGTGAAATCCCAGAGGCCTTTAATAGTGTAGACATTGCTTCTTGGCGTAAAGGAGGCAGTACAGCACTAGCTAAAAGTTATAGACCAGCAGCCCTAACATCACACTTCATAGAAATTTTTGACAGGGTAATATTAAAATACGGTATAACCTACACAACACAAACCAACGTGGATTTAGAACAGGAAGATCACGCTTGTCACATCTGCTAAACCACTATGAAATACTCACGGAGGCGTTGGAAGAAAACCAAAGCACAGATGTAATCTACACGGATTTCGCAAAGGCGTTTGACAAATGTGATCATAGGGTAATTGTACATAAATTGATGGCAATAAGTATAATGGGGAAAATAGGCAAATGGATTTTCAGTTTTTTCACAAACAAAATGCAAAGAGTAGAGTAGTTAATAGAGCAAAATCCAACATTAGCAAAGTAAAATTCTCATAACCCCAAGGCACAGTCCTGGCACCTTTACTGTTTCTTATTCTTATAGCAAACATAGCAAACTCGTCATAGTCACGTATCGTTGTTTGCAGATGATAAGATAAACATGAAAATCCTGTCGGTAGAGGACATGAAAAAATTGCAAGAAACGTATATCAACAAAGTTTTCCCGTGGGCAATGGAGTATTAACATAACATTCAGTGGTGAAAAGTTCCAACTACTTAGACATGGAAAGAATGAAGAACTCAGTACAAAATGCAGGATCACCAAACAGAATGAAAGGAACGTGTAATATCAGCTGATCTTTCTCTCAAAAAACACAAGGCATAAAGTACAAAAGTCAAGAAAATGAGGTGGATAACGAGAACTCTGGTGACCCATTTTAAATCACTTATGGTCTCTCGCTTGGAGTATTGTTCAGTGTTGACGGCTCCTTTCAGGGCAGGAGAGATATCAGAGCTGGAACAGATACAAAGAATCAAAGCATTTAAATTATTAGGAATGTCTTAGAGTCCTAAATATGTAATCACCGGAGTGAAGGAGAGAGAAATACATGACATATATGTGTGGAAGACCCAGGACCTGGTCCCAGATCAGCACACTACCATAACAACATATTGGAGTGAGATATGGGAGAATGTGTAAAATAAAGTCTGTGAAAAAACAGGGGCACTGTGGGCACAGTAAGAGATCATTGTATCAACATCCGTGGGTCCAGACTGTTTAATACACTATCATAAGATATCAGAAACATTGCGGGAACAAACATAGTTTTCAAGAAGAAATTAGACACGTATCTTCACCAAGTGCAAGATCAACCAGGCTGTGATATAGGTGCACCAGGTGGTCGCTAACAACCTGCTGGCCCAAGGCTCTTGTGACGGGAGGTAAATACACTCTGGAAATCAGTCACAGGTATATCACACAGGGTGTGTGTACGCACCTATTTGTGGTTGCAGGGGTTGAGTCACAGCTCCTGGCCCCGCCTCTTCACTTTTCACTACTAGGTCCACTCTCTGCTTGATGAGCTTTATCGTATCTCTTCTTAAAGCTTTGTATGGATTCTGCCGCCACAATATCACTTTCCGGATTGTTCCACTTTCTGACACCTCTATGACTGAAGAAATACTTCCTAACATCCCTGTGACTCTTCTGAGTCTTCAACTTCCAGTTGTGACCCCTTGTTGTTGTGTCACACCTCTGAAACATCCTGTCCCTATCCACCTTGTCAGTTCCTCTCAGTATTCTATAAGTTATCATCATGTTCTTCCTATCACTCCTGTCCTCCAGTGTCGATTTTCCTTAATCTCTCCTTGTAGGACCTGTGTGTGTACTCACCTAGTTGTACTCACCTAGTTGTACTCACCTAGTTGAGGTTGCGGGGGTCGAGTCCGAGCTCCTGGCCCCGCCTCTTCACTGATCGCTACTAGGTCACTCTCCCTGAGCCGTGAGCTTTATCATACCTCTGCTTAAAGCTATGTATGGATCCTGCCTCCACTACATCGCTTCCCAAACTATTCCACTTACTGACTACTCTGTGGCTGAAGAAATACTTCCTAACATCCCTGTGATTCATCTGTGTCTTCAACTTCCAACTGTGTCCCCTTGTTACTGTGTCCAATCTCTGGAACATCCTGTCTTTGTCCACCTTGTCAATTCCACTCAGTATTTTGTATGTCGTTATCATGTCCCCCCCTATCTCTCCTGTCCTCCAGTGTCGTCAGGTTGATTTCCCTTAACCTCTCCTCGTAGGACATACCTCTTAGCTCTGGGACTAGACTTGTTGCAAACCTTTGCACTTTCTCTAGTTTCTTTAGGTGCTTGGCTAGGTGTGGGTTCCAAACTGGTGCCGCATACTCCAATATGGGCCTAACGTACACGGTGTACAGGGTCCTGAACGATTCCTTATTAAGATGTCGGAATGCTGTTCTGAGGTTTGCTAGGCGCCCATATGCTGCAGCAGTTATTTGGTTGATGTGCGCTTCAGATGTGCCTGGTGTTATACTCACCCCAAGATCTTTTTCCTTGAGTGAGGTTTGTAGTCTCTGGCCCCCTAGACTGTACTCCGTCTGCGGTCTTCTTTGCCCTTCCCCAATCTTCATGACTTTGCACTTGGTGGGATTGAACTCCAGGAGCCAATTGCTGGACCAGGTCTGCAGCCTGTCCAGATCCCTTTGTAGTTCTGCCTGGTCTTCGATCGAGTGAATTCTTCTCATCAACTTCACGTCATCTGCAAACAGGGACACCTGAGAGTCTATTCCTTCCGTCCTGTCATTCACAAATACCAGAAACAGCACTGGTCCTAGGACTGACCCCTGTGGGACCCTGCTGGTCACAGGTGCCCACTCTGACACCTCGCCACGTACCATGACTCGCTGCTGTCTTCCTGACAAGTATTCCCTGATCCATTGTAGTGCCTTCCCTGTTATCCCTGCTTGGTCCTCCAGTTTTTGCACCAATCTCTTGTGTGGAACTGTGTCAAACGCCTTCTTGCAGTCCAAGAATATGCAATCCACCCACCCCTCTCTTGTCTTACTGCTGTCACCATGTCATAGAACTCCAGTAGGTTTGTGACACAGGATTTCCCGTCCTGAAACCCA
Source organism: Cherax quadricarinatus (assembly GCF_026875155.1). NCBI lineage: Eukaryota > Metazoa > Arthropoda > Malacostraca > Decapoda > Parastacidae > Cherax > Cherax quadricarinatus. Next base: position 12,721,394 of record NC_069423.1, on the reverse strand, counting down.
TGTTGGCTGCTGTTGATGAGATCATTCCTTTCTAGGTGTTCCACCACTCTTCTCCTGATAATCTTCTCCGTGATTTTGCATACTATACATGTCAGTGACACTGGTCTGTAGTTTAATGCTTCATGTCTGTCTCCTTTTTTAAAGATTGGGACTGCATTTGCTGTCTTCCATGCCTCAGGCAATCTCCCTGTTTCGATAGATGTATTGAATATTGTTGTTAGGGGTACACATAGCGCCTCTGCTCCCTCTCTCAATACCCATGGGGAGATGTTATCTGGTCTCATTGCCTTTGAGGTATCTAGCTCACTCAGAAGCCTCTTCACTTCTTCCTCGGTTGTGTGCACTGTGTCTAGCACTTGGTGGTGTGCCCCAACTCTCCGTCTTTCTGGAGTCCCTTCTGTCTCCTCTGTGAACACTTCTTTGAATCTCTTGTTGAGTTCCTCACATACTTCACGGTCATTTCTTGTTGTCTCTCCTCCTTCCTTCCTTTGCCTGATTACCTGGTCCTTGACTGTTGTTTTCCTCCTGATGTGGCTGTACAACAGTTTCGGGTCAGATTTGGCTTTCGCTGCTATGTCATTTTCATATTGTCTTTGGGCCTCCCTTCTTATGAGGAAATGGTATGGTGATACCGACAAGATGTGGAAAAAGACACTTATGTACAATTCAGGACATTAATTAAAGGAAACGTTTCGCCACGAGTGGCTTCTTCAGTCCTAATACAGAGAAAACTAAGAAAACATACATATATAGTGGCGGGAGTCAGGTGAGGTGATGCGTGGGTAGAGGTGGTAGTAGTAGTAGTAATGGAACTAAGGAGGTGAGGCTAGAGAGGGACCTGCTGGTATCAAGTAACACCAGTTCCCAGGATGGGTAATATCCTCTTGCTTAGTAATTTTGAAATACTGTAACTACCGGATTTTTGCTTTATAGTGTTACTGACAGAAATTAGTGCAGCTTCAATGCATTTTCTCCGTCTTAAGTCGTCTTCTTTAATAACTAGTTTAGCTTCATTGAATTTCATGAGGTGTCCAACATCGTCTCTATGTTGAACACATGCGTTTTTGCGGTCATCATTTCTGCAAGCATTTTTGTGTTCTGCTATTCTAATGTCCAGAGTTCTGGCTGTTTCCCCTACATATACTTTGTCACACCCCCCACATGGTATAGTGTAGATTCCTGCACTTGTGCCAGAATCATGCTTGGCTTTTTGTATCAGGTTCCTAATAGTAGTTGAAGAGCTGGTAGATATTTTAGCCAGTTTTCTGTCAAACATTTTTGAAACATTAGTGGCAACGTTGCTGACCGGTAAAACGATGTAACTTGGAGGCTTTTCTTCAATTTGATAGGTGTTGGTCTTGCTGAGGATACGTGTTGCACGTTTCCTGCAGTCACACTTTCCCCTACACTTCATACGTGACTGCAGGAAACGTGCAACACGTATCCTCAGCAAGACCAACACCTATCAAATTGAAGAAAAGCCTCCAAGTTACATCGTTTTACCGGTCAGCAACGTTGCCACTAATGTTTCAAAAATGTTTGACAGAAAACTGGCTAAAATATCTACCAGCTCTTCAACTACTATTAGGAACCTGATACAAAAAGCCAAGCATGATTCTGGCACAAGTGCAGGAATCTACACTATACCATGTGGGGTGTGTGACAAAGTATATGTAGGGGAAACAGCCAGAACTCTGGACATTAGATAGCAGAACACAAAAATGCTTGCAGAAATGATGACCGCAAAAACGCATGTGTTCAACATAGAGACGATGTTGGACACCTCATGAAATTCAATGAAGCTAAACTAGTTATTAAAGAAGACGACTTAAGACGGAGAAAATGCATTGAAGCTGCACTAATTTCTGTCAGTAACACTATAAAGCAAAAATCCGGTAGTTACAGTATTTAAAAATTACTAAGCAAGAGGATATTACCCATCCTGGGAACTGGTGTTACTTGATGCCAGCAGGTCCCTCTCTTGCCTCACCTCCTTAGTTCCATTACTACTACTACTACTACCACCTCTACCCACGCATCACCTCACCTGACTCCCGCCACTATATATGTATGTGTTTTCTTAGTTTTCTCTGTATTAGGACTGAAGAAGCCACTCGTGGCGAAACGTTTCCTTTAATAAATGTCCTGAACTGTACATAAGTGTCTTTTTCCTCCCTTCTTATCTGTGCATATTCGTTTCTGGCTCTATGTGTGTGTGTGTGTGTGTGTGTGTGTGTGTGTGTGTGTGTGTGAGAGAGAGAGTGAGCGAAAATAACAGGATGTGTGTTAATGATTAATTGGATTTAAGGCCTTTCGGCTAAATGGCTGTTCAACAGCTTCGCACCATGCATAAGAGGAATTACCAGTAGGCCACTGGCTGCCTTCAAGAGGGAGCTGGACAGATACTTAAAGTTGGTGCCGGATCAGCCGGGCTGTGGTTCGTACGTTGGACTACGTGCGGCCAGCAGTAACAACCTGGTTAGACACATATGCAACAGTTAGACAACTTTATTCCGAAACGTTTCGCCTACACAGTAGGCTTCTTCAGTCGAATACAGAAAATAGGCAGGAACAGTAGAGATGTGAAGACGATGTAATCAGTCCATCACCCTTGTAGTCGTAGAATTTGAGGTTGTAAGTCCCTCGGCCTGGTATTGTATACCATTTTGATGTTCAGTAACAACCTGGTTGATCAGGCCCTGCTCCACCGGGAGGCCTGGTCGTGGACCGGGCCGCGGGGGCGTTGATCCCCGGAATTCCCTCCTGGTAAACTCCATAGTTGAACATTAAAATGGTATAAAATACCGACAGATTGTTAGGTAAGACACATATGCAACAGTTAGGTATCTTTATTTCGAAACGTTTCGCCTACACAGTAGGCTTCTTCAGTCGAGTACAGAAGAAACCTACTGTGTAGGCGAAACGTTTCGAAATAAAGATACCTAACTGTTGCATATGTGTCTTACCTAACAAACTCCATAGTTGTTGCTAGATATTTAATCTGCTCACCAGTAATCAAGAATATTTTAATCTCTAAAATTGAGATTAAAGTTAGTCTCAGTGTATAGTCAGTGAGAGAGAGAGACAGAGACACCTGGGTGTATACAGTTTTGTGTGTGTGAGAAGGGGGGTTGTGAGTAGGAATGGGGTGTGGGCTGGGTGGAGAGGGCTAGGTAGGGCTTACACGCCATCCTCTGCCAACATAAATATAGATACTTGTCTCCTCTGCCATCCTCCCTCCTCTCCACCACTGTTTCTTCCCTTGTCATGCTCCTGCTACTGGATACCTTCCACCTCCCTCCACTTCTCTCTTCCTCCCTTCACTTCTTTTCACTTCCCCAACTGATCACTCTTTGGGGAGAGATTGAACAAATGTATGAGTGGGAGGGGCTGGGTTTGATTGGTGCCAGGGGTGCGGAAGCAGATTCTAGCGCGACTTTGTTAAAAGGTTAGACAAAATACTTGGTTGGTGTTGATAAGGACCCTTGTATGGGCCAGTAGGCCTGCTGCAGTGTTCCTCTCTTATTATGTTCTCACATTTTTTCTTATATTTATCAGTCTTGTTTACTGTTATTATATGTGTGTAAAGTAAAAGGACACAAGTGCAACTAATGTGACATTTTTATTGTGGCAACGTTTCGCTCTCCAGGAGCTTTGTCAAGCTTTTACAAACAATACATGGACGCAGAGGGTATATATAGGCTCAGAGTGAGGTGCAGTACTAGTGTTGGTAGTAGTAATTGTAGTGATATAAGTAGTAGTAGTAGCAGTAATACAATATGGTAGAACAATTAACTTGCACAGTAAACAACAAGACTGATAAATATAGACAAGAATGTCACAACATAAGAAGAGAGGAACATTGCAGCAGGCCTACTGGCCCATGTGCAAGGTAATTGTTCTACCATATTGTATTACTACTACTACTACTACTAATACTTATATCACTACTATTATTACTACTACCACTAGTATTGCACCTCACTCTGATCCTATATATACCCTCTGTGTCCATGTACTGTTTGTAACGGCTTGATAAAGCTACTGGAGAGCGAAACGTTGCCACAATAAAATGTCACATTAGTTACATTTATGTCCTTTTACTTTACATATTGTCGGTAATTCTACCAACATAATTACACTAGATGAATGGTTCAGAGAACCGACATGTTGATAAATTAGACACGTGTGCAACTCTTGGGTATCTTTATTGAGGAAACGTTTCGCCACACAGTGGCTTCATCAGTCCAAACGTAGGAGAAACTTGAAGAACAGGAGGAGAATGAGGTAATCAGTCCCTCAACCTTGAGTCGATGTGTTCAGTCCATCAATCTTGAATAGAATACGGCATATCAGCGGAGAAGCAGCTTATAAACCGTATGGCAGGAGAGGTGCAGCAGTCATAGGTGGTGTCACATTTGTTCAATGTGGAAGTAGGTCGTGCCCAAGAATTAGGCAAGCGAAGAATTCCTAAGTATTAAGATCCCAAGAAGTTGCATTGTCTGACAGATTTGTAGATGAACGGTTTATAAGCTGCTTCTCCGCTGATATGCCGTATTCTATTCAAGATTGATGGACTGAACACATCGACTCAAGGTTGAGGGACTGATTACCTCATTCTCCTCCTGTTCTTCAAGCTTCTCCTACGTTTGGACTGATGAAGCCACTGTGTGGCGAAACGTTTCCTCAATAAAGATACCCAAGAGTTGCACACGTGTCTAATTTATCATAATTACACTATTATATATGTGAGTAATACTTATATCTGATAATTGTGAGTTCCAGCTGACATGTTTGTTTATCTTCCAGAGCTCGACAACAGCATAAATGAGTGAAGGATAGTGTCGGCCCAACAGGTGAGTACATTAACTTTCTAGTTTCTATCATTGTAAATCATTCTTAATGTGCTGAAGCCTTGCAAGACTGGATTTTGTGTGCCACGATCCGTCTTGGCTCTGGCTGAGACATTCTTTGTCACAATCATCTTAGCCACATGTTTGGCTAGTATAGGTATCACTGATGCATGTGTGTGTGTGTGTGTGTGTGTGTGTGTGTGTGTGTGTGTGTGTGTGTGTGTGTGTGTGTGTGTGTGTGAGTTCCTTTTGTGTATTCTTGAGTGAATATGAAAATGGTATACAATACCGACAGGTTGTTAAGTAAGACACATGTGCAACAGTTTGGTAACTTTATTCCGAAACGTTTCACCTACACAGTAGGTTTCTTCAGTCGAGTACAGAAGAGTGGCCTTTTATTGAGTGCCTCGTGTGGAGGCACTCAACTGACAGATATGTGGACGACAGAGTCGCCAGCAGCAACAGTCTGGACGTGAATGGTATACAATACCAACAGGATGAAAATTAGATACATGTGCAACATCTGGATGTTTTTATTGTAGATGTTTCAGCAACAGTCACTTACTGGTCCAGACCAGTCAGATCCAAGTCACATCCACGTAAGGAAGGAGCACTGCATCAGGCCTACTGGCCCAAGCCAGCCAGGTCCAACTCACACTCACCTACACCTTCACTTCTTACCTTCTGACCCTCACATAGGAGAAACAAATTTATGACGTTAGGGTCTGACTTGGACCTTAACTAGTCACAAGAGAGAACAAAAATACACAGTACCGTGACACTTTACTATACAAATATTTGTGTACAGTCACACGAGGCTGTGACTAACATCCTTCCCCTCCCTCCTCACTCCCTTCCAAGGATGTTACTGCACTCCTCCTCCCCAAGGCTGCTACTGCACCTCCTCCCCAAGGCTGCTACTGCACTCCTCCCCAAGGCTGCTACTGCACTCCTCCCCAAGGCTGCTACTGCACTCCTCCCCAAGGCTGCTACTGCACCTCTCCTCCCCAAGTCTGCTACTGCACTCTTCCCCCAAAGGGGGCTACTGCACTCTTCCCCAAGGTGCTACTGCACTCCCCCAAGGCTGCTACTGCACCTTTCCCCCCCAAAGGGTGCTTCTGCACTCCCCCCAAGGTGCTACTGCACTCCTACCCAAGGCTGCTACTGCACTCCTCCCCAAGGCTGCTACTGCACCTCTCCTCCCCAAGGCTGCTACTGCACCTCTCCTCCCCAAGACTGCTACTGCACCTCTCCTCCCCAAGGCTGCTACTGCACTCCTCCCCAAGGCTGCTACTGCACCTCTTCTCCCCAAGGCTGCTGCTGCACTCCTCCCCAAGTCTGCTACTGCACTCCCCAAGGCTGCTACTGCACCTCTCCTCCCCAAGGCTGCTGCTGACTATCATCAGATATTTATCACATAGCTGCGAAGCTACCGGCTTATCTGGAGACAAACGTATGACGCTGAGTACGCCATTTTCAATAATAGAGATAGGAAGGTAACAGAGAGGGGAGGAGGTAGAGTGATGCGGGGTAGTGGTACTCACGCTACGTCATTACTGACGTTAGAGTTCAGGTAGGCGTATCTCGACACTGGGCATTCCCAGAGTTAAACACTCGTCACTCGTGGCTTAGTCTGGGTACAGTCACCAGCACTGCCAGGATCCTCACCGACAACACCAACAACCGTCTTATTACGGTTTCGTGTGTCGGAACACCAGCATCACCATCCAACACCTCTGGGGTCGTCACCACCATCACTTCTAGGATCACCACCACCAGGATCATACCACCACCACGTCTCTATCTCACTCTACAACCCACGTTCTTAAAATACATTTCCACGTGACATTTAAATCTTCAGCGTCTAGGTGACATCATAGTCACGCGTCGGGTGAAACAAGTGTGGAGTTTTAGTTAATAGTTTGTCGCTCTAGAAGATAAAACGCTAGTGGGAACACTTGCCGACTGGACGTTGAGACTTCCTGGGAAACCTCTGTAATATACCAATATATTTTGATATAAAAACGGACGCGTTTGTCTCTCATCGGCTGGAAGAGTGAGTATTGAGGATATTTTTGTATTTAATACAAGTTGTGACTGCTATTAAATGAAGCTCCTGGAGAGCGAAACGTTGCCACAATAAAATGTTACATTAGTTGCACTTCTGTCCTCTTACTTTACTTACTGTGTGCAGTACTAGAGTACTGTGTACAAGTTGTGACTACTAGAGTACTGTGTACAAGTTGTGACTACTAGAGTACTGTGTACAAGTTGTGACTACTAGAGTACTGTGTACAAGTTGTGACTACTAGAGTACTGTGTACAAGTTGTGACTACTAGAGTACTGTGTACAAGTTGTGACTACTAGAGTACTGTGTACAAGTTGTGACTACTAGAGTACTGTGTACAAGTTGTGACTAATGCTAGGCAAAATGACACACGTCTCATTACTGTGTATCCCTTGACCTGACACATCGTCGGCAGTGTGATCAATAATCAATCAGATAACTGTTGTGAGCGTGACTCCAAGAGTAGGTCAGTACAGACAGGGTTGTGTGGTGTGGGTTTCCCCAAACTTGTGGGTATTATGGAAATAATGGAATATAAAAGTACCGACACAATGGCAATTATAACACAAATGCAGGTATAATGTGATCCTTATTGACTACGTTTCGCAATGGTTTCAAGTCACAAACAGACTAACTGTGTGGGCGAATGTAGTCAATAAAGGATCACATTATACTGCATTTGTGTTTATATTGCCATTGTGGGTATTATCATGCCACTGACAACACCTGTAATAATAATTATAGTTGGTAAGACACTTGTGCAACAATTAGGTATCTTTATTCCGAAACTTTTCGGCTACACAGTAGGCTTCTCTTCTCTATTCGCCTGAAGAAGCCTGCTGTGTAGGCGGAACGTTACTTATTAACCTGTCGCTATTGTATAACATAAGAACATAAGAAGGAACACTGCAGCAGGCCTACTGGCCCATGCGAGGCAGGTCCAAGTCACATCCACTTAAGGAAGGAGCACGGCATCAAGCCTATTGGCACAAGTAGTAATAATAGTAATAATAATAATAATATAATAATAATGAGTACTTTGTTCTAGGTTCGTTAAAAATGGTGTACAATACCGGCAATATGCAGAATTAGACACGTGCAACATCTGTATCTGGAGGGTGTTGCCAGGTCTGGGTGTCTTTATTTGTAGACTTTTTGGTTCTTATCTGATTTGAATGGTTCATTAGGAGTTGAGAGAGTCACCGTACCCTTGTCATAGAGCTGTAAACGGTACTCTGCTTAACGCACAGACGGCTCACCGTGCCTTTATCATAGGGCTGCCCGCCATAGAGCTGTAAACGGTACTCTGTTTAACGTGAATGCTCGCTGTGCCCCCGCCATATGGCTGGGTGTGAGTTGGACCCGACTGGCTTGGACCAGTGGCTTAGGCTGGTAGGTGACTTGGACCTGTCTCACATGGCCAGTACGTTTGCTGCAGTGCTCCTTCGCTCGTTCTTATGTTCCTAATAGGGCTGTAAATCAGTACATCACGTATACCAACTCTGACACTCTCTCGAGAGCCACTGCCGGGTCACCACATGGAGAAGACTCATGCCAGAACCCGTCGTGGCAAACCTACATGAACATGAGCATGGGTGTAGGTTGGACTTGCCAAGCAGGGGACAGTAGGCCTGCCGCAGTGCTCCTCCTTTCTTATGGTTTTAAACTGGAACCTGTGCAGCCCCGGTACCGCGAGTTCTGTCTTGGCTGAATCATTATCTTTCACTATGAAAAATTAGACACATGTGCAACATCTGGGTATCTTTATTGTAGAAGTTTCGCCATCCAGTGGCTTTATCAATATAAATTCCAGGACATATTTGGAAGACAGAAGAACTATATACAGAAGATGAGGTAGTCAGTCTCTCAATCTTGGAGTTGATGTGAAGAGCACCGTAGTCGTGAAGATTTTGGAGCTCCAGCCTTCTTGCCTGTGCTTCAAAATCTTCACGACTACGGTGTTCTTCACACCAACTCCAAGACTGGGGGACTGATTACCTCATCTTCTGTATATAGCTCTGTCTTCCAATTATGTCCTTGAATTTGTATTGATAAAGCCACTGGATGACGAAACGTCTACAATAAAGATACCCAGATGTTGCACGTGTCTAATTCTTCATCTTGTCGGTACTGTGTTCCGTTCGTGTACATTGTTCACTGGTATAAACCTTGGTAATAAATACCGACAAGTTGGTTTAGAAAGACACGTAAGCAAACACTATAACATATTTATTAGAAAACGTTTCGGTCCTGGGACCTTGATCACTTCTAACATACAGAGGTAGAAAGACATTATATATATAGGCGGAGAGTGAGATGTGACGCACGTGACCTGAGGAATGTCATAAGAACATAAGAATGGAGGAACACTGTAGAAGGCCTACTGGCCCATGCGAGGCAGGTCTCCCGAGAATGGGTCAGTAGACTTACGGCAGAGTTTCTCTATTTTTATTTTCTGCTTTGTGTTATTATTAAAACTTTCACGTGTTTAAGGTTGGTGTGTCCAAGTGGGAGTCTGTGCCAGTTGGACGTACAACATCCCGGCAACTCAACAAGTGTGGAGTGCCAACATCCCCACACTTTTAATACTCCTAATTCACTAAATATCTTCCTCTTTATCTTTTTAGCATCCCTGTTACTTTCTTTGTAATCATAAGAGCGCTATTACGGCAGTGTTGGTATGACTGGTGGTGGTAATGATAACATGTCAGAGATGAAATAACTATATCCTCCTCCATCACATCTATCAGTAAAGAAGTACTGTATTATATATTAAGGGTGTATACAAAAAAGACAGGTAGATAATTAAGGCACATGTGCAATAGATGGGTATCTTTATCGTGGAAACGTTTTACCAACTAAAGGTTTTAACAGTTCAGTACAGAGAATGAACATTAAAATGGTATAAAATACCGACAGGTTGTTAGGTAAGACACATATGCAACAGTTAGGTATCTTTATTCCGAAACGTTTCGCCTACACAGTAGGCTTCTTCAGTCGAGTACAGAAAAGTTGATAGAAGCAGAAGAGACTTGAAGACGATGTAATCAGTTCATCACCCTTAAAGTTTTGAGGTGGTCAGTCCCTCAGTCTGGAGAAGAGCATTGTTCCATAGTATGAAACAATATATATTGTTTCAGACTTTGGAACAATGCTCTTCTCCAGACTGAGGGACTGACCACCTCAAAACTTTAAGGGTGATGAACTGATTACATTTCGCCACACAGTGGCTTCATCAGTCCAATACAAAGTAGAAATTGGTAAATATAGTAGAAGTTCGAGGTAATCAGTCCCTCAACCTGGAATCGATGTGTTCAGTCCATCACTCTTGTAGGAAGTGCAGCATAGGGCCAGAGAGGTGGCTTATATACTGCGGTGAGATGAGTTGAAGCAGGAGGAGGTGAGATCACAGTGAGACCTGCCACTAGTGTAAGTAGGTCGTCGTCCAAAGGTAGGGCAAGCGTTGAAGTCTTTGCAACATCATGGGATCTTGGTACAATGTCTGACAGATGTGATGAATGGTTTTGAAAACCGACAAGTTGAAGAATTGAGACACTTATGCAACACATCTCATCTCACCGCAGTATATAAGCCACCTCTCTGGCCCTATGCTGCACTTCCTACAAGAGTGATGGACTGAACACATCGATTCCAGGTTGAGGGACTGATTACCTCGAACTTCTACTATACTTACCAATTTCTACTTTGTATTGGACTGATGAAGCCACTGTGTGGCGAAACGTTTCTTCAATAAAGATTCCCATGTGTTGCATAAGTGTCTCAATTCTTCAACTTGTCGGTTTTCAAAACCATTCATCACAACTGATTACATCGTCTTCAAGTCTCTTCTGCTTCTATCAACTTTTCTGTACTCGACTGAAGAAGCCTACTGTGTAGGCGAAACGTTTCGGAATAAAGATACCTAACTGTTGCATATGTGTCTTATCTAACAGTACAGAGAATAATACTGGAGGCGGTGGAAGATACGAGGTTGTAGTTTGAGGGAATCATTCTCTCAGCTTTGTTGGATCTGTGATTTAAATGGCCTTTTATTCCCTTTATGTTTCTGTTTGGTACGACGGCTTAAGTTTGTGCTCTAAGCCGGTGATCTCTCTGCTAAGAATATATTTCGTTCGGTAACCTCCTTTCTTCTTTTGTACCATCTCCTACGTTCTCTTTCTATATTTAATTTAGGTTTCCTCAATGGTACATATTTAATGCAGATCTTATATGCTTATGTGTTTAGCCCTTCTAGGCACTGGTGAGGATTTAGGGGGCTTACGACTGTTTTCCAGGCTGTCTGGTAGTTCTTGGTTAGTTTTGTCCCAGCCTAGTCAACCAGGCTTAACAGCTTAGGTGACCAAGCAAGCACCAGACGAGCCTGGCCCATGGCCGGGCTCCGGGAGTAGAAAAACTCTCGGAACTCATCACATCACAGGTATATATCAAATTTAGGTGTATCAGTCCATTCTGTGGTTGTTGAAAGTTAAATTTACTAAACATCTCTTCTCGTACATTATTGCTGGAGTTCCTCAACCCTGAGTTTATACTCGTTTGTACTTCTATTACGTGGTCAGATTATATTGTTTTGTGTTTATTATCTCTGATTAGTTCCTCGTTTTTTGTGGAGATCAAATTCGGTGTATTTTCATTTCTAGTGGGATCAGTTATCTGTTGGTTCAGTGCAAACTTTTCACGAAGCCTCATTAGTTCCCTGATATGTAGTACCTGTTGAACCAGAGTGCTTCTGAGAACTGTTTCTGGTATAATGTTGTGGTGGATATAAAAGTGGTATACAACACCGATAGGTTGCTAAGACATTTACAAGTTAGGTATCTTTATTCCTGAATAAAGATACCTGACTGTTTCAAATATGTCTTACCAAGCATAATGCTGTGATGAGCCGTCTTCCATTTTACATGTGGGAGATTGAAATCTCCAAAGAGGATAATATTTGGTGTGTGATTTTCCAGCTTTTCCAGACAGCTATTTTATCTTCCTAACCTGATCTGTGAATTCCTCAGCCGTTGCTGACGGTGCTTTATATACGAAAATAATCACCAGATTCCTATTCCCATTTAATGCCCAGAATTTCTACTGTATCTTTCGATGAAGCTAGTAATTATGTGCAAGAAACAGCATCTTTCACACAGTCTTACTCCTCCCTGTGACCTATTAACTCTGTACATATTATAGTTTTTTATCATCTCACCGTCCAAAACCTCTCGTGTGTTTCTGTAAAAAGTTGCAAACATGGCATTCGTTTCTGTGTGGAACCCATTAATATAACTTTGTCCTTTTTATCTCCTTGCATACCCTGAATGTTTGCAAAAAGGAATCAGGATTTGCCATTTGAAATGTTTTGGTTTGGTGTGTATTTAGTTAGTACTACTGGTAATGTACTGGCTGGTATGTCCCCTGGTGTACACCCCCCTGCTTTCTCCAGTATTGATTATACACTTGTTTGTTGTATATTAGACCCTGTTGAGTGTATGACTCACCTCTGTCACATCTGTAGTATTTACCTGTTTGTCCTCTCTTTTTTGTATGCTCGTTTCTCTTTTTGTCTTAAAATTCTGTTCATTTTTCATTCCTCAGCTTTCTCTGAGCTTCAGTAATGCTTTCCACATCACTGGATGGAAGTACCTGGGAATATATGGTATAAAATACCCACACAATGGAAAAATAAACACATAAGCAGTATAATATGATCCTTTATTGACAACGTTTCGCCCACACAGTGGGCTTTAGCAAGTCACAAACAGATCTACCTGGGTGGAAGGTACATGAGTATTTATACTTATCCAATCTATACTTATACCTATCCAGTCTCTCTTTAAAGCTACCCAAGGTCCTAGCCTCTATCACCCTAATTGGAAGATTGTCACATGCAGCATTCTCCACCTGACTCCATCCTATAAATACTCACGTACCTTTCACCCAGGTAGATCTCTTTGTGTGTGTGGAAAAAGACACTTATGTACAGTTCAGGACATTTATTAAAGGAAACGTTTCGCCACGAGTGGCTTCTTCAGTCCTAATACAGAGAAAACTAAGAAAACATTTATATATATAGTGGCGGGAGTCAGGTGAGGTGACGCGTGGGTAGAGGTGGTAGTAGTAGTAGTAGTAGTAGTAGTAGTATGGAGCTAAGGAGGTGAGGCTAGAGAGGGACCTGCTGGCATTAAGTAACACCAGTTCCCAGGATGGGTAATATCCTCTTGCTTAGTAATTTTGAAATACCGTAACTACCGGATTTTTGCTTTATAGTGTTACTGACAGAAATTAGTGCAGCTTCAATGCATTTTCTCCGTCTTAAGTCGTCTTCTTTAATAACTAGTTTAGCTTCATTGAATTTCATGAGGTGTCCAACATCGTCTCTATGTTGAACACATGCGTTTTTGTGGTCATCATTTCTGCAAGCATTTTTGTGTTTGCTATTCTAATGTCCAGAGTTCTGGCTGTTTCCCCTACATATACTTTGTCACACACCCCACATGGTATAGTGTAGATTCCTGCACTTGTGCCAGAATCATGCTTGGGTTTTTGTATCAGGTTCCTAATAGTAGTTGAAGAGCTGGTAGATATTTTAGCCAGTTTTCTGTCAAACATGTTTGAAACATTAGTGGCAACGTTGCTGACCGGTAAAACGATGTAACTTGGAGGCTTTTCTTCAATTTGATAGGTGTTGGTCTTGCTGAGGATACGTGCCGCACGTTTCCTACAGTCACGTATGAAGTGTAGGGAAAGTGCAGTGAACTAAAAGAGTTGGTGATGTATGTACATTCTTCTTCGAGGAACTGTGGACTGGAAATTCTGTAGGCTCTCAGAAAGAAGCCAATAACTACCCCTCTTTTAGTTCTTGTGTCATGGTGAGAGAAGAAATGTAGAAGATCGTTCTTGTAGGTAGGCTTCTGGTAGACTTTAAAAGAAAGTTTATTTCCCCTGTGCGTAAGAGAACGTCGAGAAAAGGTAATGGTTGTCCTTCTCCTCCTTAGTGTAAATTTAATAGTAGGTTCCAGAGTGTTGATGGTGTTGAGGATGTCCCGTACGTCAAGATTTTTGGGTACAATGACCAAAATATCATCTACGTACCGCATCCATGTAACTGAGCGAGGGATGTTACTGAGGATCCTTCTTGATTCCAGGTCCTCCATATATAAATTGGCAAGAACTGCACTAAGGGGGGATCCCATGGCTAGTCCGAAGAGTTGTTTGTACTTCTTGTCCTCAAACCTAAAACAGTTATAAAGAACACAAAGTTCGACAAGGCTCACAAAATCTTGGCGGGGTACAGGTAACTCTGTATCATCTTTAATCACCCTGCGAAGAAGATCAATGGCTTGATCAACTGGGACATTGGTGAATAAGGCAGTCACGTCAAAACTTGCAAACTTCTTATCACTCATGTCGAGATCCCTGATACGGTTAAGGAGGTCACCCGAATGCTTTAGATGAGCCTGACTGATTGTACCCAGGAGCTTTGACAAATATTTCGCCAAAACTCCTGCTAGACTGTGAGGGGAGCTGCCACTATTTATATAAATGTTTTCTTAGTTTTCTCTGTATTAGGACTGAAGAAGCCACTCGTGGCGAAACGTTTCCTTTAATAAATGTCCTGAACTGTACATAAGTGTCTTTTTCCACATCTTGTCGGTATCACCATACCATTTCCTCAGATCTCTTTGTGACCTGATAAAGCCCACTGTGTGGGCGAAACGTTGTCAATAAAGGATTACATTATACTGCTTATGTGTATATTTTTCCATGGAGTACCTGCATTCCTCCTCAGAGTGACACTTTCCCTTCCTTACCAAGTTTGCACATTTTCTGGTGTGTTGATATCAACATTTTCTCCCATATAGGAACATCCGTTCAGCATCGTATTTGTAGCTGTTCTAACCGTCTACATTTATTACGTTAAGACTCATTTTTATTTTTACATTTAATTTACACCTCTAGGCGAGAAATGTAAAATTCTGCAAAAATAATAATTTATCTTATTCATCCAAGGAAACAGAGGTACATGCGGCATATATATGTATACTACACAAGTGTTGACACATTTACCTAACGTTTTGTCGGTAATTCTCCCATTATTACATAGTCACATAGCACAATACTGTTAGCGCACCTCTTCTGTGGATATCGCGTAATGATGACCTTTTACGTAAACGCACTCATCGTCCAGATAACCAGGACCAGCAAGATCATCTTCAACATCCTCATAGTCTTCACGCTCCTCTGTTGAACCCTCTTCCTCTATCTCGACAACCTTCACATTTCCAAACTTAACTCTTCTCTCTTAGTGTACGAATTACAGCAGCTGTCTTCTCCTGAGCAGTTGCAATACGACGTACATGAAAGATTTCTTTGTATATAAAACATGAAATTTTGTACCACATATTCCACAATCAATGCATGGGTCAGTAGGCCTGCTGCAGTGCTCCTTCTTTATGTTCTTATGTGTAAGCCACAGCCACAGTGCTACACTTCTTACCTTGTGCCTTAGTAACATTGACAATGAATCACGTTAGCCAACTCTAGTGTAACTGGGTCACTCTCAGCAGCTTGTATCTTCCAGCCAAAGTGAGTGATATTAGACTCAGGCCAGGGCTTGTTGGTCTGTTGCTCTCCACATCATGACCTGAAGATGGACCCGAAATATGTGCAGGAACAGGTTGTTGGATGTTGGAGGCAGAGCCTTGATTTTGTAATTTCTTTGTGAAGAGTGTGAAGTGGACAGATTCCATGGATGTCATCGGCAGCTGATCATACTGATGAGGTTTTTGTTCCCTCCATGAGATCTGTTTGTGTAGCTCCCACCCTTCATCATAGCACATCAGACAAGCCTGGAAAGTCCCGAGCGAGCAAGGTGTTTGGTGCACTGATCTTGACTTTGGCATATTGATATGAGGTCCTGTCACACCCACTGAAGGCATACATGCCAAGCAGCTGGAGGCACTTTGGCCCTAGGCCAAACTCAGGATCGCATCCCTTTGTTCAGTGCCAGCAGTGTCCCATCCCACCGCTCCATCTGTACCTTGCACTCCAGCTCCTCCCTATACATCCAATAGACCAGAAGGATAGACACATCTGTGTCGTCGCTAAATACACGGATTACGCCCTTGTCAGAATTGGCTGCCTCAAGGACACAGGAGATGTTATGTCTGCCCCATTATGACCAAAGTCACCATCATCCTCTCTCCATTGTCACATTCTCTCCTAGACAGAAGGTAAACAACACTTGCCAGCCTGCGCTTGTCGTTCTTGCTCTTCAAGACTGTATCTCTAGTGGGTAGAGGACTGGTGACTGACAGCTTGTAGTCGATGAGAACCTCACTCGCCAGTCGCATTCTCTCGTGATCATTGGCAGAGATATCTTGGTATTTCTCAAAGACAGTGATTTTCTGAGTGCGATTTGGATAATGACTCAGACGACTTTGATGGATGTGATTAGATCTGAGGGACTGTCTCCGCGAGGCCACACGATATGAAAGAACAGTTGTTAAACATCCACAATGAAAATGTCAGCAGCTGTTGGTGAGATCTCGAGCACAAGATCGTTTACGGTCCGCATAGAACCAATAAATCATTTGATTTAAATTAGAGGGAACGCCTTAAAGTCTTAAATATGTACTCAGTGGAGCGAATGAGAGAGAGAGAGAGAGAGAGAGAGAGAGAGAGAGAGAGAGAGAGAGAGAATGATAATATATACCTAGAAAGTACTTAAGGGGTCTTGTGCCAAATCTACACATGCAGTATTATCAACATACTGGAGTGAAAGATGTGAGAAAAAGCGCAAAATAAATCCAGTGGAAAGCAGGGGCGTAGTGGGCACAATAAGGGAACACTGTATCAACATCCGTGGCACCAGATTATTCAACATCTTACCAGAAGATATCAGAAACACTGCTTGGACAAGTGTAGTCTTCAAGAGGAAACTGGACAAGTATCTTCGCCAGGTGCCAGATCAGCCAGGCTGTGATGAATATGTGGGTCAGTGGGCCACCAACAGCAACAGCCTGGTTGACTAGGCAAGCACCAGACGAGCCTGGTCCAAGGCCGGGCTCTGGAAGTTGGAGAAATTCTAGGAACTTATCAAAGGTAAATTTTTATGAAGTTCAGAAGATGTTTGCCTCCTCCTCCCTAGATAGAACAATAAGAACTATGATGACTTAGGCACAAGAATTAACAACTGGGCGTCTATATTACATACTGAACTGTTTGCCGTCCTAATGGCGCTGAAGTTAACTTATAGCACTGAGTTTGACACTATGATTATTACTAGTGCTATGTCATAATAGCACTAGTAATAGCACTGGTTGGCTCGCACTTCCCATCAATATTTGCATCAGATATTTCGAAATTTTGCATTACAAATAAGAAATAAGGTACAAGAAATAAGGACGATCTAGGCAACTTTTTTCTTATTTGCATCAACCAACTCGAACTCCTGCATAATACAAATAAAGAAGATCCAGCCAAATAAAGCCAGATTTAGATAGTATATTATTCACCATAAAATTCTGGATCATTTGAGCTTAATTAGAATTCTCTTACATTTTTTTTTTAAATTTGATCCCTGCGGTCCAGTTATTTTTGACGCCATCTTGTATTTATGAAATTACGAAAATTGAAAAAAAAAAAAAAAATGATGTAAGGGTAACTAAGCTAATTGTTTTTTGGAACTCCATTTGAATACAAAAAAAAAAATCCATAGGATAGAACATCACTAAATGTAGTATTGAATATATAGTAATATCAGATGAACTAAAAGGTGGAGGTGGTCCTTTCATGTCTGCAGGAGGCACACAACAACCTCGTAATCCTAGCTTTGTGATAAACAACTCATATCTAGTCTGTGAGTTCCCAAAAATAATCCATGGGCATTTTGTGTAGTGTAGTAGTGTACAGTAGCCTGGTAACCACTAGTATAGGTCTGGTTGAAGCAAGATTTACAGGATACCCGTCACTCCCTGACTCACTACACACTTCCCTCAGCTGACTTACTTATCATTCTCTCCCTCTCCTCCTACCTTCCCTTCCTACTCCTCCTTTCACTTCCATTATATATAATAATAATTTGAAAGGTCATAGTATGCATTTCCTTACGGACACTAAATCATTACATGTTTATGGAGTTCTTTATGCTTATGATTTCAATCCAAAATATCGACAGCAAATCAAAAATAATATTAAATATAAAAAATAAAATTCAAGCAAAATTAAAAAATTTTATTAAACAGTTTTAAAAGTTAAAAAGCAAAAATTGAAATTTCAGTGAAAAAATAATTTAAATTATATATATAAAATTAATTATAATATATAATATATTAAAAAAAAAATTATTAATAAAAAAATAATGTCGTGCCGAAAGGGAAAAACCTTGGATTTTTGGGGTAAATAGCAACGTTCTCTTTTCCAATAGGACAAAGTGAAAAAATTTCGTATCAATAAATTTCGCCAAAATCATTCGAACCTAACGAAAAAAAAATATTTTCACTGTGTTTGTTTTGTTTTTAAATTTTGTAAAAAATCTAAAAATATTTAGTTGGGTTTAATTTTAAAAAAATTGTTTTTATTAAATAAGGAGGTAACTTTTCTAAGATACTTTTGGAGCAAATTAAAAATTTTTACATTAACATTAAAAGAAAAAAAAATATCATAACGATAATAGAAAAAAAACTATTAAATGTACTTGTGTGTACAACAAAATTTTTTATCAGGAAGACCTAAGTGCACTTTTTCGTTTAAAAAATAAAGGGAAAAAGAATGAATAACGACCATAACCGTTTCCCCAATAATTCTCTTTTGGGAAATTTTTTCGGAAGTTTTCCAAACAGGGGGGCACACGGAACCAACGTGTTGGTGAGGTGGGGAAAGGGGGCAGTCTCCCTCTACTTGTTGGTGATGGTGGGGAGTGCAGTCTCCCTCTACCTTTTGTTGTGATGGTGGGGAGTCAGTCTCCCCCTACCTTTGGGTATGGGGGGGGAGTGCAGTCTCCCTCTACCTGGTTGGGATGGGGGGGAGTGCATCTCCCTCACGTGTTTGGGGAGGGGGGGGAGTGCAGCTCCCCTACCTGTGTTGTGATGGGGGGGAGTGCATCCCCCACCTGTGTTGGTGATGGTGGGGGATGGCAGTCTCCCCAAACCTGGTTTAGATGGTGGGGAGTGCAGTCCCCTTTCTACCTTTGTTGGGGAGGGGGGGAGTGCAGTCTCCCTCACCGTTTGGTGAGGGGGGGGAGTGCATCTTCCTCTCCGTTTGGTGATGGTGGGGGGTGCAGTCCCCTCTACTGTGTTGTGAGGGGGGGGAGTGCAGTCTCCCCTACCCGTTTGGTGAGGTGGGGGGAGTGGGAGTCTCCCTCTACCGTTTGGTGATGGTGGGGGAGTGCAGTCTCCCCACCGTGTTGGTGATGGTGGGGGGGTGCAGTCTCCTCACCTGTGTTGGTGATGGTGGGGAGTGCAGCCCCTCCCCACCTTTTTGTGATGGGGGGGAGTGCAGTCTCCCCTACCCGTGTTTTTTAAGGTGGGGGAGTGCGTCTCCCTCACCGTTTGGTGATGGTTGGGGGATGCATCTCCCTCTACCTGTTTGGGGTGGTGGGGGTGCATCTCCCTCTACCTGGTTTGGTGTGGTGGGGGGAGTGCAGTCTCCCTCACCTGTTTGGTGAGGTGGGGGATGCAGTCTCCCTCTACCGTGTTGGTATGGTGGGGGGTGCAGTCTCCCTCTACCGTGTTGGTGAGGGGGGGATGCAGCTTCCCTCACCTGTGTTGGTGAAGGTGGGGGATGCAGTCTCCCTCACCTGTGTTGGGATGGTGGGGGAGTGCAGTCTTCCCTTAAAGTGTTGGTGATGGGGGGGATGCATCTCCCCTCTACCTTTTGGTATGGGGGGGAGTCATCTCCCCTCTACCTGTGGTGAATTGGGGGAGGCGTTCTCCCTCTCCTGTGTTGGGGAGGTGGGGATGCAGTCCACTCCCCACCGTGTTGGGATGGGGGGATGCAGTCCTCCCTCACCCGTGTTGTTTATGGGGGGATGCATCTCCCTCTAACCCGTTTGGGGAGGTGGGGGAAAGCGTCTCCCCTACCGTGTTGGTAGGTGGGGGGAGTGCAGTCTCCCCCCAACCCTTGGGTTTAGGGGGGGGGGGTGCAGTCTCCCTCACCTTTTTGGTGATGGTGGGGGTTGTTCCCTCAACCTGTGTTGGGTGTGGGGGGGAGTGTAAGGGGCTCCCTCCCCAAACCTGGTGTTTATGGGGGGGGAGGCAGTCCCCCTCCTTTTGTTTTTTGGGGCTCATCTCCCCCCCTCCTGTGTTGGGGATGGTGGGGGAGTCGTCTCCCCCTACCGTTTTGATGGGGGGGGAGTGCAGTCCTCCCTTTCCCCACCCGGGGGTTTGGTGATGGTGGGGATGCAGTCCCCCTACCTTTGGTTGGTGATGGTGGGGGGAGTTGCAGTTCCCCTCCCAAAGTGTTGGTGATGGTGGGGGAGTGCAGTCTCCCTCTACCTGTGTTGGTGATGGTGGGGGAGTGCAGTCTTCCTCTACCTGTGTTGGTGATGGTGGGGGAGTGCAGTCTCCCTCTACCTGTGTTGGTGATGGTGGGGGAGTGCAGGTCTCCCTCTACCTGTGTTGGTGATGGTGGGGGAGTGCAGTCTCCCTCTACCTGTGTTGGTGATGGGGGGGAGTGAGTCGTCTTCCTCTCTGTGTTGGTGATGGTGGGGGAGTGCAGTCTCCCTCTACCTGTGTTGGTGATGGTGGGGGAGTGCAGTCTCCCTCTACCTGTGTTGGTGATGGTGGGGGAGTGCAGTCTCCCTCTACCTGTGTTGGTGATGGTGGGGGAGTGCAGTCTTCCTCTACCTGTGTTGGTGATGGTGGGGGAGTGCAGGGCTTCCTCTAACCTGTGTTGGTGATGGTGGGGGACTGCAGTCTTCCTCTACCTGTGTTGGTGATGGTGGGGGACTGCAGTCTTCCTCTACCTGTGTTGGTGATGGTGGGGGACTGCAGTCTTCCTCTACCTGTGTTGGTGATGGTGGGGGACTGCAGTCTTCCTCTACCTGTGTTGGTGATGGTGGGGGAGTGCAGTCTTCCTCTACCTGTGTTGGTGATGGTGGGTGAGTGCAGTCTTCCTCTACCTGTGTTGGTGATGGTGGGGGAGTGCAGTCTCCTCTACCTGTGTTGGTGATGGTGGGGGACTGCAGTCTCCCTCTACCTGTGTTGGTGATGGTGGGGGAGTGCAGTCTCCCTCTACCTGTGTTGGTGATGGTGGGGGACTGCAGTCTTCCTCTAACCTGTGTTGGGGATTGTGGGGTGAGTGCAGTCTCCCTCTACCTGTGTTGGTGATGGGTGGGGGAGTGCAGTCTCCCTCAACTGTGTTGGTGATGGTGGCTTCACCGCCAGTCTCCACTACCAGACTTAGTTTGATAGTTTAGAGACATTTTTCTTGCTTTTAAAGACCATTTGCATTGTGTGAGACCATTTATAGGTAAATTTCTTCGTGTACTCTAAACCTTGTGTTTCAAGTGTAAAGCAGTATTTCTTGTTTGAACTCATTATTTTTATAATATTTTTCATTGTTTTCACTTTATCTTATATTTTTTTTATCTGTGTTTTTTTTTCTTTAAGCTACTTGTCTCTAGTAGTATTATTGTGTAGAGTACCAGGTCAGTCACTCTGTCGTGTAAGTGGATTCAATTTTTTTTTATTTATTGTATTCTTTCAGCGTTGTTATTCTCCAGTAATTGTCATTGTATTTCATGAGTGATCTTACACACCAGTATACCCAAATTATCCCATTTATTTTATTGTGTGTCTTTTTTTCGTATGCCAGCAGTGTATCATTCTCCGCTCTCGCGACCTTCTCGCACCCCCAGGGACCCCTGTCGCCCCCCATCCCCCCCACCAATCCCTAGTTTTGCCCCCGCACCACACCACCACATTTTTGTCGTATCAGACAGCAAGATTTTGTTGTATTGTGTATCAGTCACAGCAGGATTTTGTCTTGTAAGAATATATTATAATAATGAAGGTGCCCTGCCACGTAAGTGTTAACCTAAACCGTTTTGTTCCTTTGTTTTATTTTATTTTCATATTTTTTATATTTATTTTTGACAAATTCACTCTTGATGAAATTTTAATTACTTTTAACGTAAAAGTGTTTTCATTTTACTCTTGCTTGAGTAAATTGTTTTGTTTAATTTACAATTAAGAGTTAAACGTGAGTTCAATCAGTTTTTTTCTTCAATTTTTATTCATTATTTTACATGAGTTTTCCCAGTGACACTTTATTACTGCAGTGATTATTTCTACAACTTATTTTGTTCTGACACTTGTTCAAGCTGTGAATTATTTTGTTAGCACTTGTTCTGCAGTAATTATTTTGTCTGTATTAATATTTTTATGGAATTATATTTTAATTTTGTCTATGCATTCTTAGAAAATATTAAATTTCCCTGTTTTAACAATTTAATAATTTTATTTATACTTTTACTTTATTTAAAAATTTAATTAATTAATTCTTTTATTAGCAAGAGTAAAGACAGCTCATTTTGCATTTAATCAGGTCTCCCAGTAATATTTTTTTTACTTGTATATTTCAATGTAAAATTTCTTGACCTTGAGTTTGCTTCCTCTTGCAGTGTAGCTTACACATTTTTTTTTTATTCATTCTGCCAGAATTTGTTGTATTATCTCTTTATTTCAATTTCTAGACACTTTTATATAATTTTTTATTGTTCATTATTTTTGCCTATATTTGTTTTTCTCGAGATAATTTGCCATTATGTCCTCTAATACCGTCAAGTGATACTTTTGTGAATGTCGACATCCGAACTCTACAGGCTACTGTTGACCCTTGTCATCTGTCCTCACCGTTCCTTAGCGGACTGCATAGACCGACCCGACCCAGATAACCGAGATACTATAGTTATTATCGTGATTCCCTTGATGCGTTACCTTTATTTCAATGGCCATGTAAATAGTCTTGAAGCATGGTTGGCAGCCATCGTTTCCGTGCTAGTGCTATAGTTGAAGGTCCTCTTCGAGGAAAGGTACTTATCAGACTTGACTAAAGAAGCTCTTTATCGATCGCCTGCTGCTGTTCACGTTGTTGATCTCCCTTGTTTATGCGAGGACTAAAGAATCTTACTAAGTTGGTCACAATATAACGAGGAACTGATTCGTTCTTTCCTTGTCCCAGATAAAAACAAGCTGATCCATATGTCGTTCTTAGGGAACTAGTGAATGCTTTACACCCATGAGTAATGATATCGTTGAGTGCATTTGCTGTTAGATTAGACAAACTTTTATCATCTTTTATACTAATGCCTGTCCAATCATCATCTTTTGTAATGACGGGATAAAACCCATCCACAGCATCGTATGCTTAAATTGGCAGCTTTTGGAGCCTATTAAAGAACTAATGCCAACATGCTCTGTGTGTGCTTATGAGGCTCATACCTCCGACTGTGACGATGGAACCACTTACAGCCTTAAATATTGTACGTTCTTTGTGCCCAGGGTACTTTCCCTTAGTATCAAAAGTTATAGTACACATATGCCTCATATCTGCACCACACATTCCATTGTTTGCGCCACAGAGACAATTCGTGGTCGTCAACCCATCTCAGAGATCACAAGAAACAGTGTACGAGTCGTTATACACCTCGTTAGTATTCATAGTACATTCAGTATCCATTAGTCGGCGGAATTGTTCAACTGTGGTTTCCTGGCCATATTGCAATTAACTTGTCCTGATAGTTACCCTAGAGACGTAGTACTGATGATGGAGTACCCAGATTTCCCTACTGTACTTATCATAGATACAAGGACATGAACACATCTGAGTTGCAATGCTCTCTATATCCCTTCAGTACTCTAGGTCTTTCCGTGGCCGTTCCAACCGCAGGAACCCGTAGAGGAAAACAGATATCGTGTTTCTCAAAATAACCTGAATCAGCTCATTCTTCCAATTCATCCAAAACTAACCAGAACCAGGGCTCGTTCTTCCCAATTCGGGTGGAATTTGAGCACCCAGTCAAAACCGTCCCATGGTTGGCAGTAGGTGATATTGAGTACACCATCCCGTTCTCAAATTCCTTCTGAAGCCTTAAGACAGTCTCGAGAATGACAACCCTGCTGATGATGTTGCTTCACATGTCTTGACGTAGATAGATTTTGGGGATGAAGTTAGGAAACAAGTCTAATCTGATGACAATACCTTTTTGTTTGCACATAACTTCCAATTGCAACCATACGGCCCTATAGTGCAAGCATCTGTTTATAATGCGCCCGTTATTTGATCATGCGACTTGGTGGAAGTCAGTTTTATTAGGTCTAGGTTTGTTTGAGGATAAGAAAGTTACGACATTTCCTTCTCGTTAGAACCGACTACATGTGCCTCCCTTAGTGGAAGTTTCTGGTCTCACCTTGCGTGTCCGAGGTAGGACTTCACTAACTTTTCTACCCAACGGTAGAGACTTAACTGTTTCCTTCCTTGTTGTCGACCCAGATTACTTTACCTGGTGAACTTCTACTGGGATTTGCTTCCATGCGAGACTTACGCATTGTGCTCGACCCTATCGATGGCTATGCCCAAATTGAGACTTGATCGTTCAATTCTGGGGTTAACCAGCTTGGATCAGAAATCTGTTATAACTGCCTGCAGGAGTATGATGAACGGATTAAGTTCCTTTACAAGTAATGCATTCTCCGTAGCGTACAAGCCGGGTCAGGCACTAGTCATTCTGTCACTCACATCAGTGTTCCACCTATACCCTTCAGTTAATTGCAGGAAGTCCGATGGCCTCAAGTGTCCGAGGGGTGGGACAGCTCAGATTGCCCTTGTGTGCACAACCTATTCCTGCAATGCTGATTGTTCGAGTAGTTGTTTCTCCACAGGGGACGCCTTGTCGGAAATCGATTACTTGAAACTAGTAATGCATCTCTTGTTGATGGTCACATGCCGTCTGCAAGAAAGAAGTTTCTGTTGCGGATAGTGCTCTTCACTAGAGTGTCTGTTGTTGTTACTAGTGTTTCCTGATTGTGATAACGTCATAGTTGACAGTTATTCCTGCAAAGGTAATAAGGTCTATTTGTTGATCATCCTTAAATGTTGGTAAGAGATAGTAAGATCCTTTATACCTAGGCCAAAAAACTTCTGGTCACAGTCGTTCGCTACTAGTGCAAATACCAATCTTGTTGACCTTGTTAACTATCCTTTACATGTTCAGGTCGAGGATGAGTTGTCACCTGACCTGTTGGGTTGGTGTATTTCTGCCGGGGAGCCCTCATCACTTTCAATGAAGTCATTCTGGTCCACCAGTTGAGGAGAAAGACTTAGCTCCCACTGACTTCCCAGATGAAGTCAAGCGTTTGTTGGACTCTGTTGAACAAAACGTGTAAGGCCATTGCATTTCCAGGTGAGAAGATGGGTTTTAACGAACTTATTCTTGTCCATCGTATTCCACTTGAACCTAGGTTATAGAACCTATCTTTACAAACTGCTTACAGTATTGACTCATTCACAAGTTGCTGTCGCTGAAGCAAATTATAAATTGATATTTCAATCATTTTTATATTTCCTAATATATTTGTTAATTTAAAAATCAAAAAAATTTGAAATTTTTCTTTTATACTCTCTATTATCACTTTCTATCATCAAATGCTTGATGATGGTGTTATTGCGCCTAGCAATTCCCCTTGGAATGACCCCTTGATACTAGTACCTATAGAAGGATGGGACTTGGCGCTCAGTGGATTGACTTTAGGAAGTTAACGCGAAAAACCATTCCAGATCGTTTTCCACTCCCTTGTACTGGGTGATCTTTTACGTTATATCGGTGATAACAAAGGCATTTCAACCTTCAGATTTGTTACAAGGGTTTTGGCAATTCCCTTTCACGAGGACAGCCAAAGGTGCTTAACTGCATTCTCCATCATACAGTCATTTCACTCCTCCATATGGCGTTTGGATTACGATCTTACCCTATCAACGTTTCAGGCTCATGACTAATACTTTAGAGGTCTCATAGGTAATGCACTTTTGGTGTTACTTTAGTTGACGTTAATCGTCAATGTCTTAAAGGGCGTGGATACACACTTGAAAACTTGATGTAGTATTGGTAAGCTTGAAGAAGCCTATTTAAAGAACAAAACGTTAAAGTAATTTTTCAGATCAGAAATTAAGATTCTTGAGTCACGTAAGTCACTCCTAGGAGGGGTTAGACGCTGACCAAAGTAACAAGTAACTGCAGTACTTAATTTTCCAACTCCCAAAAACTGCATGATGACGTAAGATCCTTTGTGGGCTTAGCAGGTTTTTATAGATCTTTCATGGCCAATTTTTCTTCATAGCTGCTCCTCTAACTGAGTTGCTTAAGAAAGATGCTCCTTTTGTTTGGACCTTCCGTATGAGAAGAGGCATTCCAAACTCTAAACAGAAAAGAACATTCTGGGCTCCAATTTTGTAATTTCTGATTTTTCTAAGCCTTTTATTTGACAACTCGATGACAGTTTCAAATGGCATAGGTGTGCCGTACTAGCTCAGAAGACGATGGCCAAGTACAACGCAGTTGCATTTGTACCGAAGTACTTACGAAGCCTGAACGTAATATACAGTAACTGAGCAAGAAGCTTTAGCAAATAGTATGGTCTTTAAGCACTTCCGGACATTATTTATCATGTACTCTGTTCATGTCTTGACAAGACCATGCTCCACTGATACCTTATTCCCTGATACAAACAACCTACTGGAAGGATATCTAGATGGACCTTGACTATCAAGAGGTCAATCCCGCCTTTGAAGCATTTACCTGGCAAGTTCAAATGTAGTCGGCAGATAGCCTTATCTGCGAAATGTTGTTAGTATAGTACTGCAGACCCTCCATTTAGTGCTGAAGATGTAAAGAATGCTCAATCGAACAGATCCCATGTGGTCTGGTGTGTTTCGAATCACTGCTCCAGGAAGATCTTATTCTGACTGTTGGAAGCCACCAGCACCCATCAGTGACTTTGTCATGAACCAAGAATTACTGTCTATCGAACAGCAGAGTTGGGTACTTGCAGATGTGTATACCGTTTAAGTTATTTCCCGTAAGTGTGAATGTAGCCTTACAGCTAGTTCCGATGTTCAGGTGTTGCACACCCTGGTAGGGATCGTTCAGTAAAACAAGCCAGAGTGTAAATACTTTTGGCCTCTATGGCAACTGATATTTTGAGTATGTTAGAAATTGTAGGGTCTGCATGCAACATAAAGGCAATGTAATGGTCCATAATACATCCAAAGTTTATCCAACTAACTAGCGAAACCGTGGGAATGTGGTTGCACTAGATTTGTTAACTAATTTCCAATGTTCCCTCCAAGGTAACAAAAATCTTGTGTGTTATGGTGACCATTTCAACCAGATATTGTGAGTTAGTTCCTATTGCAGATAAGACTGCCGAGACGTAGCTAAAGCGTTTAAAAGAAAAGCATTATTGCAGGCATACCACCCCTAAGTCCCTAGTAAACAGCATAATGGAGGTAATTACTGTAATGGTGAATTCTTGAAAATTTGTTTCCTTGATACAAGATCTCTAATCCACCATTGTTCCTCATCATCCTGCAGCAATGGTTAGCAGACACGAACCAATTAAGAAAGTACTTGATGTCTTGAGAGCCACTATCAATCCCAACAGTGGAAACTTGGGATGAGTGATACCTGATGTGCAGTGTGCTATAAATATGCTTACAATGTTTCTATAGGTGACACTACACATTATGCATTGTATGGTGTAGATAAACGTTTGCTTACTGAGTTGGTATATTCTAATCCGAAAACCAAAATTACAACCCTGATGATTCATAAGCAAATCGTAACAGACTTTAGCCTCAAGTGTTTTCTAGAGAAATCCGTGTATACACTTAATAAATCAACAGCAGAATTTACAAGAGTCGCAAAACCACTCGAGCAAAGACCCTTCCAAATCAAAGTAGGTTCGAGAGTTATGCTGATTATACTTTAACAAAACGTATGCAATGCCAATGCTTGGTCAAAAGTTTGTTGGTCTTATCGAGTAGATTGACACAACATCACTGGTAATAAGTATAAGGTTAGAGAGATTAGTAATGTCAGTATAAAGAATCGCATCTAAGATCATATGAAAGAGTTCAGTATGTGATGATAATGATGTCCAACCCAGATAATGTGAAAGGGACTCTGACATTCCTCCTGATCCTGTACTCTCTCCTCTGTGTTACTCAGTCAGACGGATCAACTAGAATTGTCGTTATTCCCTAAGTACACGGGGACAGGTATTGAGAAATACTCAAGTATATTTGTAATTCCAATTCAGATTTGCACTCTAATACAGCTATGATTAGCCTTTGCTACAAGAGTTACGTTTGATACTCCAGAGATGACAACCCATTCTGATATGTCATCTCACCCTAGCAGTGTTGGGGTTAAATGTAAATAAACTTGTATAGATGAATAATTACAGTATCAAATTATCTGTATTCAGAATTTTTTTTTTTGTGGTTAATTGATCTACTCCGCACAAATTCTGAGATGTTAACAGTCTAGATTTGAGTTGCACCGAATCTGTCTTTTGTTTAAAACACTCTTTCTTTGTATATATTCTTCCTCAGATCTGTAGATCATATGAATACAGATCGACGATCAAAAATTTTTTTTTTTCACTTGTAATCTCAACGTTGAGTTCGTGTTCATTTGTGAGTAAGTTGATAACTATAGTATACCTTGTATTGCCATTACAGTTTCAGATACGTAAGCTTCAATTCCAATGTTTTCTTATGTTTGTTATAATGGTTTTAAATGTTGTGTACATTTGACATTGTTTAGAATCAAGCCCAAGCCGTCCTATTTACCTGCCATCTCTAGTTTGTTTTAGTTGTATGTCGGGACGTATACGTAGCGCGCCGAGATCTCGTAGTAGTACCAGTTATCAGTAACCAGTGTACCGTTGACTAAACAGACCAACCGTCTCTGCCTTGAGTCATGTCTGGAACGTGCTGACCTGGCACTATTCAAAGACCTTCTTGGGTTACGTGGGCAAGCCGTCAGTCAGTCGTTGTTACGAGAGGGAGCGAGTGAGATAGGCCGGCTGCAAGGGGTTACACACATTATCTGTTAATTATACGTAATAACAGCATACGTGAGTATTACTTGTTTTTTTTTTTTTTAACACTAATCACGTGTCGAACTCCACACATGATAATGGTGGGGGACTGCAGTCAGTCTCCCTCCTACCTGTGTTGGTGATGGTGGGGGAGTGCGTTTATCCTCTACCTGTGTTGGTGATGGTGGGGTATGCAGTCTTCCTCTACCTGTGTTGGTGATGGTGGAGGTGAGGGCAGTCTCCCTCCTACCTTGTGTTGGTGATGGTGCGGGTACTGGCAGTCTTATCTACCTGTGTGGGTGATGGTGGGGGGAGTGCAGTCTCCCTCTCCTTGTTGGTGATTGGTGGGGGTTCTGCAGTATCCCTCTACCTGTGTTGGTGATGCGTGGGGGAGACATGCAGTCTCCCTCTACTGGTTTGGTGATGGTGGAGGTACTGCAGTCTCCCTCTACCTGTGTTGGTGTGGTGGGGTAATGCAGTCTCCCTCTACCTGATGTGGTTGATGTTGGGGTCTGCTGTCTCCCTCTACCTGGTTGGTGATGGTGGGGGAGTTGCAGTTCTCATCTACCCTGTAGTTCCGGTGATGGTGGGGGAGTGCAGTCTCCCTCTACCTGTGTTGGTGATGGTGGGGGAGTGCAGTCTCCCTCTACCTGTGTTGGTGGTGGTGGGGGAGTGCAGTCTCCCTCTACCCTGTGTTGGTGATGGTGGGGGAGTTGCTGTCCCCTCTACCTGTGTTAGGTTGATGGTGGGGGAGTGCAGTCTCCCTAGACCTGTGTTAGGTGATGGTGGGGGACTGCAGTCTACCTCTAACTTGTGGTGTTGATGGTGGGGAGTGCAGTCTCCCTCTACCTGTGTTGGTGATGGTGGGGTACTGCAGTCTCCTTACCTGTGTTGTGATGGTGGG
Organism: Cherax quadricarinatus; assembly: GCF_026875155.1. NCBI lineage: Eukaryota > Metazoa > Arthropoda > Malacostraca > Decapoda > Parastacidae > Cherax > Cherax quadricarinatus. The sequence continues at coordinate 12,691,459 of NC_069423.1, read as the reverse complement.
GTATGCAGTCTCCACTCTACCTGTGTTGGGAGATGGTGGGGGTACGCAGTCTCCCTCTACGTGTGTTGATGGTGGGGGAGTGCAGTCTCCCTCTACCTGTGTTGGTGATGGTGGGGGAGTGCAGTCTCCCTCTACCTGTGTTGGTGATGGTGGGGGAGTGCAGTCTCCCTCTACCTGTGTTGATTGGCTGGGGGTGTGACAGTTCCCTCTACCTGTGTTGGTGATGTTGGGAGGAAGTGCAGTCTCTTACCTGTGTTGGTGATGGTGGGGGAGTGCAGTCTCCCTCTACCTGTGTTGGTGATGGTGGGGGAGTGCAGGTCTCCCTCTACCTGTGTTGGTGATGGTGGGGGACTGCAGTTCTTCCTCTTAATGTGTTGGTGACTTGTGGGGACTGCAGTCTCCCATCTACCTGAATGTTGGTGATGGTGGGGAGACTGAAGTCTCCTCTACTGTGTTGGTGATTTGGTGGGGGACTGCAGTCTTCCTCTACTGTGTGGTGATCCGGTGGGGGGGACTTGCAGTCTCACCATCCTACCTGTGTTTTTTTTTATTTTTGGTGATGGTAGATGGGAGTGAAGTCTTACTTACCTGTGTTGGTGATGGTGGGGGACTGCAGTCTCCCTCTACCTGTGTTGGTGATGGTGGGGGAGTGCAGTCTCCCTCTACCTGTGTTGGTGATGGTGGGGGAGTGCAGTCTCCCTCTACCTGTGTTGGTGATGGTGGTGGCGAATTGTAGCTCGACCTCTACCTGCGTTGGTGATGGTGGCGGCGCAGTCTGCAGTCTCACTATACCTGTGTCTGGTGATGGTGTGGCGAGTGCAGTCTCCCCTCCCTACCATCTGTGTTGCGTCGATCGGTGGGGGACTGCAGTCTCCCTCTACCTGTGTTGGTGATGGTGGGGGACTGCAGTCTCCCTCTACCTGTGTTGGTGATGGTGGGGGACGTGCAGTCTCCCTCTACCTGTGTTGGTGTGGTGGGGGAGTGCTAGTCTTCCTCTACCTGTGTTGGTGTGGTGGGTGTGAGTGCAGTCTCCCTCTACCTGTGTTGGTGATGGTGGGGGAGTGCAGTCTCCCTCTACCTGTGTTGGTGATGGTGGGGGACTGCAGTCTCCCTCTACCTGTGTTGGTGATGGTGGGGGAGTGCAGTCTTCCTCTACCTGTGTTGGTGATGGTGGGGGACTGCAGTCTTCCTACCTTCACCGCCACTCTACACTTCACGTGCTTTTATCCTCTTAAACGTTTGTCCTTGTCATACAGTGCCCGCTGCTGGGCAGGTGGTCGGGGCGTCATACAGTGCCCACTGCTGGGTAGGTGGTCGGGGCGTCATACAGTGCCCACTGTTGGGTAGGTGGTAGGGGCGTCATTACAGTGCCAGTGCTGGGTAGGTGGTCGGGGCGTCATACAGTGCCCGCTGCTGGGTAGGTGGTCGGGGCGTCATACAGTGCCCGCTGCTGGGTAGGTGGTCGGGGCGTCATACAGTGCCCGCTGCTGGGTAGGTGGTCGGGGTTTCATACAGTGCCCGCTGCTGGGTAGGTGGTCGGGGCGTCATACAGTGCCCGCTGCTGGGTAGTTGGTCGGGGCGTCATACAGTGCCCGCTGCTGGGCAGTTGGTCGGGGCGTCATACAGTGCCCGCTGCTGGGTAGTTGGTTGGGGCGTCATACAGTGCCCGCTGCTGGGCAGTTGGTCGGGGCGTATTACAGTGCCCGCTGCTGGGTAGGTGGTCGAGGCGTCATACAGTGCCCGCTGCTGGGGAGTTGGTCGGGGCGTCATACAGTGCCTGCTGCTGGATAGTTGGTTGGGGCGTCATACAGTGCCCGCTGCTGGGCAGTTGGTCGGGGCGTCATACAGTGCCCGCTGCTGGGTAGGTGGTCGGGGCGTCATACAGTGCCCGCTGCTGGGTAGGTGGTCGGGGTGTCATACAGTGCCCGCTGCTGGGCAGGTGGTCGGGGCGTCATACAGTGCCCGCTGCTGGGCAGGTGGTCGGGGCTTCATACAGTGCCCGCTGCTGGGCAGGTGGTCGGGGCTTCATACAGTGCCCGCTGCTGGGCAGGTGGTCGGGGCGTCATACAGTGCCCGCTGCTGGGCAGGTGGTCGGGGCGTCATACAGTGCCCGCTGCTGGGTAGGTGGTCGGGGTGTCATACAGTGCCGCTGCTGGGCAGGTGGTCGGGGCGTCATACAGTGCCCGCTGCTGGGCAGGTGGTCGGGGCGTCATACAGTGCCCGCTGCTGGGTAGGTGGTCGGGGTGTCATACAGTGCCCGCTGCTGGGCAGGTGGTCGGGGCGTCATACAGTGCCCGCTGCTGGGCAGGTGGTCGGGGCGTCATACAGTGCCCGCTGCTGGGCAGGTGGTCGGGGCGTCATACAGTGCCCGCTGCTGGGTAGGTGGTCGGGGCGTCATACAGTGCCCGCTGCTGGGCAGGTGGTCGGGGTGTCATACAGTGCCCGCTGCTGGGTAGGTGGTCGGGGCGTCATAGTGCCCGCTGCTGGGCAGGTGGTCGGGGCGTCATAGTGCCCGCTGCTGGGCAGGTGGTCGGGGCGTCATAGTGCCCACTGCTGGGCAGGTGGTCGGGGCGTCAGCCGTCAGCCGTGTACTTCTCGGCTCGGGGAAAGCCGATGTCTGTATAAACGTTGGTAATTCACACTGACAAAAATAGTTTAAAAATACATGTGATAAAACAGGAACATTTTTATTCAAGGTTCCGGTCCCGGGACCATCTAGGTCCTGGGACCATCTAGGTCCTGGGACCATCTAGGTCCTGGGACCATCTAGGTCCTGGGACCATCTAGGTCCTGGGACCATCTAGGTCCTGGGACCATCTAGGTCCTGGGACCATCTAGGTCCTGGGACCATCTAGGTCCTGGGACCATCTAGGTCCTGGGACCATCTAGGTCCCGGGACCATCTAGGTCCCGGGACCATCTAGGTCCTGGGACCATCTAGGTCCTGGGACCATCTAGGTCCTGGGACCATCTAGGTCCCGGGACCATCTAGGTCCCGGACCATCTAGGTCCCGGGACCATCTAGGTCCTGGGACCATCTAGGTCCTGGGACCATCTAGGTCCTGGGACCATCTAGGTCCTGGGACCATCTAGGTCCTGGGACCATCTAGGTCCTGGGACCATCTAGGTCCTGGGACCATCTAGGTCCCGGGACCATCTAGGTCCCGGGACCATCTAGGTCCTGGGACCATCTAGGTCCCGGGACCATCTAGTCCTGGGACCATCTAGGTCCTGGGACCATCTAGGTCCTGGGACCATCTAGGTCCCGGGACCATCTAGGTCCCGGGACCATCTAGGTCCTGGGACCATCTAGGTCCCGGGACCATCTAGGTCCCGGGACCATCTAGGTCCTGGGACCATCTAGGTCCTGGGACCATCTAGGTCCTGGGACCATCTAGGTCCTGGGACCATCTAGGTCCCGGGACCATCTAGGTCCCGGGACCATCTAGGTCCTGGGACCATCTAGGTCCTGGGACCATCTAGGTCCCGGGACCATCTAGGTCCCGGGACCATCTAGGTCCTGGGACCATCTAGGTCCTGGGACCATCTAGGTCCCGGGACCATCTAGGTCCCGGGACCATCTAGGTCCTGGGACCATCTAGGTCCTGGGACCATCTAGGTCCCGGGACCATCTAGGTCCCGGGACCATCTAGGTCCTGGGACCATCTAGGTCCTGGGACCATCTAGGTCCTGGGACCATCTAGGTCCTGGGACCATCTAGGTCCTGGGACCATCTAGGTCCTGGGACCATCTAGGTCCTGGGACCATCTAGGTCCTGGGACCATCTAGGTCCTGGGACCATCTAGGTCCTGGGACCATCTAGGTCCCGGGACCGAAATGTCTTCTAGCAGAAACGTCCTAGTGTTTAAACACCTGGCCTCTTAAAGCAACCTTGATGTTGTTTTGATTGGTGAGGGATTAGGGGGATGCCTGACAATATTCAGACTGGGGGGAGGGGAGGTGTCTACGAAGATTCATTATTATAATCTTGAGGGAACGCTAAACCCGTTGGATTATACAGCGCACGTGGTGGGGGGATGGAAGGTATTCAGGCTCCATTCAGGGAACCGGAGCACTGATCCAATTCCCTAGATCAAGAGTCCCTCACCATCCTCAAGGAACCTCCCTTGAGGGGTACGAAGATTCAGCCAGAGGGGAGGGGGGTGTCTTACAAGATTCAGGCAGGGGAGGGGAGGGGGGTGTCTTACAAGGTTCAAGCAGGAGGAGGGAGGCGTCTACAAGATTCAGCCAGAGGGAGGCGGGGGTGTCTTGCAAGGCTCAGGCAGGGGAAGGGGAGGCGTTTACAAGATTCAGCAGAGAGGAGGGGGTGTCTTGCAAGGTTCAGGCAGGGGGAGGGGAGGCGTCTACAAGATTCAGCCAGAGGGGAGGGGGGGTGTCTTGCAAGGTTCAGGCAGGGGGAGGGAGGCGACTAAAAGATTCAGCCAGAGAGGAGGGGGTGTCGTGCAAGGTTCAGGCAGGGGGAGGCGAGGCGTCTACAAGATTCAGCCAGAGGGAAAGGGGGAGTGTCTTACAAGGTTCAGGCAGGGGGAGGGGAGGCGTCTACAAGATTCAGCCAGAGGGGAGGGGGGTGTCTTACAAGGTTCAGGCAGGGGGAGGGGAGGCGTCTACAAGATTCAGCCAGAGGGGAGGGGGGTGTCTTGCAAGGTTCAGGCAGGGGGAGGCGAGGCGTCTACAAGATTCAGCCAGAGGGGAAGGGGAGTGTCTTACAAGGTTCAGGCAGGGGGAGGGGAGGCGTCTACAAGATTCAGCCAGAGGGAGGGGGGTGTCTTGCAAGGCTCAGGCAGGGGAAGGGGAGGCGTCTACAAGATTCAGCCAGAGAGGAGGGGGTGTCTTGCAAGGTTCAGGCAGGGGGAGGGGAGGCGTCTACAAGATTCAGCCAGAGGGGAGGGGGGTGGTGTCTTGCAAGGTTCAGGCAGGGGAGGGGAGGCGACTACAAGATTCAGCCAGAGAGGAGGGGGGTGTCGTGCAAGGTTCAGGCAGGGGGAGGCGAGGCGTCTACAAGATTCAGCCAGAGGGAAAGGGGGGAGTGTCTTACAAGGTTCAGGGCAGGGGGAGGGGAGGCGTCTACAAGATTCAGCCAGAGGGGAGGGGGGTGTCTACAAGGTTCAGGCAGGGGGAGGGGAGGCGTCTACAAGATTCAGCCAGAGGGGAGGGGGTGTCTTGCAAGGTTCAGGCAGGGGGAGGGGAGGCGTCTACAAGATTCAGCCAGAGGGGAGGTTACCTGGAGGTTATTCTGGTGATCAACGCCCCCGCGGCCCGGTCCATGACCAGGCCTCTCGATGGATCAGGGCCTGATCAACTAGGCTGTTACTGCTGGCCGCACGCAGTCCAACGTACGAGCCACAGCCCGGCTGATCCGGCACTGACTTTAGGTATCTGTCCAGCTCTCTCTTGAAGGCAGCCGGGGGTTTATTGACAATTCCCCTAATGCTTGATGGGAGGCTGTTGAACAGTCTTGGGCCCGGGACACTTATGGTGTTTTCCCTTAGTGTACCAATGGCGCCCCTACTTTTTATTGGGGGCATTTTGCATCGCCTGCCCAGTCTTTTACTTTCGTAGGGAGTGATTTCTGTGTGCAGATTTGGGACCATTCCTTCCAAGATTTTCCAAGTGTAGATTATGATATATCTCTTCCTCCTGCGTTCCAACGAGTACAAGTCAAGTGCTTCCAAGCGTTCCCAGTAGTTAAGGTGCTTGACAGAACTTATACGTGCAGTAAAGGATCTCTGTACACTCTCTAGATCTGCGATTTCACCTGCTTTGAATGGAGATGTTATTGTACAGCAGTATTCCAGCCTAGAGAGAACAAGTGATTTGAAAAGGATCATCATTGGCTTGGCATCTCTCGTTTTGAACATTCTCATTATCCATCCTATCATTTTCTTTGCACGTGCGATCGTGGCACTGTTGTGATCCTTGAAAGTGAGATCCTCAGACATTACTACTCCCAGGTCCCTTACATTATTTTTCCGCTCTATTGTATGGCCAGAGTCTGTAGTATACTCTGTTCTAGTTATTATCTCCTCCAGTTTTCCATACGGAGTAGTTGGAATTTGTCCTCATTGAACATCATATTGTTTACCGTTGCCCACTGGAAAACTTTGTTTATATCTTCTTGGAGGTTAACCGCGTCCTCAGCAGATGACAGCCTCATGCAGATCCTAGTATCATCCGCAAAGGATGATACGGTGCTGTGATGTATATCTCTGTCTATGTCTGGTATGAATAAAATAGGGGCGAGCACTGTGCCTTGTGGAACAGAGCTCTTCACTATGGCAGCCTCCGATTTAATTCTGTTGACCACTACTCTTTGTGGTAAATTAGACACATGTGCAACTCTTGGGTATCTTTATTGAGGAAACGTTTCTCCACACAGTGGCTTCATCAGTCCATACGTAGGAGAAACTTTCAAGTTTCTCCTACGTATGGACTGATGAAGCCACTGTGTGGCGAAACGTTTCCTCAATAAAGATACCCAAGAGTTGCACATGTGTCTAATTTATCAACATGTCGGTTCTCTGAACCATTCATCTACAAAACTACTCTTTGTGTTCGATTTGTTAGGAAGTTGAAGATCCATCTCCCCACTTTCCCAGTTATTCCTTTAGCACGTATTTTATGGGCTATTACGCCATGATCGCATTTGTCAAATGCTTTTGCAAAGTCTGTGTATATTACATAAGCATTCTGATTTTCTTCCAGTGCATCCAAGGCCATATCATAGTGATCCAGTAGTTGTGAGAGGCAGGAGCGACCTGCCCTGAACCCATGTTGCCCTGGATTGTGCAGATTTTGGGAATCCAGGTGATTTGCAATCCTGCTTCTTAGCACTCTTTCAAAGATTTTTATGATGTGGGACATCAGAGCTATTGGTCTATAGTTCTTAGCTAATGCTTTGCTGCCACCTTTATGGAGTGGGGCTATATCCGTTGTTTTAAGTGACTGTGGAATTTCACCCATGTCCAAGCTCCTCCTCCATAGTGTACTTAGGGCACGCAAGAGGGGTTTCTTGCAGTTCTTAATGAAAACAAGAGTTACACGAGTCTGGGCCCGGGCTGAGTGCATGGGCATATTGCCAATGGCTTTTTCGAAATCTATCGGAGTTAGGGTAATGTCGGAAATCTAGCATACATTTATGGAGTTTTGAGGCTCATTCATGAAGAAATCATTTGGGTCGTCGATCCTCAGACCGATTAGTGGTTCACTAAACACAGAGTCGTACTGGGATTTCAATATTTCACTCATTTCCTTGTTGTCATCTGTGCAAGTCCCATCCTGTCTGAGTAAGGGCCCGATACTAGATGTGGTATTTGCCTTGTTTTTGGCATATGAAAAGAAATATTTTGAATTTCTTTCAATTTCACTAAGAGTCATTTAACTTAAGTTCGATAGTTTCCACCTCCTTGGTCAGCGCCTCCTTTCGTGTATCAGATATTCTAGCTCTCCTGAGGAGCTCAGTGACTCTTCGTCGTCTTCTGTAGAGGGAGCGTCTTTCTCTCTCCAGTTTACTCCTGCTATTCTTCTTTCTTAGGGGAATATGCCTAGAACATGCTTCAGCTGCCAGGAAGTTGATCCTTTCAAGGCAGTGGTTTGGATCCATGGGAGGGGGGTGTCTTACAAGGTTCAGGCAGGGGGAGGGGAGGCGTCTACAAGATTCAGCCAGAGGGGAGGGGGGTGTCTTGCAAGGTTCAGGCCGGGGGAGGGGAGGCGTCTACAAGATTCAGCCAGAGGGGAGGGGGGTGTCTTCCAAGGTTCAGGCAGGGGGAGGGGGGTGTCTTGCAAGATTCAGCCAGAGGGGAGGGGGGTGTTTTCCAAGGTTCAGCCAGAGGGGAGGGGGGTGTTTCCCAAGGTTCAGGCAGGGGAGGGGGTTTTCCAAGGTTCAGCCAGAGGGGACGGGGGTGTTTTCCAAGGTTCAGGCAGGGGAGGGGGGTGTCTTGCAAGGTTCAGCCAGAGGGGAGGACGGTGTTTTCCAAGGTTCAGGCAGGGGGAGGGGGTGTTTTACAAGGTTCAGGCAGGGGGAGGGGGTGTCTTGCAAGGTTCAGCCATAGGGGAGGGGGGTGTTTTCCAAGGTTCAGGCAGGGGAGGGGGGTGTCTTGCAAGGTTCAACCAGAGGGGAGGACGGTGTTTTCCAAGGTTCAGGCAGGGGGAGGGGGGTGTCTTGCAAGGTTCAGCCAGAGGGGAGGGGGTGTTTTCCAAGGTTCAGGCAGGGGGAGGGGATGTATCTGCCAACCTGCTAAAAACTCATAAAATAGGCTGCCTCCGGTCTGAAATAGAAATCCTCTCCATTTCACTAGTTCGTCTTGTGGTCTATCAGTCGACACCAAGAAACAGTCAATAAAACCATGAAAACCACCCTAGCAAGCACCTCAGTCATTATTTTAACTGAAACAAGGTCAGAGGTTAGCTGTTACCATCGTACACTGTGTGAATCAAATTATTTTATTTAATACTGTGCACATCCACTGTACAGACCCAGTCACTCATGTCTAGGCCAAAATATATTCTTCTCAACATATTTGAGGGCACTGTGATCAACATGTAGTAGATCTATTTAAGTGATACTGGCCTCAATAATGTAGATTTACACCAAATAGTGAAAGGATTTTTAAAGAAACTGCCTAAATGTTCAAGTTACTTTTTAAGTCTTCATTAGGGACTGCCTAGGTGTTCAAGTTACTTTTTGAGTCTTCAGTAACTGTTCTTAATTGAGCATGTTTTGAACCACAGTTAAAGGTATACACTGTATTGTACAGGGACGGTGTAGCAGGGAGCCTTGAGCGTGGTGAGCTGGAGGTGACTGCCACCGTCGCCGCCGCCAGCCTGCAGGATGGCGACTATAGACGGTCGTCCGGCGCAGTATGGCATCACCCTGCGGCAGCTGCGCGAGCTCATGGAGACGCGTGGCCACGAGGGCATAGAGCTTATACAGCGGGAGCATGGCAGCACGCTCGAAATCACAAAGAAGCTCTACTCTTCCCCTACCAATGGTAAGTTCTGGGATCATAAATTTACTTCACCAGTGGCTACCCATCAGGACACTACATTAGTGGCTAGCCATCAGGAAACCACATTAGTGGCTAGCCATCAGGACACTACATTAGTGGCTAGCCATCAGGACACTACATTAGTGGCTAGCCATCAGGAAACCACATTAGTGGCTAGCCATCAGGACACTACATTAGTGGCTAGCCATCAGGACACTACATTAGTGGCTAGCCATCAGGACACCACATTAGTGGCTAGCCATCAGGACACTACATTAGTGGCTAGCCATCAGGACACCACATTAGTGGCTAGCCATCAGGACACTACATTAGTGGGTAGCCATCAGGACACTACATTAGTGGCTAGCCATCAAGACACTACATTAGTGGCTAGCCATCAGGACACCACATTAGTGGCTAGCCATCAAGACACTACATTAGTGGCTAGCCATCAAGACACTACATTAGTGCCTAGCCATCAGGACACTACATTAGTGGCTAGCCATCAAGACACTACATTAGTGGCTAGCCATCAGGAAACTACATTAGTGGCTAGCCATCAGGAAACTACATTAGTGGCTAGCCATCAAGACACTACATTAGTGGCTAGCCATCAAGACACTACATTAGTGGCTAGCCATCAAGACACTACATTAGTGGCTAGCCATCAAGACACTACATTAGTGGCTAGCCATCAGGACACTACATTAGTGACTAGCCATCAAGACACTACATTAGTGACTAGCCATCAAGACACTACATTAGTGGCTAGCCATAAAGACACACTTTTAGTAGTGTTACCAAGGTGATCTACCACACTTACTACTGTATTATAATTATCACTACAGATGGTAATATCATACTGTACCAAGTTTGAAACCTTTATTTTATTACTATCATTATGTTTTGTTGATAAGATCCTGCTCTAAGATCATTGACCTTCCTGGCTACACTCCTAAACTTCATTGTTTTGGGGGGTCCAGTAATTTGAATATCTATTGATGTGGGTTAAACTATACCAATTCATTTATAATTATAATATACTACAGTGCTCAGTAATAACCCACATGAAGACAGAAACTCAGAACATTGATTGATTTGAATATTTCGACAGATTAATCAATCTTCTAAAGTTTGTCTGTGTGTTTGTTATTGATAAACGTTCATACACTTAAGTTATTCATGAACTACAGTATACTGTATATACTGTTCTTGTTGGATGTGTATATGCAATATATATACAGTACTGGTATTTATGCATTTTTACTTCTGGTCACTTCTTTTATATAGTATTATAGTCACTTGAAATGTTCTTTGTTTCTGGAATATGCAGTTTATTAGAATATATCATTATTGATTCTCATCAGGGTTGAGTGGGAATGCTAGCGACATGGAGCACAGGCGGCAAACATTTGGTTCAAATGTTATACCACCAAAGCCGCCTAAAACGTTCCTGATGCTGGTATGGGAAGCTTTACAAGATGTTACCCTCATTATTCTTCAAGTAGCAGCAGTTGTGTCCTTAGGTCTATCGTTTTACAGACCAACAGAAGATGAGGTACATGGAGGTCAGTACACAATGAAATGTTGGAGTTGTTTTTTTGTACAAAGAATGGCATTTTGAAATATCCTTATATTTTGTTGTATGCAGGTGATTCCACTATTTGGAACAATGTGCTGTATATATAATGACTGACACACACATGCACAAAACATACAACACAAAATATACAACACACAACATACAGCACAACACACAAAAACACAACACACAAAAACACAACACACAAAAACACAACACACAAAAACACAACACACAAAAACACAACACACAAAACACAACACACAAAAACACAACACACAAAAACACAACACACAAAAAACACAACAAAACAAAAACACAACACACAAAAACACAACACACAAAAAACACAACACACAAAAAACACAACACACAAAAACACAACACAAAAACACAACACACAAAAACACAACACACAAAAACACAACACACAAAAACACAACACACAAAAACACAACACACAAAAAACACAACACACAAAAAACACAACACACAAAAACACAACACACACAAAAACACAACACACAAAAACACAACACACAAAAACACAACACAAAAAAAAACACAACACACAAAAACACAACACACAAAAACACAACACACAAAAACACAACACACAAAAACACAACACACAAAAACACAACACACAAAAACACAACACACAAAAACACAACACACAAAAACACAAACACACAAAAACACAACACACAAAAACACAACACACAAAAACACAACACACAAAAACACAACACACACAGAACAAACACAGCACACACACAAAAACAACACACAAAAACAACACACAAAAACAACACACACAGAACAAACACAGCACACACACAACAAACAACACACAAAAACAACACACACACACATATACAGTATGGGAAAGTGCCTGGTACCTAGTTTATTTTATATACTGTATTAAAAATTGGACTGTTGCTTGGAATGCATGAAAACAATTATATATGAAGCATAAGGGAAAGATGAGGTTGTGCCAGGTCCAGTCAGGTGCTACCAGGAGAGGTCAAATGCTGGGAAGAGGGAAATGGCATATTAGTTGAAAGTTCCTTTAATGATAGTGTCTTTTTACCTCCGTTTTTTGCCTCATAGTTTTTTTTTTTTTTTTATGGTAAGAGAATATCATCGAGTTAATATTGCAAGTGGCTGGAAAATGATAAACAGAATTACATGAATCTTCAAAACAGAGATGCCAAGCAATCAGGGTAATTTTTTAGGTGCCCTTACTCTAAACTGGAATTTTGATTTATGCTAACAGCTCTGTTTAAGGAAGATGGAACTGCAGATCTGGAGAATAACATAGAATTGTTACTACCTGCAGAAATTTACACAAATACTAGGGCTAAATTATTACCTAATGCCTAAGAATCCCTCAAACTGTAATTAAAGACAAGATAATTTACAGTACACCAGGAAAATATTTAGAAGTACTGGTTTGGATTCTGCACACTAAAATAGCACCTTAAACAAGCAGAAGCATGATATATTGTGTAAAGTACCCAAATGAAAAGCTGGGGTGTAGCAAGTACTCTAAATGATAACTCTGAAATTATCAAGGGGTCAAATGCTTTTCATCCTCAATCTAAGTGCCTTGGAGAGACTGTGTATAAGAGTATAGTGGTACCAATGCTCTTAAATGGGTGTAAAGTTTAGGCTATGAATGTAGCAGCAAGAAGGAGCCTGGAGGCAGCAGAGATGTCATGTCTGAGGGCAGTGTGTGATGTGAATATTATGCAGAGAATTCATAGCTTGGAGATTATGAGGTGTGGGGTTTCTAAAAGCATTATCCAGAGGGCTGAAGAGAAGTTGTTTGGATGGTTTGGATAATTAGAGGGGATGGAACAAAATGAGAAGACTTGGAGGGCATATAAATCTGTAGTGGATAGAAGGCAGAGTAGGTGTTGTCCTAGGAGAGGTTGGAGGGAGCGGTTTTGTAAAGAGGTTTTTGTATGCAAGGCACTTATATATCCAGCAAGCATGCATAAACATGATAAATAGGAGTGGAGGAAAGTTGTTTTTACGATTGGGAATACCGTTGGAATGTGAGTGAAGTAACATTTATGAAGATATTCAGGGGTCGTCCTCGAAAAGGTTGGAGGGAGGGGGTAAAGGAGGTTTTGTGGGCGAGGGGTTTGGACTTGCAGCAAGCGTGCGTGAGCGTGTTAGATAGGAGTGAATGGAGACGAATGGTATTTGGGACCTGACGAGCTGTTGGAGTGTGAGCAAGGTAATATTTAGTGAAGGGATTCAGGGAAACCAGTTATTTTTATATAGCCGGACTTGAGTCCTGGAAATGGGAAGTACAATGCCTGCACTTTAAAGGAGGGGTTTGGGATATTGACAGTTTGGAGGGATATGTTGTGTATCTTTATACGTATATGCTTCTAAACTGTTGTGTTCTGAGCACCTCTGCAAAAGCAGTGATTATGTGTGAGTGAGGTGAAAGTGTTGAATGATGAAAGTATTTTCTTTTTGGGGATTTTCTTTCTTTTTGGGTCACCCTGCCTCGGTGGGAGACGGCCAACTTGTTAAAAAAAAAAAATTCAGGGAAACCAGTTTGCCGGACTTGAGGGGTGGAGATATTTCTGTTTTAAACTGTAGTATTGGCACCTCTGGCAAGACAGTGATGGAGTGAATAATGGTGAAAGTGTTTCTTCTTTTGGGTCACCCTACCTCAGTGGGAGATGGCCAGTTTGTTTAAAAAAAAAAAAAAGCTTGTTTGAATTTGTTGAATAAACAAGGCAATGTTATATGGGCATTGAATACATTTACTAAACATTTACACTGCAACTTATTATAGTTTTGATATTTAATTAGTTGGAGGAATTTTATAAGTTATTGAGTATTATATTGTATAAGAAGCCTTACAGTAAGGCGAACATAGTGTTTTGTTGGCATCATTGTACTGTGTCAGGATCTGGTTCTATGGACACAAGTCTTAGTGTGGGTCACTGGTCTTCAGGGGTACATCTCATATTTTAAAAGTTGTATACTGTACATAAGCAAATGATGAACTTGGGGAAATTTTACCAGAAGTAGTGAGATTTTAACTTTTTGTTAGTAATATTGTTGGAAGGATTGTGAATGACAATGTATAGGTTCAGAATTGACTGGTGTTGCTGGAGTGGTGAATCCTAATTACAGTGGTAGCAACTCCATATGTACTTTATTCATCATTGCAGAGCATGTTATTTCATAAGAGATTTCTGCAACATGCATAGCTTTTCAACTAATTTCTGTGTAAAGCATTGTATTACTAATATTTTCTCTCCACATAGAAACTCTGGTCTTCAGTGCTGTTTCATCCATATTGTTTCCTGTTTCTCTGTACAGCTTGTTGCTTCTTTTTCTGCTATATGGATGGCACATACACTCTTAATATTTAATGACATTTATCTCTAATTTTACTTTCAAACTTTGATTCATTTTGACTCAAGATTTACAGGTCATGAGGCAATAAAATTCTCTTCCATTTACTTTATTGCATCCTAATGGTCTTTAAGAGTTCTGATAATCTCACTTTAGAATATGATTTCCTTAGTTTAAAAAAAATTAAAATATTCAGTCGACCATTATCAGTGACTAGTCTTGCTTAGTCTTCAGTGGTTACTCATCTGTGTACATATATTGCAGATGAGTAGACAAATGCTGCCTTAACTTCTTTTTTTTTTTTTTTATTATCACACTGGCCGATTCCCACCAAGGCAGGGTGGCCCGAAAAAGAAAAACTTTCACCATCATTCACTCCATCACTGTCTTGCCAGAAGGGTGCTTTACACTACAGTTTTTAAACTGCAACATTAACACCCCTCCTTCAGAGTGCAGGCACTGTACTTCCCATCTCCAGGACTCAAGTCCGGCCTGCCGGTTTCCCTGAACCCCTTCATAAATGTTACTTTGTTCACACTCCAACAGCACGTCAAGTATTAAAAACCATTTGTCTCCATTCACTCCTATCAAACACGCTCACGCATGCCTGCTGGAAGTCCAAGCCCCTCGCACACAAAACCTCCTTTACCCCCTCCCTCCAACCTTTCCTAGGCCGACCCTACCCCGCCTTCCTTCCACTACAGACTGATACACTCTTGAAGTTATTCTGTTTCGCTCCATTCTCTCCACATGTCCGAACCACCTCAACAACCCTTCCTCAGCCCTCTGGACAACAGTTTTGGTAATCCCGCACCTCCTCCTAACTTCCAAACTACGAATTCTCTGCATTATATTCACACCACACATTGCCTCAGACATGACATCACCACTGCCTCCAGCCTTCTCCTCGCTGCAACATTCTCACCCAGTCACACCCATATAAGAGCGTTGGTAAAACTATACTCTCATACATTCCCCTTTTGCCTCCAAGGACAAAGTTCTTTGTCTCCACGGACTCCTAAGTGCACCACTCACCCTTTTCCCCTCATCAATTCTATGATTCACCTCATCTTTCATAGACCCATCCGCTGACACGTCCACTCCCAAATATCTGAATACATTCACCTCCTCCATACTCTCTCCCTCCAATCTGATATCCAATCTTTCATCACCTAATCTTTTTGTTATCCTCATAACCTTACTCTTTCCTGTATTCACTTTCAATTTTCTTCTTTTGCACACCCTACCAAATTCATCCACCAATCTCTGCAACTTCTCTTCAGAATCTCCCGAGAGCACAGTGTCATCAGCAAAGAGCAGCTGTGACAACTCCCACTTTGTGTGTGATTCTTTATCTTTTAACTCCACGCCTCTTGCCAAGACCCTCGCATTTACTTCTCTTACAACCCCATCTATAAATATATTAAACAACCACGGTGACATCACACATCCTTGTCTAAGGCCTACTTTTACTGGGAAATAATTTCCCTCTTTCCTACATACTCTAACTTGAGCTTCACTATCCTCGTAAAAACTCTTTCAGTAACCTACCTCCTACACCATACACCTGCAACATCTGCCACATTGCCCCCCTATCCACCCTGTCATACGCCTTTTCCAAATCCATAAATGCCACAAAGACCTCTTTAGCCTTATCTAAATACTGTTCACTTATATGTTTCACTGTAAACACCTGGTCCACACACCCCCTACCTTTCCTAAAGCCTCCTTGTTCATCTGCTATCCTATTCTCCATCTTACTCTTAATTCTTTCAATAATAACTCTACCATGCACTTTGCCAGGTATACTCAACAGACTTATCCCCCTATAATTTTTGCACTCTCTTTTATCCCCTTTGCCTTTATACAAAGGAACTATGCATGCTCTCTGCCAATCCCTAGGTACCTTACCCTCTTCCATACATTTATTAAATAATTGCACCAACCACTCCAAAACTATATCCCCACCTGCTTTTAACATTTCTATCTTTATCCCATCAATCCCGGCTGCCTTACCCCCTTTCATTTTACCTACTGCCTCACGAACTTCCCCCACACTCACAACTGGCTCTTCCTCACTCCTACAAGATGTTGTTCCTCCTTGCCCTATACACGAAATCACAGCTTCCTATCTTCATCAACATTTAACAATTCCTCAAAATATTCCCTCCATCTTCCCAATACCTCTAACTCTCCATTTAATAACTCTCCTCTCCTATTTTTAACTGACAAATCCATTTGTTCTCTAGGCTTTCTTAACTTGTTAATCTCACTTCAAAACTTTTTCTTATTTTCAACAAAATTTGTTAACATCTCACCCACTCTCTCATTTGCTCTCTTTTTACATTGCTTCACCACTCTCTTCACCTCTCTCTTTTTCTCCATATACTCTTCCCTCCTTGCATCACTTCTACTTTGTAAAAACTTCTCATATGCTAACTTTTTTCTCCCTTACTACTCTCTTCACATCTATCATTCCACCAATCGCTCCTCTTCCCTCCCACACCCACTTTCCTGTAACCACAAACTTCTGCTGAACACTCTAACACTACATTTTTAAACCTACCCCATACCTCTTCAACCCCATTGCCTATGCTCTCATTAGCCCATCTATCCTCCAATAGCTGTTTATATCTTACCCTAACTGCCTCCTCTTTTAGTTTATAAACCTTCACCTCTCTCTTCCCTGATGCTTCTATTCTCCTTGTATCCCATCTACCTTTTACTCTCAGTGTAGCTACAACTAGAAAGTGATCTGATATATCTGTGGCCCCTCTATAAACATGTACATCCTGAAGTCTACTCAACAGTCTTTTATCTACCAATACATAATCCAACAAACTACTGTCATTTCGCCCTACATCATATCTTGTATACTTATTTATCCTCTTTTTCTTAAAATATGTATTACCTATAACTAAACCCCTTTCTATACAAAGTTCAATCAAAGGGCTCCCATTATCATTTACACCTGGCACCCCAAACTTACCTACCACACCCTCTCTAAAAGTTTCTCCTACTTTAGCATTCAGGTCCCCCTTAACTTCTTATATATCCTTTTTGCTGACCATAAAATTATAACGTGCTTTCCCTTTAGGATCTTTGTATGACAGCTTATGTATAAAGCGTTATGACAAAATAAGTTGGTCCACAAAACAAAGTACAATACCTTTAAAATGGTTCAGTATATTGTCCACTTGATGTACATCTTATTACATTAATTTGACTAAAATTATACCTCTATTAGCTTGTCTTTCACTGTGTCCTCTAAACATTTCCCTCCACTTAAAATCACTCATTTATCCTATCTCTAAAGTAAGATGGCTTTTCCAATCTTTTTATCAGCCTGTTACATAAAATTTGTGGCTAAATAAATCTCTCTTTGATGAATAATTTTTGAGTGATATACATGATATATCTGATCTCATATTAAATATATTTTCCTTAAGATCTCTTTTACTGGTCATTATTTTCATTACCTTTCTTCTGGCTGGTGTTAATAACAAATCTTTGTAAACCTCCTAATTATATTTCCATAGTATATGTGCGAATATTACTTTAGTACTGCACTTCAGTTGTCTTTCTTCCTCTGTAACTTAATTTTTATTGTAAATCACTCAACTTGTGTCATATTTGCCATCAACTATGGTAGTATACAGTATTGTATAGTGTTCTGCCGTATCTCCCACTGTATTTGTCACATCTCTTCCAGTTGTATCTAATGCTCTAATGTATTTGTCGTCTTTTTTATATCTTCATTATTTCAGTCATGGCTGCCGTTGCAGCTTTCATTTGCATCTTGT
>NC_069423.1:12636180-12668680 GCF_026875155.1 Cherax quadricarinatus | reverse complement strand
CTGTGAATATTAAGAATTGTTGGTCACATGTGATATATTTCGTCGTGCGTTCAGGAAATCGATAAATAGATATGTGTAAAATAAAGAGTAACCTGGCTGCTTTACTACCAGTATCATTCTAGTGGGCACAAAATAACTTTGCATGAAAAATAGTAATGCAGCAGTATGATAAAACAGATAAATTACTAAAAATATTTTAATGAAATGCTGATCACCTGGAATATTTGAACCTGTTGCAAATGTGGTTTGTTCCACAATGTCATAAACTTAGTTTTTTTTGTCTTTACACTGCAAAATGACTTTTTTTGTTGTGTTACCTTAATTCAAGGATTACACTGCTTTAAAACATATTGAAAATCTTAATAAACCTGTTTGTTTATAGTGTGAATAATTCAGTACATGTGATAAATAAATCCAAATATTTTATAAGTACTTTGAAATATTTGAGTGATATTTAAGACTTTATTAACCTGTATTGTTAGGCTTCAGAATTGCAAGTTCTTCACTTCATAGGAAGGTAATGTGTTTATTTTTAATTTCTGTTGTTTTACATGCTCAACAGTAGAAGGGAAAAATCTGCATACATACATGACTCGGTGGTTTCTCCCACTATCCGAGTAAATGGTTAACAACAGCGCATATTTTTGAAGCTCTGTGCATGATTATCTGTCATAACCATGAGTAAATCATCTTATGCTTGATAGTCAGGCATCATCCAGAATATGTTAGATTAAGAACCTTTATATGTAACTAGCTGGGCTCTTGTTAGCACTATTCCATTGATATTGAATTCAACAATTTGTTCTATTACTTCTTCTCACATTTCTTTCTACCATTGTCTCTTCCTTAAGATGCATTATTTCTTTCACGTTGTCTTCGCTTCTCTACCTTATACTTCATTTACCACAAATACTGGATTTAGGGATTTCCTTGTCATTCACCACTTATAAAAATTTTATTGCTACCCTTGCATATATCCAGTCTTAGGAATATGGCAGCACAAGTTAGGATGTAGATTTTATTAGAGATAATATTTTGGCTGTATATGTTTTATATGCTTGAGGTTTCCACGTATATTGCACATAGTTTTTGTTACGTTATGCTCTATTCAACCTTTTTCTTTACATCCTTGTCTGTCATAAGATATTGCTCTTCTTCCATGGAGGTCATTATCATGATCAGTTTGGAGGGGGGCGGGTAGATTCCTTGGAGAACACTGCAAGACCAGGAATAAATTTGTTCCAAGTGTGTGGAAGTAAGGCCAGAATGTCTCAAGCACTTGATCCATACACAGCACATAATAATTTTAAAGTGCAGAGAGTAATATGAATACAATTTCAGGCTGAGGAGATTACTTCTCTGCACCTTCTTCGTCAACTTATGTTATATTATTCTCTTTGACATGAAAAAGTGAATCTTTTTCTTTAAGTACTGCATTATACATTTTATTGCAGTTCATCTTGATTGATGGTAAAACTATGCATTTTCGTGGTACAATACCTCATATTGCCATTTCCCACCAAAGTAGGGTGACCCAGAAAAGAGAAACACATTCACCATTACTCATTTAATAGATGTTTAACAAAAAGTACATAGACATCATAATACATATTCTAAACCACAACATCCTCATCTATCTTTCAAGAGAGCCAACTCTATAGTTTCCATCTTTACATCTCATGCACTACATACATGAGTAAATTTTTTGAACTCTATAGAATTTTTATCTCTGTCTTTCATTTTTGTCATTTACAAGGTTCTATCAAAAAGTTCATGGGTTCAAATTTTCACAGGCTTCCTGGGTGAAATATGGTGGCAGTGTAGGTCATGCTGTGTAGTACACTCCTTTGTGAAGTAGTGTGGCAAATTTGTGTGGCCGGTGATTCCATTAAGGTTAGACAGCATTTTTTGTAGTGCTGTCTGTGCATTGTTGCGATTTCATGTGTAACAGAATGGAATCTTTAACTGGTTGTGTGTGTGCGTTTGTTTTTCTATTTTAAAGTCAGTAAAACAGTATTTGGCGAGGAAGCAGTGGGTCGGGTACATTATTTGGAGTGATTTTCTTGATTCAGAGGAGGACGAATATCAGCTAAGGATGATGAATGCTTTGGTTGTCCATCAATATCAAAAACAGATACTAACGTTGAAAAAGTGATGGTTATTCATGAAGATGGTCATCAGATTCATGAAGATGGTCATGTGTTGCATGTCATTACATTGCTGTTGCCACATGACTTAGATGGTTGATACTTTAGGGATTGCAGTTGTATAGAGCAGTCATGAGTCATCCTCCATCTGGGATATATTTTGGTGATTGACCATCTCTCACTAGATGATCTTCAAATGATGATATTACTTGATTGGTGACTGATGAACTGCACTGTGTGTGCATGCTCTTACTTGATTGATGCCAGCTGCTCTTACTGGTGATTGATGGAGCTGTTTACTAGTATTGAGTGCTCTACTGGTGATAACTGCTTACTGTGATGATGCAGCTGCTCTTACTAGTGATTGATGGAGCTGCTCTTACTGGTGATTGATGCAGCTGCTCTTACTAGTGATTGATGGAGCTGCTCTTACTAGTGATTGATGGAGCTGCTCTTACTGGTGATTGATGGAGCTGCTCTTACTAGTGATTGATGCAGCTGCTCTTACTAGTAATTGATGCAGCTGCTCTTACTAGTGATTGATGCTGCTGCTCTTACTAGTCATTGATGCTGCTGCTTTTACTAGTGATTGATGCAGCTGCTGTCACTAATGATTGATGCAGCTGCTCTTACTAGTGACTGATGCAGCCACTCTTACTAGTGATTGATGCAGCTGCTCTTACTGGTGATTGATGCAGCTGGTTTTACTAGTGATTGATTCAGCTGGTCTTACTAGTGATTGATGCAGCTGCTCTTACTAGTGATTGATGCAGCTGCTCTTACTAGTGATTGATTCAGCTGCTCTTACTAGTGATTGATGCAGCTGCTCTTACTAGTGATTGATGCTGCTGCTCTTACTGGTGATTGATGCAGCTGCTCTTACTAGTGATTGATGCTGCTGCTCTTACTAGTGATTGATGTAGCTGGTCTTACTAGTGATTGATGCTGCTGCTTTTACTAATTGATGCTGCTGCTCTTACTAGTGATTGGTGCTGCTGCTCTTACTAGTGATTGATGCTGCTGCTGCTCTTACTAATGATTGGTGCTGCTGCTGCTCTTACTAATGATTGATGCTGCTGCTCTTACTAGTGATGCAGTTGCTCTTACTAGTGATTGATGCAGCTGGTCGTACTAGTGATTGATTCAGCTGCTCTTACTAGTGATTGATGCTGCTGCTCTTACTAGTGATTGATGAAGCTGCTCTTACTAGTGATGCTGCTGCTCTTACTAGTGATTGATGTAGCTGTTCTTACTAGTGATTGATGCAGCTGCTCTTATTAGTGATTGATGCTGCTGCTCTTACTAGTGATGCAGCTGCTTTTACTAGTGATGCAGCTGCTCTTACTAGTGATTGATGTAGCTGCTCTTACTAGTGATTGATGCAGCTGTTCTTACTAGTGATTGATGCAGCTGCTCTTATTAGTGATTGATGCAGCTGCTCTTATTAGTGATTGATTCTGCTGCTCTTACTAGTGATGCAGCTGCTCTTACTAGTGATGAGCTGCTCTTACTAGTGACTGATGCTGCTGCTTTTACTAGTGATTGATACAGCTGCTCTTGCTAGGTATTAACAGGTATTAATAGTTATTTAACACAGTGCTCACACTAATCACCAGTGCCAGTGCTCTCAGCATGTTAGTTTTGTATATTTTAACACAGTAAGCCCTCACGTAATGCCGTTTCATTCAGCATCATTTTGTTATAATGTTGATGAGAAGAGTTGATTCTCAGCCAGGGCTGCTGCTGGGTGTGTGGAGTTTGCATCGTCATTTTGCAATTGCAAGGTGCTTATTACAGTTTTTGGCTTTGCAAGCATTTATTTCTTGATTTAACCCTTCTGCAATGAGTGCTACAAGTGCACTGTGTATCCCTGATGTTTATATCATTTAGCCTGTAGTAAAATTGATTTTGTTATATGTCATTTCTCTTAAAAGTCAGTTTCTAAGAATGTATTGATTACATTAAGCGAGGGCTTACCGTATGTTACTTACATTTTGTATTCATGGTTATTTGTTTCATATTTTAGAATGCAAGCAAGGACACCTATTTCTCTTACATTTTGGCAAAACCAGGAAGCAAAATACACAAATAACCCGACTTGGACCATTTACAAAGTCACACTGTGTGACTTTGTAAATGGTCCAAGTCTGACGAAAACACAGTCATAAGCTTCTATCTCCTATGTGCGGGTTATTTATGTATTGTTCCAGTCACGGTATTTTGCCCTTTTGTTCTTCAGGAAGCAGATTTCTCCAGAAAATATAAGTGTTGGTATTGGGCATACAACACAAAATATGCAGGGATGTGCTCTGAGCCCAGTGTTTGAGAAGATAATGCATGCAGTAACTTGGTTTGAGTCTGTGAACTGACTCTTTAATTATAGGTAGATAGGTGTTCAGCAGTGTTAAAACTTATAAAAAAAATGTGTGTTTAGAAATTTCATGTTTGACAATGTTAAAATTGATAATGAGGTGAACTGCTGCTTGAGTAATGTGGGTAGTGAAGAGAGGTGTTGCAGAAGGAGCAGAGCCAATGTTACGTGCCATCGCTAGTCGTGTTCTCAGTAAATGTTCCTCATTGTATGATCCAATTATGTAATATCCATTGTAGATGTTAGAGTATGTAATATTTCAAATAAACTACAGTATCTTGTTTATAACTGATACCTTTATTAAATATGTCTTGTAATCTTCCTAAATAAAACCTGTTCTTTTAGTGAGTGATGGTAAATAAGTGTTGAAAGTTTAGTGGGTCAATGAATGCTTCAATTTGCAAGTGAATGAAAAGATGACAAAGTTAGAGAAAATCACTAAGAATATGAGGATGCTACCTATTATTGCATTAGTGAGTGAGTGTTATTAATAGTGATACTATTTGCTCATAGCACAGCAGAAATGAAATGAAGATGAAACAAGCAAAACTTTCTTTGTGTGTATGTGTGTGTTTGCTCACTTATATGTGGTTTCAGGGGTTGAGTTGCAGCTCCATGCCTGGCCTCTCACCTTGCCACTTGCTAGATTCACTCTCCTAGCCTTGTGAATCCTATCGTACCTATTTTTATAACTATATATGAAGTTTGCCTCCACCACTTTTTTGGCGAGGTCATTCAACTTCCTGACCACCCTGAGACTGAAGAAATACTTCCTGACATCCTTGTGACTCGTCTGTGTCTTTAAGTTTCAGCTGTGCCCCCGAGTACCTGTTTCCCACTCCTCAAATGGCTTGTCCCTGTTTGCCCTAATCAATTCCTCTCAGTATTTTGTATGTTATCATGTGTCCCCTGGTCCATCTTTCCTTCAGGGTTGTTACAGTCAATTCCTTTATCCTCTCTCTGTAGTTCATAACCCCCTTAGCTCTGGAAATAGTCTTTGTTGCATACTTTTGCACTTCTCCAGTTTCTTAAGAGGTTCCATACAGTGTGTGCGTGTGTGCGCGTGTGTGTGCGTGTGTGCGTGTGTGCGTGTGTGCGTGTGTGTGCGTGTGCGTGTGTGCGTGTGTGCGTGTGTGTGTGTGTGTGTGTGTGCATGTGTGTGTGTGTGTGTGTATGTATGCAAATGTACGTGAGCATGCAGGCATAAGAGAAGTGGGGAAGTGATAGGAGGGGGAAAAAACAGGAGGGGAGTAAAGGGGAAAGGGAGAGAGAAAGAAAGAGGAATGATAGGGTGGAAGAGAGGGAAGGGAAAAAGTGGTAAGGAGTGAGAGAGTGTATGCACACATACATATTGTACATACATACATGTGATGACTAAAGAATGTTTTTTGTGTACTGTGTGTACTGAGCCCTACTGTTGTTTGTATAAATAAGAATTCTGGTGTACAGTAAACAGTTCCCAGTTATACATTTAAATGTGCATACATATTGCAGTACTCCAACATACAGATTTCAGATATCATTATTATCATGTTCAGCTTCAGAATGAATTTAACTTTTATACTTTTAATAGTGTATAGACATAGAGACTAATGTTGGGTAATGAGAATTAGTTTAACAAGTTTCTCCTTGCAGTTGGTGGCCACGATGAGGGTGAGGAAGAAGCTGGATGGATTGAGGGTGTGGCCATTCTTATTTCTGTGGCAGTTGTTGTATTTGTCACTGCCTTTAATGACTACACAAAAGAAAAACAATTTCGGGGCCTACAAAGCCGCATTGAGGGGGAGCACAAATTTTCTGTTATTCGTGGAGGAGAAGTTCAGCAGATTGGAGTGGGAGATATTGTTGTCGGTGATATTTGCCAAGTAAGAGTCTACTTGCTGTTTATTTTTATAAATTAGAGACATCATCTCTCTAAATTACACTTTTTTTTTTTTAGAACAAAGGGCTTTCTTTATATATATAAAAAGGAGCTATCACAGAATTTCTTCATTGCACACCTCTCATCACATTTTTTCTTTCCTCTTGTATCTCTTTCTTTTGCATGATTTTGATGTTATTTTAACTTCATGTGAGATTATTTTTTTCCTCTGTGCTCCTTAATGTGTCTTTTTTTTTTCTTTTTTTTTTAATGTGAGCTTTGATCTTTAGATTGTAAATGTGCATACTTAGAGTATTAACTTTTTTATTGAGAAGAGCTTTGAATGACCTCAAAGGTCAAAGCTCTGGACCTCAAAGGTCAAAGCTCTGTAAATCACGAAAACTTCTTATGCCTGATTCCATCCCATCTACCCTCATATTTGAATAATGTAAGATCTTTCTTTCCAGTACTTACATATTTATTCCATTTACATTATCATTTTGTTTATATACACCACAGTCATTTTTATTTCTCGCTTGGCATGGGATCTTTGTGTCATCCACAAACACGTTCATATATTTTTTGTATTCTTTCTCGCAAGTCATTTATATAAATCAGAAACTTGATTGAGGGAAAGCACTAATTCTTTTGACACCCTGCTGGTGACTACCCTATGAGGGCATTATTCCTCATGTATCACTGTTGGCATTTTGCTTTCAAACAAAATCTCTCATCCACTGCAAGATTTATATATATCTCCTATGTTTTGTAATTTCAAGATAAGACAAAAAGCTTTCTTGAAAGTCTACATAAATACAGTTTCTCCATCCATTTCCTTCTTGTATATCAGTAACTGATAAAGTAGCCAAATAGATTTGATATACAGTGGTCTATCTACCAGTTTGATGACTACTTCTTGACTGATTCACAGCTCACTGTCACTGCAGCATCATCCCCAAGCTGTTGGTGAAAGCTGCATGCAGTCCCATGTAAACACAGCCTAGCTGATAAGGAATTACCTAGAGGAGCCTATCAAATTCCCTCTTGTAGACAGCTAGGGGCCTGCTAGTAATTCATTCTAAATTTATAGGAAGGGTGTTTAGAAACATTGAAGCCTCTATACTGATTACATTATTGCTTAATTTACTTATTTGATCCCTACTTTTTACTGGGATAATTTGCACTGTCTGTCTAGCCTCCCACTCTTATAGGGAGTAATTTCAGTGGGCATATTTTGAACAAGCCCTTTCACTGTTTTCCCAGTATAAATATTGATACATTTTTCTCATCTGCATTCCAGGGAGTACAGTTTAATTAAGGGACTTAAATAATTCCCAGTGTTTGAATTGATATGGGCAGTGAATGTTCTCTCCAGTATTTTTCCAGATTTGCAGTTTCTTCTGCCTTAGAATGGGAAGTTAGTTTACAAAAATATTCTAGTCTAAACAGTACAAGTTTACTAAGGCTTATCATCATTGGCTTGGTATCTCTTGTTTTGAAAGTTTTTGTTATCGAGCCTATCATTTTCCTTGCAGCTGTGATAGTAACGTTTGTGATTCTTGAACAAGAGATCTTCTGACATTCCTCTTCCAATCTGTTGAGTGCTTTGAATGTGTTTTATGCTCTTAAGTGCAAGATCAGTCAGGCTGTGATGGATATGTAAACTGCTAGCAGTAACAGCCTGGTCAAGTGAGGCAAGTAACAAGAAAGCAGGGCCTTAGGCCAGGCAGTGAGGATAAAATAACCCTTGAAAACAGTCACAGATGCCACAGTAATATTGTAATGTGTGGCGACTTCAGTAAAGGCTTCAGCTGTATAACTAATAATAATAATAATTAATAATAATAATAATAATAATAATAATTATAGTAAGTTCCAAGAAGATACATGTGTGTTACAAAGATTGCTTTATACAAATTGTTTTTCATTTAAATCCCATAGTTATGTAAAGTATTACGGGAAGACATAAACTAGGAGTAATACTAGTGGAATATAAAAAATTGTTTCATAAATATAAATATCTACAGTAAACCCTCAATATAATTGACTTTGATATAATGGACTTTGGAAATATGGGACAGAATCTACTGAATCTGTCCATTTGAAAACAGCAAAGTCCATTGGTTGTAGAATTGTTCATTATAGTTACAGTCACAGCAGAACAATCTTGTGTTTACCAGTCATCATTACTGGCCACTAGGCCTCCCTGTGCGTGTGCATGTGTGCGCGTGCATGCATGTGTGTGCGTGCATGTGTGTGCGTGCTTGTGTATATGCATGTGAGTGCATGCCAGCGTGAGTGTATGTTTGCAATCTCAAACAAGTGATAAAAAATACAACAACTCCACAATGGGGGTTATATAACTCTAGGCCTTTCATGCTGTCTCCAGCACTTCATCAGGAGCTTTCAATATAAGGAAATTGGAAAATGAGATGGAAAAAAATCTCAGATCAGCTAGTGAGGTGTTGCAGCCTCATGCCAGCGGAGACAGAGAGAGAGGCAGTGGTGCCACCCAGTCTAGGAAGCACCAGGCAGAGCTAACATATAGCACAAGACACACACACAAAGATTAAAGAATGCACATAAGCCACCCAAAAAATTTAGTTGTCCATTATCACTCTATGGTGTATAACAAATTTAGTAACATGTGATATCCATTAGCAAATGAACATTAGTTAAGGATTCAGTAAGCACTAGAAATATAGTCATTCTCTATCACCAGGCATGCTGGCTAAGTTATGTTACTTGTGTTGAATATTCCAGAATGTTTCTTAGACAATACAAAGAAGTGTTAGCCACAAGAAAAAAAAAAACACTAATGCCTCACAAATCGACTTAGAATACATGTTGTATAAGCATATCCACTTAATACTGTTACTAGCTAATTACCTCTAAAAACAAGATAAATTGTGATAATGAAATGTTGAAATAACAGAAAACTATACAAAGTATAATGGAGACCCTTAAAAATTGTGTGTTATAAAATGTCACTGGAAGACTTAGCCAGACTAGTTCTGGAGGTTAGAAGTACAGTGCCACTGTTTAGAAGACTGGATGAGATGTGGCACTTTGGAAGGTTTGAATTGATATTCATGCACTCTTTGCAGCATGGCTGTTGAATGTGTGATGGCAAAATGTGTTTGATTCTTTGGGTCACCATACCTAAGTGAGAAACGGTCAATATGGTAAAAACAAAAATGTCGTACAGTATGGTAAACTCTTAATTTAGTGGACTCTGGAAATATGGGATAAATAGATTTGGAAACAACATACAAAGCCCATTGTTTATGGAAGTGTGGTTATTGCTACAGTGATATCAAAACACTCCATCTCTGTCCATGACAGTTATCATTATTGACCACCCGCTCGCTCATCCCTGTTAGTCCTTTAAATTGAGGGTTTACTTATTGTACTTTTTAAGATGCTGTTGACTTTTTATTGAATGTTTGTAAGCACAGTTTCATATTTTTATTCTTTCAGATAAAGTATGGTGATTTGTTACCAACTGATGGCATTTTGATACAAAGTAATGACTTGAAGATTGACGAGTCATCTCTAACAGGAGAGTCGGACCATGTTAAGAAAGGGACCGACACTGATCCAATGCTGCTCTCAGGTATATATACATTCTTCCTAATTATAACCTTCCTTTTGTCTAAAGTAGGGCTAATTAATTTTAGCAAAGGCAGATGTTTCTTTTCTTGTAGTATTTTATAGTAAGTTTTCAATATGAGGAAGTGTATGTTGTTTTATATGTGTAATAAACTAAAAGGTTACCATATTAAAGTGTTAACCACTTTGCTCATCACAAAGTTTTGTAAATACACCTACCATCCGACTTACGACCTGCTTGACTTACGACCACTCGACTTACGACTGTTTTTTATGCCAAATTGCTGGGAAATAAACAACTATTTGTGTTGTACACAGTGTTTATCCTAAACCCTACAGTATAAAATACAGTACTAACAGCATAAAAAGTAAAGTAAAACATGAAATACCAAAATAAAACAATAAAATAAAGTCATTACAAAAATGTGATGTTGATATTCAGTAGTAAAGTTCGACTTACGTCCATTTCGACTTACGACTGGTTTCTCGGAACCGAACTCGGTCGTAAGTTGGATGGTAGGTGTATATGTAAATTCATCATGTGAAAAGAAATGATGGGTACATAATGTATTAGGAATGAGGTTAATACAGTATTGTCTTAAAATGTTGACATTGACATGTGCAGAAAGCAGTAGCTACAATTTTTCCCTGCAACATAGATTCTTGTTTTGCACCTCTCATCTTGCAACTGGCTTGCCTACTCTTTCCTTTTAAGTTTCTGTAGTACTTTGTGTTTTGTTCAGCTGTTGTTGTCACAATGCGCTGCTCTATGTTAATTCATCAACCCGTAAAATGTATCCGACGTACTAATACACAGGTGTTGTCTGTGTGTCTGACATACTAGTGTGCAGAATTTTTTGTACCCACAAATCTACCATCTGCCAATATATTTGACCTTAGCACAACAATTTGGGTCTTCCACTATTCATACATTTGAAAAAAAAATCTGAAGCCAGGAGGGCCCACACTGTATCATGCTTAACTACTCAGGTGATGACTGTAAGTACAATGTACTAGTATACCTCACTAGCAGAAGTAAACAATGAACCAGGAGCTGTTGTTCTGCCACCTGCTTCCCTACCAGCAAATAGGGTGTGCAGGTGGCTCAACGATGACTTATTCATTCCAGGTTTATCACAATTTCATGATAATAACGGTGGAATTCAGCCACAAAACACACTAAAGTACGTATATGTAACCCAGGATAACCTAGGAAAGTCAAATAATGTACATAATTTTCATGTCTAGAGGAGTATTACACTGAAACAGTTGTAATATTATAAGTATTCCTTCACATAGCATTAGAAGACCAAAATAGTAAAAGAAGATAATAACTACAATTATACCATCTGTTCCAAGTGGAGCAATGTCAGGCTAAACATTTTTGCATGTTTGAAGTTCTACAACACCATCAAACACATCTAATATCATAAGAAACTAGTGCACATAGTGTTAAACATTAAAAGCAATTAAGAAAATAAAAGCAATCATATCTTGGTGCCAATAAATTGTAAAATGTACATATCGCTGGCGCATTTACGCCGCTGTTGCCAATGAGTAATCATTTTTTCTCCAACTTCAACATACCATACCATAAAATTGTAAGTTTTCATCAGATTCTACTCATTTTAGTCTTTATTTTTTTTTATCATCACACTGGCCGATTCCCACCAAGGCAGGGTGGCCCGAAAAAGGAAAACTTTCACCATCATTCACTCCATCACTGTCTTGCCAGAAGGGTGCTTTACACTACAGTTTTAAACTGCTCACACTCCAACAGCATGTCAAGTATTAAAAACCATTTGTCTCCATTCACTCCTATCAAACACGCTCACGCATGCCTGCTGGAAGTCCAAGCCCCTTGCACACAAAACCTCCTTTACCCCCCCTACCCCCTTCAGCTTTGTTTCGCTTAGGGCCAGGACATCCAACTCTCTTTTCATCATAAACACAGCAATCATCTATTTTTGTCATCTGCAACTACATCCACGCACATTTAAGCATCCCGTTTCTTAAAGTTTTCTTCTGTTTTAGTAAATGTCTACAGAAGAAGGGCTTACTAGACCATTGCTCCGGCATTTTAGTCGCTCATACAACACGCATGCTTACGGAGGAAAGATCTTTTCCACTTCCCCATGACAATAGAAGAAATAAAGAAGAACAAGAGCTATTTAGAAAAAGGAGAAAAACCTAGATGTATGTATATATATATGCATGTGCGTGTCTGTGAAGTGTGACCAAAGTGTAAGTAGGAGTAGCAAGATATCCCTGTTATCTAGCGTGTTTATGAGACAGAAAAAGAAACCAGCAATCCTACCATCATGCAAAACAGTTAAAGGTTTCTGTTTCACAGTCATCTGGCAGGACGGTAGTACTTCCCTGGGTGGTTGCTGTCTACCAACCTACTCATTATATAAGATTTTTTTTTTAAATCTTCCCACACATAGGAAGTTTTTAACATATATCCCACAGTTAAGGGTTAAATAAACAACAAAGCCACATATTAATACATGTATTAGTTAGAAAATCATTGTCGTGGGCAGCTTGTTGCAACAGCATAAAATCATTGTTGTGGCCAGTGTACAAGCTGTTTCAACGGTAAATAAACATACACATGAAACAGCATTATACAGTGGACACTCGACTAACGATGGCATTGATTAAGGATAAAATCAGGTAACAATGCATTTTTTGCGTAAAAATATTGGCTCGACCAATATTTGCGTAAAAATATTGGCTCGACCAATATTTGCGTAAAAATATTGGCTCGACCAATATTTGCGTAAAAATATTGGCTCGACCAATGAAAAACTCGGGTAAGGACATTCGTCCCGAACGCATCCGCCTGTCCATCCAGCCTGAGCGCCTCAGCTACTCTGCCTTCAGCTAGTTTGCCATTGTTTACAAGCCAGGGTGGACGGTTCCACGCATACTTTCGATACATTTTGTATTAATCCATTTTTTTAGTGCTTGTAACTGCTAAATAAGCCACCATGGACCCAAAGAAAGCTTCTAGTGCCAACCCTGTGATAAAAAGGGTGAGAAATGCTATCAAAATACTATCATACCAGGGTCAGCTGTTGCTGCACCGTCAGCTGCTGCTGTACCACAGTCAGCTGCTGCTGCACCACTGTCAGCTGTTGCTGCACCACGGTCAGCTGCTGCTGCACCACCGTCAACTGTTGCTGCACCACTGTCAGCTGCTGCTGCACCACCGTCAGCTGTACTACTCGAAGATGTGGAGAGAGTTGTTGGTGTGGCTTAACGAGAAACAATGACCGAGAAACAATTAACCCCAGAGGGTTAGCCACCCAGGATAACCCAAGAAAGTCAGTGCGTCATCGAGGACTGTCTAACTTATTTCCATTGGGGTCCTTAATCTTCTTCCCCAAGATGCGACCCACACCAGTTGACTAACACCCAGGTGAACAGGAAAAAATGCCTGGAGCTAGTGCTCATATTGGTGAATTTAAAGGCCAGCAAAGGTTGGTTTGAGAGATTTAAGAATCATAGTGGCATACACAGTGTGATAGGCATGGCAAAGCTGAAAAATTCCTGCCCCAACAAGTATTCAGTTGTGATGAAACAGGCCTGTTCTGGACCTGTGTTACTCAGGAGAAAATGGCACTCCCAGGACACAAGCCTATGAAAGACAGGCTAACTCTCATGTTTTGTTGTAATGCTAGTGGGGATTTCAAAGTGAAGCCTTTACTCATGTATCACTCAGAAACTCCCAGAGTGTTCAAGAAAAACAGTGTCTCATCACTCATCAATACTCTTCAATAAAGGTAAGTGTCATTTTAGTATTTATTTATGTATTTATTGTGCATGTCTCATTGTTTTCTTTGTAGGGAAATGTATATTTCATATAAAAAAATTATTATGTTTTAATACTTTTGGCTGTCTGGAACGGATTAATTGGATTTCCATTATTTCTTATGGGGAAAATTAATTCAGCTAACGATAAATTCGGCTAAGGACAAGCTCTCTGGAACGGATTAAAGTCGTTAGTCGAGGGTCCACTGTACTACTATTTGATTCTCTAGTGACAAGACTTGTATAGTGAACAATAACCATCTTGAAGGACTGTGTTTTAGAAACTGATGTGGTCATGGGGTACTGTTACCAGATGATAGTTAATGACTTTAAAAAATTAGACAGAGTTAGTGACAAATAGCAGGATTACTTTTGAAGTAACTTGTTAATTTTTTTTTTTTCAACAAGTCGGCTATCTCCCACCAATGCAGGGTGATCCAAAAAAGAAAGAAAATTCCCAAAAAGAAAATACTTTATCATCATTCAACACTTTCACCTCACTCACACATAATCACTGTTTTTGCAGAGGTGCTCAGAATACAACGTTTAGAAGTATATACGTATAAAGATACACAACATATCCCTCCAAACTGCCAATATCCCAAACCCCTCCTTTAAAGTGCAGGCATTGTACTTCCCATTTCCAGGACTCAAGTCCGGCTATATGAAAAATAACTGGTTTCCCTGAATCCCTTCACTAAATATTACCCTGCTCACACTCCAACAGCTCATCAGGTCCCAAATACCATTCGTCTCCATTCACTCCTATCTAACATGCTCATGCATGCTGAAGCATAATGGAATTAGTGTAAAAATATGTACCCAGAGGACAGTATTGGAGATATATCATTTTAAATATAATTTGCAGGATGAAAATGAAATAAGTGATGCTTGATAATCAGTAGTGTAGAAATAACAAAAAAGTCACAATACCGTGACTGGAACGATACACAAATAACCCGCACATAAAAGAGAGAAGCTTACAACGACGTTTCAGTCCGACTTGTCAATGGTCCAGGTCGGACCGAAACGTCGTCGTAAGCTTCTCTCTTTTATGTGCGGGTTATTTGTGTATCAATAGTGTAGCTTTGTAATATCAGATAAAATACTGTATTTTCCGGCACGTAAGGCACACTTTTTTCCCCACGAAAGTCTTGGAAAATCAGCTTGTGCTTTATATGGTCATGGTCAGGGGTCAAGGGTAGGCTTTGGATTAGGCTTTAGCAGTTGTTTACTAATGTTACTTTGCAATTATTTGGAAGCATTGCCTTATACTATACTCGTGCGCCTTATATTCCAGAAAAACCACAGTACGGGTGGGGCTCGAACTCATAGTAAGTTTGTGGTAAAACTCCAGGCCAGTGTGTCAGCCACTGGGCAAGCTGGCTGTAATAAGATTCATCCAACTAGGTATATTTATACATCCCAGGGAGGTTAGCATGGGCCCCCACTTGGACCACAAATGAATCTCTTGCCCAGTGTGGTTGTGACAGACTCTAGCTTAAAGCCTGGAGTTTTACAACTCACTTGCCACAAGTTCAAGCCCCACCTGTACCGTGATTTTTTTGCAATCATGTTATTACAAATAACAAAAAAAGGCACAATACCGTGACTGGAACGATACACAAATAACCCGCACATCGTTGTCGTAAGCTTCTCTTTTATGTGCGGGTTATTTGTGTATGTTATTACAATTTTGTGAGTCGTGCTATATGCCAGAAAATATGGTATGTAGAGTATTAAAATTTCTTAATCCCCCCAAATTTAAATTTCTTTTTACTTGGAACAGGGACACATGTGATGGAAGGTAGTGGGAAGATGTTGGTCACAGCTGTTGGTGTCAATTCTCAAGCTGGCATCATTTTCACTTTACTAGGAGCTGCAGCAGATGAAGAGCAAGTTGAAGCAAAGAAACGAAAAAAAGGTACTACTACCCTGAGATGACTGTTACTTGTGTTTGAAGCTTTTTTAATAACATATCTTCTGTGGCTAGTGGCTAGTTATGTCTAGGTTTGTAGTTGTTGAGGTGATAGTACTGAGCTTCATTGTGGAACAAAACATAACAAATATAATTTGAATTATCTAAGATCAAAAAGTTTTTTCAGTGGTATGTTTTTGGATGAGAATTATACACATTCGTTACACTCCAATGAAACTCGGGCTGTCAGATTTTTGCCACATCATAGCCATGGTATGCAAATTATTATTGCTGTTAATATTTAATAATTTTCTGATAAGTCTCTTTCTTCACATCACTGAAATAGCCACTCACCTGATACCATCTTTTTTTGAATTTCACCCCTGGCATAAGTATGCATGTTGCACTTGACAGATTTATAGCAAAAGTTTTTTTAAATGAGAATGAATATAGATTAGGCATGTTAGTAAAGCCAGTTATTAGATTTTATAATTAAAAATTACTGTAGTGTATTCAATTTGAGTATTAGCTTAGGGATGGCAACATTTTCTTGAGATAAACTTAGTAATTTATGATTTACTTAGTTATAGTAATCTTGAATTAATATTATTCCATTTTTATTTCAAAGTAACAAATTACGTAACACTGTTGAGTTTCTATTAGCTACTGCACTAACTATTGTTGCTGGAACTTGTATATGGTTCAGTGAGGGAGGACTATCTTTCACAATTGTAGTCAGGCTTTATTGCAGCTGTAGAATTTCAAAGAGAAAGCTTTATATTATTGTTAAAGCCAACTGAGAGCTATTCATCTTTGACTGAATAGTGTCAGTAGCTCTCATAGTCATATCAGGAGGTCAGAATTGTGTTGTCCTGCAGTTAAACTTTATATTGCATTTCAAAGTTGAAGGTACTGTATAAGGTTTGTAATCAATTTAAAAATAGTACACAAGTACATTATATGAGGAATTGCCAGAGGATATACTGTGCATCTAGAGTTCTATACTAATTTGATTAATCTGTGCTAAGCTCCTGTTATGAAGTTTTTTTTTATAACCCATACTGACTCAGTTGTGGTTAAGTCTGTTCTCAAGTACTCCTCTAACCAGGTTCCTAAATAATTTTAGTACTTTTCTTACCTCTGCTACTTAAAGCTTATGGATTTGATTTGTATATCCTACCTAGTACTAATGATTTTATTATTTTCAACATCTTTTTTTTGCATGTAACCCTGACCAACCAACCAACCACTACCGTTGTTGCCTTCCGAATCCATCATCATCATCAATCACCGCTTGTGCCCCAAAACAGAGGCCAAAAAGCAGCGGAAAAAACAGAAGAAGGGCGACTCGGGCGAAGAGTTGATTGACGCCAATCCTAGTATGGCTCTACTGGCTTTAGTATTTCACATCCTCCTGCTACCTGTTTTTTCTTTTCAGGATATGTTTTGTCATTTATTTTCATCCACTTTTATCGTGTCCCATCTATACAATTGACTGTTTTGTGTGTTTGATGTTACTGTTTGGGTATCAGTGTTTTCTATTTTTATACAATGTGTCCTTGCCAAGACAATGTTAAATTTATATTATAGTACTGTAGGTAATTTTTAATTTTCTGGCCTCGCTGTTCGTAATGTCTTTGTATGTTGCTGAATTGTTGTTGTGGTAGATTCTGCTGATGCAGTATTCTTTATGTAAAATGGCTTTGCTAAGTTATAACTGTGCTTAAAAGGTATATGAGTCATTGTTTTGGCAAAGTTCAGTGCCTAATGTTTTTCTATGAAAAATAAAATGAAACCAATTATAGTACAGTATTGGCTTTTGAGTAATAATAGAGTTCAAGATAAAAAGAAATGTTAATGTTACTGCATGATTATTAGACTTGAATTCAAAATGTTTATCATTGTTGACTTAATATTTTCTCTCAACAGTAATCATTCACTGTCATTATTGCTTCCTTTGGGAATTGTCTGATGAAGCTCTCAAAGTAAGTGGCAATACCTACTTAATGTTGTTGTGATTTACAGACAAGCAAGGGGACGGTGAGGCTGCTGCTGTAACGGGCAACTCCCACCATATAACGGCCAATTCTGCAAATGCCGATGGAGATGTAAGAAATAATAAACATTCAAAAGAGGATGAGGATGAGGGGGAAGCACACAGACCATCAGGGGGAGGTAGTCAGGAGAAGTCTGTGCTACAAGCAAAGCTAACCAAGTTGGCTATTCAAATTGGTTATGCTGGTAAGCTAATAGTTTGTGTTAACTTACTATTGTATTTTTCTTGAACTGTTTAAAGTATTAAAAAAATATATTTTTAAGATCACTGTAATATTAACATTGACACAAGTTAATATTGAGCTTGTTATTTTGTTGTTTTCTTTATGAACATTGGCATATGTGAACATCTTTAACTATTCTGAAGTAGAGGGCTGATGTGTTCAAAGGTAAATTAGTCTTGGTTATCCATGGAATGTTTCACCTTCATTCTGCTCTGTCATGTTTGTATGTTGCAGCAAATTACATTTATTTAGGTTTTAAGAAGACTTTCAACAGAGCTCCTCACAAAAGACTAATCTGGAAACTAGTTAAGAACAACCACCAACACTGAGATTATCACTGAAAACACTTAGATAAATGAAATAGAAACTCCCGTAAACATTGGCAAATTTTAAAATAGGAGAAATACAGAAGGGCTGAAAAGCTGTTCACAGGATTTACTAAATCAAAATTTGAATATGCAGCAGTGTCTTCACTTATTAAATGTATGGATAAGCTAGAGAAAGCCCAAATATTAACCATGAAAGGTCTCCCAAAGCAGAAAAAAATATATTTGTAATAAAGAAAAGCAGAAAGCATTGGATATTATTTTTAGGTAATGTGAGGAAAAGAGGAAACACAATGGCTACTTTTAATGTTAAGTAAATGTACACAAGGAGCTACTGAGACATTTAACCCTTAAATGGTCCAAACTTATATATACGTTCACTCGCGCAGCGCCCCGAATATTTTGAAAAAAAAAAAAAATCTTTTTTTTATATAGAAAAAAAGAGCATATTTTTTTTAAGCGTTTTAGCATAAAAAAAAATTAGGGTCAGTACTTACCGAGGTATGAGGCCGCGAAGTTGGCACTTGGCGATCACCTGACGGCAACATGGATCACTGCTGCTTGCAGAAATTCAACATATTTACCATTTTCTTCCATTTTTTTTTTTTTCATTTTCTTGGTTTTCATGATATGATAATTATGTTTCATAGTAAGTCATTTGATATCAATGCCAATTTTTATTTATACACCAATATTACATACAAAATTTTTATCATATTGTCATAAACACACATGTACACACTGACAGGTTATTTTGCACACCTGGCTGAATCACACATTATTATCTACAACTATATACAAGTATTTACATGTCCCACTTATGTTTCTAGAACTCCACAACTGTATGATACTCCATGAAGCATGGATTCATACAGAGTGCCACCCCATACTGGTGACACACGAATCGTGTGTCCTTCCGCTGTTGGGGTCGTTTTTTGGTGGTAGCACACACAATACACTTTTTCTGGGCATTCTTCTTCTTTTGGGTAGGTGGTATTGGTACCAGATAGTGACAGTTAGGAGTGATTCGGTCTGGCACTTCCCCCACTGGCTGTGGTTGGGGGACAGGTTGTGGTGTGACAGGTCGCTGTTGGGGGGAAGGTACAGGTGTGGTACCATACTTTCTTGCTATCTGTTTGATGAGATTCAGAGAGAAATCTGCAAAACGTTGTCGTTTTCCAGTCTTTACTTCGTACATATTGAATGCATTGAGCACTGTAATATCTACAAGGTGAAAAAACAGTTTTATATACCAATTGCGACTCCTACGCACACAGTCAACAAACCCTATCATCATGTCACACTTGTCAACTAGTCGCATGTTGTTCGTATAGTCCAAGACAGCAAGTGGCTTCACAGTAGGTTCGTTGTTGAACTTGCTCAGTCTGTCTGTTTGTACCATCTCGTTTCTGTGGATGGTTGATAGCAATGTCACGTCTCGTTTGTCATGCCACGTCAGTGCCATGATGTCATTAGCATGAAACGCTTGCACTTCACCTTGGCATATGTTTCCTATTCCTTCTCACTGTTCCACATATATCAGTATTGTTCACACATAGGAAATCAGCAATCATAGGGCTTGTATACCAGTTGTCTGTGTACAATGTATGGCCCTTGCCAAGGTATGGTTCCATCATCCTGCGAACAACATCACCGGAAATGTCCAACATCCTTCTGTCATCATCGAGTGTGTTTTTCCCTGTGTATACAATTACATCCAACACAAGACCACTCTCATAGTCACACGTAACAAAAAGTTTTATACCAAAGCAATTACGTTTGCTCAGTATATATTGCTTGAATGACAGGCGTCCCTTGAACAGAATCAAGGACTCATCAACAACAATGTTCTTGAAGGGATAAAAGTATACACTGAATTTCTGCTTCAAATATGTAAACACTTCCCGGATTTTGTGATGAAAGATTGGATATCAGATTGGAGGGAGAGAGTATGGAGGAGGTGAATGTATTCAGATATTTGGGAGTGGACGTGTCAGCGGATGGGTCTATGAAAGATGAGGTGAATCATAGAATTGATGAGGGGAAAAGGGTGAGCGGTACACTTAGCTCATTTCTGTCTGGCGTATTTCTGTCTGTGAAGTGCAACATTCGTAGCAACAGAGTGAATCTGTTGCAGGGAAGGAGGTCATGGAAAACTGGAGTACTGATGAAGTGGTCTGTAGACCATTAATTACGTATATTGTTCTTATAGATATGTGGCATAAGCATGACAGTGGCAAGGAATAAATACATTTCAGCCACTGTTGTGTCTTTCCACCTGTGCAGCCGTGACGATTCTCCAACCTCTGTTGTGTTGTTGTATTGGTAATAAATGTTTGTTTGAGTCACTATCAAATTCATTATAGGCTCGTCAAAGTACAACTGGAAATAGTCTAACTCTGTAGACTCATTCGTTATGGGACATTCTGGCTGGATACCACTTCCACTACCATCAAAATCACAAGGCTGTGGCACGAATATACTTTGTGTCCAGTTCCACTCACGATCACATGGTGCAGGGTGGACCTGTGGCATGGGGCGAGGGAGGGCAGGAGGAGGAGGAGGAGGGAGAGGAGTGGAGGCAGCACATGGTTGAGGGGGTGCCGAGCGGTCCTTTGTCTGTCCACCCACTGCGCCATGTGGTCCAGGCACCATGCCACCCACCACTACTTCCTCCATCCCCACATACTCCCCTTCGTGATCACTTTCACTATCAGTGGCCGGGGTTTTGGATCGTGACCTGCCACGACCCTTGGGGATTGCATATGGCACACTGCCTGAACGTAGATAACGACGCCTAAAAGTACGTTTCACTGGTGAATAATGAACATCACTATCACTAGACGAATCCTCAATTGGCATAAAATCAATCTCATCATCACTTACATCACTTTCACTATCACTACTAAAACACCGGGAAAATGATAGTTTCCTCTTGCGAAGTTGCCTATGGGTAACACTTGCCACTCCAGAGGTGCTTGGCCCAGGGTCTT
The DNA here is from genome assembly GCF_026875155.1 of Cherax quadricarinatus. Lineage (NCBI taxonomy): Eukaryota > Metazoa > Arthropoda > Malacostraca > Decapoda > Parastacidae > Cherax > Cherax quadricarinatus. The sequence goes on along the minus strand of NC_069423.1, from coordinate 12,647,357 downwards.
GTGTGGCCACACTGCCCACCCCAGAAGTGCTTGGCCTAGGGTCTGATGTGGCCACATGGCCTACCCCAGAGGTGCTTGGCTCTAGGACAGGTGTCGCTACCCCAGAGGTGATGGGCTGGGGGTCATCTGGGTTATCGTCGATATTTTCACTAATTCCTTGAATATTACTGGCCCCATTGGTGTCAAATCCACTAAACTCACGATCTCTATCACTTTCCTCGAATAGTAGTGTTAATACGACGAGGCGTGAGTGAATCACGAGGATGTGCCATGATGTTGACCCAGGATGGAGCTGAATGTAACTGGTCCTACCATGTGGTACCCAGGCGTCCCAGATTTTTTGTATACTGCGCACACCCATTCTCTCATGTCTAGGCGACTCAGGCCTATCGCGCTAATTTTGAACGAATGAAAAATAAAATGTATATATACGTTTGGGGCGCTACACGCGTGAACGTATATATACGTTTGGACCGTTTAAGGGTTAAGACTGCTATGTTTAGCTTAGCTTACCAGAAGCTTTACAAAACAAACTAAATGTAGCTGTAATAAATATCTCACTAGTTGCTTTTGTGTCTTTTTATGTGATGTATTGTTAGTAATTTTACCAATAACTATATACTGTAATTACATTAAAGATTATAAAAGGAGATGAACTGTGTGAATATATTAGACAGAATTGAACGGTGACAAGTGGTTTTTAATTAATGGATGTGCTGTTGGAGTATGATTAAGGTAATTCTGGGAAACTGGCTAGTTGGACTTGAATCTTGGTGATGGAAGAGCAGTGCCTACACTCTGGAGGAAGGGTGGGGATGTTTCAGTCAGAGGTAGTAATTTGACTGTGATATCAGCACACTTCTGAAAAGACAGCGATTGAATGAATGATGGTGAATGCATTTTCTGCTTTGGGTCACCTGCCTTAGCTAGAGAGAGCTGTTTCATTAAAAAAATATTTTGGAGTTTCTTCTGTGCACTACATTAAATAGCCTATAGACAGAAAGGTGATATTAAGGCTCTGAATTTTTTGCAAGTTGAACAGAATTAAGAGAAACTTAGGATTTCACACCTTAATGACCATAAATTGTATGAATGTGTCATGGTTAGTAAGAGGTGTAGGAATACCACCTGGTTATCCTGCCTACAAACCCACAAGGCTCCTTCATTACATTAATTCGAAGTTGCTATTATTCTGAGTAGTAAAATTTGGGAGCATCTTTGTATGCTCTACTTTATTATGTGTTATTATTTTTTTCCTTTGTGAGCTAAGTTTGTACTACAGAATCATATCATGACTTACTGCTCTTAATGAGTCTTTTACACTCGGTGGCCTCTTAATTAGGTACACCCTTCTACTACTGGGTAGAGGCCTTCCCTTTGCCCCCAGAACAACCTGAATATTTTGTGGCATGGATTCAACAAGGTGCTGGAAACATTCCTTAAAGATTCTGGTCCGTATTGACATGATAGCATCACGCAGTTGCTACAGATTAGTCTCTTGTGCATTTATACTGTGAATCTCCCATTCCACCACATCCCAAAGGTGCTCTATTGGATTGAGATCTGGTAACTGTGGAGGCCATTGGAGTACACTGAACTCACTGTCAGTTCATAGAACCAGCTTGAGATAATGTGCTTTGTGACATGGCATGTTATCCTTCTGGAAGTAGCTATTGGAAGATGGGTAGACTGTGGTCATGAAGGGATGCACATGGTTCGCAATAATACTCAGGTTGGCTGTGGCGTTTAAATGATGCTCAGTTGATATTATGGAGATTAATGTGTCCCAGGAAAACATTCCCCACACCATTACACCACCACCACCACCACCACCAGCCTGAACCATTGACACGAGGCAGGATGGATCCATGGATTCGTGTTGTTTACACCAAATTCTGACTATACCATCTGCATGTCAGTACAGATGTTGCAATTCGTCAGATCAGGCGATGCTTTTCCAATCTTCAACTGTCCAGTTTTGGTGAGCCTGTGCCCACTGTAGCCTTAGTTTCCTGTTTTTAGCTGACAGGAATGGAACCCGGTGTGGTCTTCTGCTGCTGTAGCCCATCCACTTCAAGGTTGGACATGTGCGTTCAGAGACACTCTTCTGCATACCACTATTGTAATGCATGGTTATTTGAGTTACTGTCACCTTCCTGTCAGCTTGAACCAGTCTGACCATTCTCCACTGACCTCTCGCATTAACAAGGTGTTTTCAGCCACAGAACTGCCGCTCACTGGATGTTTTGTGTTTTTCACACTATTCTCTGTAAACTTTAGAGACTGTTGTGCATGAAAATCCCAGGAGATCAGCAGTTTCTGAAATACTCAAACCACTCTGTCTGGCACCAATAATCATTCCACAGTCAAAGTCACTTAGATCACATTTCTTCCCCATTCTGAGGTTTGGTCTTAACAACAGCTGAACCTCTTGACCATGTCTGCATGCTTTTAGGCATTGAGGTGCTGCCATGTGATTGGCTGATTAGATATAGTATTTGCAGTAATGAACAGGTGTACAGATGTATCTAATAAAGTGGCCACTGAGTGTATATTGTGACATTCTTTCTAAATGTTTTTCTTACAGATTGATTTTCTTTTGTTAATTTATTTAAAAAATTACAAATGAGCATATTTAAATGCTTTACATAAGAAAATAAAATGTTTGAATATATTTTTATAAAGTTTATTAAAAAATGTTACTAAAGTGTCCCTTTTTCAGGTTCTTTTATTGCTGTGTTAACAGTTGTGATTCTGATAGTCCGTTTCTGCGTACAAACTTTTGTTGTAGAAGACAAACCCTGGTCTCCATTTTATGCTAACCATTTTGTCAAGTTCTTCATCATTGGTGTGACTGTGTTGGTAGTAGCAGTGCCGGAGGGTCTTCCACTTGCTGTTACTCTATCACTTGCTTATTCTGTAAAGGTAAGTCATGCTTCTCTGTGTTTTTGTCACATTTTTTGCATTATTTCTGTTCCACTACCTAAGGAGCATGTTCAAAACAATGCTCCTTTTTTAGACTGATTTTTTGAAAAAATTCTAGGTAGTTCAGTACTACAGTAATGTATTATCCTTAATATAAAAGTGGAAAGCTTTAAAAACATATTGATAATGCCAAGTTTATTTGGCACCCTTAAACTAAGTGTTGTTACTTGGGAAGGTGTTGCCATACAAGACAATTGTGTGTTACAACTGGAAACAAAAATAAAAGATCAGGTTAAGAAGTTGCAGTGAAATTAATGTTATCATTACAAAAGCCAAGGTAAACCAGGGAAACAACCAGATTAGTAAAGTGTTATAAAATGTACAGAATTATAACAGTGAGAGGAATACTCACTACTGCTGCCTAGATCTCAGGACAATAAAACAGTCAGAGTAGAAGGCACTACTCTCAAGATGCCACTAGCTGTTTGTAAGTCAAACCACATAATACTTTCACTTCACCAGCAGGTATCCACTTGAATAAAATAAGCACTAGGACAAACCATACCACGGGCGGGATTTGAACCCGCGGTCAGAGAGTCTCAAAACTCCAGACCGTCGCATTAGCCACAATAAGATTCGTCCAACTAGGTATATTTCTACACCATAGGAAGGTTAGCATAGGCACCACTGTGACCACAAATGCAAGTTTTTACAGACGAATCTCCAGCTAGCGTGGCCGTGAGTCACTAGGACAAAACAGTAACAAGCAGTAGTATAATTAAGTGAAAAAAGAAAAGAGTAATTAGAAAAAAAATTATGGATGTCAAAGGCAAGTTCGAAAAATCACGTTTGATACGACAAAAACATTGTTTTTTAAATTATTTTATTAAAAGAATTGCAATCTTAGAAAAGAGTTAGTAGGCAGAGTTTTTTTTTTTATCTATTTCCCAGGTGTTATATGACCCTTACAGGTTTACCATTTTCCTAAAAAAAAAAAAAAAAATATATAGCTGCCATAAGTTGCCCTGAGCCAGATCATTCCACAGTAGACAAGCCTTCCGTTATGATGCTCACTCACTACACCCATCACAATCTGTCATCTAAGCCAGTGCAACTTATGTTAGGCAGGCCTGCCTCCACCTTGGTGGGAGACACCTGTTGATGTAAAAATATAGTAATAATAATAAAAATTAAAAATTTTAGTTTTAAAAATGTATAAGATTGAATGAATAGTATTTTGTATATTTTCTGAGAAGTCCTCATAGTTATATACAGAGTATTTCGGGAAGACCAAACCTAAGACTTAGCACAGTACTACCATATTTAATTCTAATTAGTTATGCAGATAATAAGAATTTATTTAAACTGTAAGTTTAAAACAAAGATGATGAGCATTGTTATAATAATTTTTAAGCAATAATTCTGTATAACCTAGGTAGTAGGTTGGTAGACAGCAACCACCCAGGGAGGTACTACCGTCCTGCCAAGTGAGTGTAAAATGAAAGCCTGTAATTGTTTTACATGATAGGATTGCTGGTGTCTTTTGTCTGTCTCATAAATATGCAAGATTGCAGGTACGTCTTGCTACTTGTACTTACACTTAGGTCACACTACACATACATATACAAGCATATATATACACACTCCTCTGGGTTTTCTGCTATTTTCTTTCTAGTTCTAGTTCTTGTTTATTTTCTCTTGTCTCCGTGGGGAGGTGGAACAGAATTCTTCCTCCTTAAGCCATGTGTTTTGTGTGAGGCGACTAGGGTGCCGGGAGCAAGGGGCTAGTAACCCCCTTCTCCTGTATATATTACTAAATTTAAAAAGAAAAACTTTCGTTTTTCTTTTTGGGCCACCCTGCATTGGTGGGATATGGCCGGTTTGTTGAAAAAAAAAAAAATTATGTATAAATATGAAAGATTGTTAAAATATATTATATGACAAAAATGATTTGGTCTGTTCTTGGCAGGACATGTTAGATTTGTATATTTTATGATAAAATGCATTATTATAGGTAGTAGGTTGGTAGACAGCAACCGCCCTGGGAGGTACTACCGTCCTGCCAAGTGAGTGTAAAACGAAAGCCTGTAATTGTTTTACATGATGGTAGGATTGCTGGTGTCCTTTTTTCTGTCTCATGAACATGCAAGATTTCAGGTACGTCTTGCTACTTCTACTTACACTTAGGTCACACTACACATACATGTACAAGCACATATATACACACCCCTCTGGGTTTTCTTCTATTTTCTTTCTAGTTCTTATTCTTGTTTATTTCCTCTTATCTCCATGGGGAAGTGGAACAGAATTCTTCCTCCGTAAGCCATGCGTGTTGTAAGAGGCAACTAAAATGCCGGGAGCAAGGGGCTAGTAACCTCTTCTCCTGTATATATTACTAAATGTAAAAGGAGAAACTTTCGTTTTTCCTTTTGGGCCACCCCGCCTCGGTGGGATACGGCCGGTGTGTTGAAAGAAGAAGAAAGAAAATGCATTATAAAATTTCTGTATGTACATAAATTTCTTGTATGGGCACTTTCATGGATTGCTTTGGTAATAAGGTTACAGTTTGGTTCTTAAATAATCCTTTACAAGATGTGTACATATTTATTTGGTCTTGGTAGTACTGACTCTTATAATAAAGCAAGTGTTTATTAGGAGAATATTGTGTTCACAGGTGAGCTTTAAATCCTAACTTGGTAAGCTGGCATGTGAGCTTTAAATCCTGACTTGGTAAGCTTGCAGGTGAGCTTTAAATCATGACTTGATAAGCTTGCATTTGAGCTTTAAATCCTGACTTGGTAAGCTTGCAGGTGAGCTTTAAATTCTGACTTGATAAACTTGCAGGTCAGCTTTAAATCCTGACTTAATAAGCTTGCAGGTGAGGTTTACATCCACACTTGGTAAGCTTGCAGGTGAGGTTTACATCCACACTTGTTAAGCTTGCAGGTGAGCTTCAAATCAAGACTTGGTAAGCTCATCTGTGAGTAAAATATTGTCCAGATAAAAGACTGCTGTTCTAAAAGCATTTGTTGGCATCATTTTAACTTAAACTGTATTTTGGGCATATGAATCTTTTGTTAATCATGTAATATGATTTATGTACTGTAGAAAATGATGAAGGACAACAACTTGGTGCGCCATCTAGATGCCTGCGAGACTATGGGTAATGCTACTGCCATTTGTTCTGACAAGACTGGCACTCTCACCACTAACCGCATGACGGTGGTTCAGTCATACATATGCGGTGAAGACCACAAGACAACACCAAAATATGAATCGCTTCCACATCATGTTGCGGAGCTCCTGATTCATTCTATTAGTGTTAATTCTGCCTATACCTCGCGTGTTTTACCAGGAGATAACCCAGGAGATCTTCCGAAACAGGTTGGTCTCAGTTATATTGCCTTCCATCTCTCTATTCCAAAGAATATAGAGGAGTGTGTTATAGTTGGAAAAGTGAATTTGTAGTTACAGAATTATTTGATGTCCTATCTTATATGTAATTATTTTTTGTTTTCAGTGATTTGGGTAGTGGACCCTCAACCAACAACTTTAATCCGTTCCATAGAGCTAACCTTTAGTCAAATTAGCCGTTAGTCGAATTAATTTTCCCCATAAGAAATAATGGAAATAGAATTAATCCGTTCCAGACACCCAAAAGTATTAAACAAAATAACGTTTTTTACATGAAATATACATTTCCCTACACAGAAACAAATGGTACATGCAAAATAAACAGTAATTAAAAGCCACTTACCTTTATTGTGGAGTTGTTGATGAGTGATGAGCCAAGAGCAAGGGAGATTCAGGTGTTCTATTGTTTGGAAGGGGAATCCCCTTCCATAAAGACTTCAGGTACCAAGTCCTTTGCTGGGGTTACCTCCCTTCTTGGATTTTTAATGCCACTAGGACCAGCTTGAGAGTCACTGGACCCCTGTCAGACAAAATATCTGTCTAGAGTGCTCTGTTTCTCACATGCCCTTAGGATTTCCCTATAATGGGACACAAGAGTGTCAGTGTACATGTTGCCAATATGGCTTGCAACAGCTGTGCCAGGATAAAATTCATCCATAAATGCTTGCACCTTTGTAAACATTGTACACATTTCCTTCATCCTAGATGAAGGTAACTTCCTCCGTCTCTCTTCCTCCTGCTCTGAAGCACATTCCTGAGCTGTGACCTGTTACTGTTGCACCTCAAGCTCTTGCAGCTCTGCAGTGGTTAGTTCTTCATTGTTATTCTGCACCAGCTCTTCCACATCCTCGCCACAAACCTCCAACCCCATGGACTTCCCCAATGACACAGTAGCTTCCACAACTGGCATAGGCTCCTGAGGGTTAGACCCAAACCCTTCAAAATCCCTCTCTTGTACACAGTGTGACCAGTTTTTTCCAAGCAGAGTTCAAAGTCCTGCAAGTTGCTTCCTCCCAAGCCTTACCTAAAAGGTTTATGCAGCTGAGGATACTGCAGTGATCTTTCCAAAACTCTCTTAGGGTCAGTTCAGTGTCTGAGGTCACTTCAAAGCACATCTGAAACACTGCTTTTGTGTAGAGTTTTTGAAGTTTGAAATGACCTGCTGGTCCATGGGCAGGAGGAGAGGAGTGGTATTAGGAGGCAAAAACTTAACTTTGATGAAACTAAACTCCCCTGCAATTTGCTCTTGCAAGTTGTGAGGATGAGCAGGAGCATTGTCCATTACCAGGAGGCACTTGAGTGACAATTTCTTTTCCAGGAGGTAATTTTTCACAGTGGGGTCAAACACCATAAAACCAGTCCAGGGAAATTTCTCTAGTGACCCATGCCTTACTTCTTGCTCTCTACATCACACACAAATTGCCCTTGACGATATTGTTTTTCTTGAACACACTGGGAGTTTCAGAGTGATACACGAGTAAAGGCTTCACTTTACAGTCCCCACTAGCATTACTGTACAACATTAACGTTAGCCTGTCTTTCATAGGCTTGTATCCTGGGAGTGCCTTTTCTTCCTGAGTAATGTAGGTCCTGTTTGGCATTTTCTTCTAAAACAGGCCTGTTTCATCACAATTAAACACTTGTTGGGGTTTTAAGTTTTCAGTGTCTATGTACTCCTTAAAGTCCTGCACATATTTTTCAGCCGCTTTTTCGTCTGAACTGGCAGCCTCACCATTCCTTATCACACTGTGTATGCCACTATGATTCTTAAATCTCTCTAACCCGCCTTTGCTGGCCTTAAATTCATCAGCAGCAGCACTATTTGGAGGCATTTTCTTAATGAGATCATCATGCAACTGCCTTGCCTTTTCACATATTATTGACTGAGACACACTATCTCCTGATAATTGTTTTTCGTTTATCCACACAAACAACAGTCTCTCCACCTCTTCAGTTATTTGCGATCTCCTTTTTGAAAACATACTTGCACCTTTCCCTAGGTAGTAGGTTGGTAAACAGCAACCGCCCAGGGAGGTACTACCGTCCTGCCAAGTGTGTACAACGAAAACCTGTAATTGTTTTACATGATGGTAGGATTGCTGGTGTCTTTTGTCTGTCTCATAAACATGCAAGATTTCAGGTATGTCTTGTTACTTCTACTTGCACTTAGGTCACACTACACATCCATGTACAAGCATATATATACACACACCCCTCTAGGTATTCTTCTATTTTTTTTCTAGTTCTTGTTCTTGTTTATTTCCTCTTATCTCCATGGGGAAGTGGAACAGAATTCTTCCTCCGTAAGCCATGCGTGTTGTAAGAGGCGACTAAAATGCCGGGAGCAAGGGGCTAGTAACCCCTTCTCCTGTATAAATTACTAAATTTAAGAGAAACTTTCATTTTTCTTTTTGGGCCACCCTGCCTTGGTGGGATACGGCCGGTGTGTTGAAAGAAAGAAAGACTTGCACCTTTCACAACAACAGCTTCCTTGATTGCCTTTCTGTTCGCCAAGATAGTAGTGATGGTTGAATGGGGTTTGCTATATAGCCTTTCCAACTTGGACATACGCACTCCATTTTCATATTTTTCAATTGTCTCTTTCTTCAATTCCATTGTAATTCTCACGCTTTTTATCACAGGGTTGGCACTAGAAGCTTTCTTGGGGCCCATGGTGGCTTATTTAGTGGTTACAAGCACTAAAAACAATGGGATAATACAAAATATATCGCAGATACACATGGAATTGACTACAACGGCTTGTGAACAATGGCAACCTGGCTGTACACGGAGTCTTGGAGTGGCTGGGCCCGCTCAGGCAGCATGGACACATTTGGAACGAAAGTCTTTAGACAAGTTTTTTGCCGTTGGTAGAGCCAATATTTTGATGCCAAAGAGCGCCGTTAGTCGATTTTGGCATTAGTCGATGCCGCCGATGGTTGAGGGTCCACTGTATAATACTGTACTTCCTCTTGATACCCATTCCAGCTACCTACCTGGTTTTGTGTTCTGTTGGTAGTTTAATAATCCTTCCATATTTATTATCTTGTATTCTTTTATGAATCTGTTTGTGGTTCCCATACATCAACTTTTTTGTGTATGTATTCCAGTGAAGGCTTATAATTACTGTACTTGCAAATATCTGTTTGAGTTTGTAGTGAGTGGGGGTAACCTTTTGGGCCTATCTTTAAATTTTTATTGAGTTTCATTAGCTCTGTTGTCTTAGCCTTGCTACCTACTATGTATGGGATTTCCACAGATAATTTCATTTACTTGCCAAAAATGGTTGTACATGTAACCCATAATGTAACAGCTGCTAATGAAAACATAATATAGCAAGTCTTATACGTTATTATTCTGGGATTGGAGGGAAGGAAATAGATGCTTATGTTTGAACATGCTACTCTTATTCACTTGACCCCAACATTAATGTGAAACCTGTAGTGCCTGAACTGTGAAGGATGGGTGGGGATATTGCAATTTGGAAGGGCATACTGTAATGTCAGAGTACCTGCAGCAAGTCGGTGATGGAGTGAGTGAGGGTGAAAGTGTTTTTTTTTTTCGGGTCGCCCTACCATGGTGGGAGATGGCTTGTGTGTTAAAAAAAACTTAATTTATCACACTCATTAATTCTGCCCAACTTCGTTCAGTATTTTTTTTATGATTAAGTGTTTATTGAGAGTGATGGTACAATCCAGGCACACACTACCACTGCTGCTGCACACCCACACATCTACATTTTTAATATTTACCTCAGTTTTCAATTATCAAATGCATTTATTTTTCATGTATGTTCATTTGGTATAGGTTTGGTAGGTTTCTATTTTTTTTAACTCGCTGGTCGTCTCCCACTGAGGCAGGGTGACCCCCCCCCCCCCAAAAAAAAAAAAAAAAAAAAAAAAAAATTACCATCGTTCACACTATCACTGTGTTTGGAGAGGAAATATGGATTTTTATATTACAGTTGATTAGGGTAAGTGCTCACAGTTGTTTTCATTATTTTATTTTATATTGTTTTGAGATGAAATACACTGGTATGGTACAACAGTATTCGGTGATGTGTTCTGATGAGCTAGTAGCATGTGCATTCCTACCTAGTTTTTGATGAGATACCCCTTTGGGAGTGGGGTTATTGTAAAAGCAGGACGTGCCCATTAAGTGAGGGGTGGTTCTGTATTTTGAATTTTCACTCCACTTCCTCCCCTAGACAAAATTTTATTTCATTTTGATATTTCTGCATCATCCATTTATAGTGATTATTCCCTCCATTAATTGTTTTAAAAAAAGTAAAAAATTTAAAAGGGAAAAAGTAGTGAGTTTTTTGGGAAAGGGTAATTCTAGTGTTGTGCAAGGAAACCTCTCCCTTTTAACACTGATTTTTTTTTCTTGTAATTTACTTTAAAAAAATTATTACTTTTATTAGTTTTTCATGAATCTTTTAGTAAAAGTTTTAAAATGCAAATAATGGGTCTTCTTTTGTTTCATTTAGTGCTTCTCTTGATTTGATATTTAGGAAAATTTTCTGATCTAGATTGTTACTATTCTTTGCATTTTTTGTTTACTAGGTGGTTCTCCATTTTTTTTGAAAGAGTTTTTTCCTAAGACTCATCAGGGAAAAGGCTTTATTGTAATTACCTAGCTAATTTGCAAAAGTTAAATTTAAACTTTTTGGGTGGCGCCTTTGCCTTAGTACAATGATAGAGTATAGTTCTTTCATATTTACTGTTGATTCATGTATAATATGACCATTTTGTTTGATTGGTTTTAAATTTTTGTTCTTACACTAAAAATGTTTTTTTAATGACAGCAAATTTTTTTCATTGGTCATCGGGAGTGAG
>NC_069423.1:12588680-12631180 GCF_026875155.1 Cherax quadricarinatus | reverse complement strand
CAAAGAAGGTGGAATGGCACTGGTAGAGAAACCTCACCAACTCTTCCAGCTTGTATGGCAGCACGAGACAGTTCCTCAGGACTTTAAAGATGCTTCCATCGTGCATCTCTACAAACGAAAAGGAAACCGCCAGGCATGCGACAACCACCGTGATATCTCCCTGCTCTCCATTGCAGGCAAAACCCTGGCTAGAGTTCTACTCAATCGGCTCAATGAACATCTAGAGCAAGGACTCCTACCTGAAAGCCAGTGCGGCTTCCGGGAAGATCGCGGGACTATTGACATGGTGTTCGCTGCTAGACAGCTACAGGAGAAATGTCAGGAACAGAACGCCGACTTGTACTCCACCTACGTAGATTTGACCAAGGCCTTCGAAACCATTAGTAGAGAGGGCCTTTGGAGAATCATGGCAAAGTACAGCTGCCCAAAGACGTTTATCACCATCGTACGCCAACTTCACAATGGAATGCTGGCCAGAGTCCAAGACAACGGAGAGACATCTAAACCATTCCCAGTCTCAAATGGAGTGAAACAAGGCTGCGTGCTTGCTCCCACCCTGTTCAGCCTGATGTTCTCGGCCATGCTTACAGACGCATTCAGGGACACAGACGCAACCATACAGATGGGTCTGTCTTCAACCTCAGGAGGCTTCAAGCAAAAACCAAGGCTGCAACTGACACCATCAATGACCTGCTATTTGCTGATGACTGCGCCCTCAATGCTGCTTCAGAAGCCGCCATGCAGCACAGTGTTGACAAGTTCTCTGACGCCTGCAACAATTTTGGGCTGACAATCAGTACAATGAAGACTGAAGTGATGCACCAGCCTGCTCCGGGAAAGACATATGTTGAGCCAAACATCACCATCAACGGGAAGCGACTGAACGCCGTAGACAAATTCACCTACCTCGGCAGTACCCTTTCCAGAAACGTTGTCATCGATGATGAGGTGAATGCCAGACTTGCCAAAGCCAGTGCTACCTTCGGCAGGCTTCACAAGAATGTATGGAACCGAAGAGGCATCACCACAAGCACCAAGATCAAGGTGTACAGAGCCATAGTCCTCACCACACTTCTCTATGGCTGCGAAACCTGGACTGTCTACAAACGTCACGCCAGAAAGTTGAACCACTTTCACACCACACAGCTCAGAAAAATTCCTGGCATCAAATGGCAAGATAAGATCCCAGACACAGAAGTGCTGACTACAGCTGGCCTGCCTAGCATCTACACCATCCTAATGCAGACACAGCTTCGCTGGGCAGGCCACGTTGCTCGCATGCCAGACCTCCGGCTGCCAAAGAAACTCTTGTTTGGCGAACTGCAGCATGGAAAGCGCTCTCAAGGAGGCCAAAAGAAGCGCTATAAGGACACCCTTAAGACTGCTCTGAAAGCTTTGAACATCAACCACACCATGTGGGAGCTGATAGCTCAGGACAGGAATGACTGGTGAGCAGTTGTCCAGAAAGGGGCAACATCCTGCGAGGCAAGCAGAATCTCACTAGCTGAGCAGCGCAGGCAGGCGAGGAAGACCAGAGCCATCAGACCCCTCGATGCCACCACCCTTCCCTGTCCACACTGCCAGAGAACGTTTTGTGTGCGGATTGGCCTGACAAGTCATCTGCGTACCCACCAACTTCGACCTCAGGATGACTAGATGGTCCTCGTCGAATCGACGGACAAACAACAACAACAACTATTTCAATACCTAATATTAGTGTCAGAACAAATATTGGCTATGAAATCACAAGAACTATTATAAATTGTAATTATCAGAACATGAAAATTATATAAATTAAAATAAAAATGAGATAAAAAGGTATATTGGCAACACTTCTGCAAGCAGAAGTGCTCCATGTTGCCAATACCTGATCATTCAGTGCTAACTTCGCGGGCTTATATCTCGGTAAGTACTGACCCTAAAAAATTTTTTTTATCCTGTAACGCATAGAAAAATGTGCTTTTCATTTAATTTTTTTTTTTAAATGTTCGGAACGCTAAGCAAGTGAACGTAGATCTACGTTTGATTTTACATTGTTTCTTATGTAAAAAAAAAAAGTAGATCTACGTTCGGAGCGCTACACGCACAAACGTAGATCTACGTTTGGACAGTTTAAGGGTTAATCCCGTGTATCAGGAATCTCATACAAAGATTAAGAGCATTGAACTTACTTGTTAGAAAGTTATAGAATGAAGGGGAAATATGGTTGAAGGGAGTTAAAAAAAAAAAAAAAAAAAAAGATGATTAGAATATCTAACGAAGACAAACCTCTCAACAATGGATTCGAATTGAATACATTCAGATTTGAAAATGACGTAGTAATGCACTGTTTGTCATTGATGTTGCAGATATGTGGAATAAACTAACAAGTACTGTAGCATCAGTGAAGCAATTACTTAGGGTGATACTAGGAATAGGTCATATACAAATAACCTGTACTTAGAGAGGAAACTTATGATGACATTTCAGTCCATCCTGGACAGTTAGTAACACTGAAGTGAGAAGTAAAGGATACAGTATATAAGAGAGAGGGCAGGGAAAGAAGGGAGTGGTGGTAGTAGTAGTAGTAGACGATGTAGCAATAGTAGAAGTGTTAGTGGAGGTCATAGAATAGAAAGATAAATGAGTGGGGAAGATCAGGTATATGTACTAAAGTAGGAGCTTCACAAAGGTGTTATGCACTCAAGTTTTGGTTGCCAGTATGTGGTACAGTGTCTTGAAGAATTGTTGTTTCTGTGAGGCCTTTCTTATATGTGCCATTTTAGCATATGTCCTGATGTTATTTGGTGTATGCACTTTATAGGACTGGTTTGGTGTATTGCATGCATATATGTTGCATTCTTCTTTGCTGCAAGTAGGCAAATCTTAATTCACTAATAGGTCTTGAAAATAAGTCAGTCTAATTTATTGTGATAATTAGCTACAAAGTCTGGGCCTCATTAGATTTAGCTGAGTTTAACTCTAATATGGATAATTTGTATAATAAAGTATACATTGTGTACACTAGTCTCATTTCTCTTTAGTGAAGCAATGGTACAGTTTGTGTATGATTATAATAACAGTAAATTAATGCAGTGAGCCGAGCCATTCTACCTCATCTTTGACCTAAGATGCTTGTACTTGGCCCTTTACATATTATAAAAATAAATCAATGTGAAGGCTTAGTGTTGTACTCTTTGTTTAACAGGTTGGAAACAAAACTGAGTGCTCCTTATTAGGATTTATTTTGGACCTTGGTAAGAGTTATCAGGCCATCCGTGATGAAATATCAGAAGAAACCTTCCACCGAGTATATACCTTTAATTCAGCAAGAAAATCTATGTCGACGGTGGTCCCTCGAGAAGGGGGTTACCGCATCTACACAAAAGGTGCCTCAGAAATTGTAATGAAAAAGTAAGTTTTCTTTATGATGCATTATTAGGATTACTAACTTTACTTTTTTAATATAATTAAAATTTTGTGAAAAAGAAAATTCCTCAACCTCTGTGAATTATTTTTATTTTAAATGTATCTTTGGCTTTGTTTCTTGCTTTAAAAGGTGCTTTGTTTAGTTTTTAATGCAATAGAAGCTAAATTACAGAAACATAATGGGATTATTGGTTCTACTTTTGGAACATTCTGATTTATTGAAGCTTTATTACTTTCTGAAATAAATCCTTAATGTTTGGAGTTATCAGACATGTCTGTCAACATTTCCTATAGGAATATGAAAAATATTATATTTGTCAGTCATTTCTGCACTTGGGCTAATAATAAAATTAATCAAGTATAAACAATAATTTAAGAATCCACTTTTTTCTTTTTCCCATCCTGTGATTGGTTGTGCTGTTGGAGTGTGTGTAAGGTAATATCTGTGAAGGGATTTATGGGAAACCAATCAATCACATTTAAATTTTGAAGGTGGAAATTACAGTGTCTGCACTCTGAAGGATGGGTGAGGATGTTAGGGTTTGAATGATGTCTTACATTGCAATTTTCTGGAATGCCAACTAGAGAATGAGTAGTGGTGAATGTATTTTCTTGGTGGGAATTAATCGATGTGTTAGCCTTACTTTTAGTTTTTTTTTTTTTTGTTGTGCTCGAGATTTATTCCTGTTTGGTAATTAATGCAAACCAGGAGCAATATGGGACCTGGTGCTGACCCGTGTGGAACTCCACTAGTTACACTTTCCTATTCTAAGTATTTTCTTACCCATGGTCATACTTCTCTTTTACCCTAGCTTGCTTCTCCATGTTACTAAGTAGCTTGCTATGGCTTTTTTATCAAAAGCCTTCTTACAGTCTAGGAATATGCAGTTCACTAATCACTCACTTTCCTGTCTAGCCTCAGGGAGGCTTTATCATATGTTGCTATAAGGTTTGAAAGGCATGATCTTCCATTTCTGACTCTATGCAGGGGTTCTGTGAAGAATCTAGTTCTTTGTAGTTGTTCAGTCTTTCCTTATGATTTTTTACTGTTTTGCATGTTACTTGTTAGACTACAGAGCTTCTTGTCTGTGACTTTTTTGGAATGTAAGCATTATTTTTGCTACTTTCCAGTCATCTGGCACTTCATCCATCATAAATGGGATATTAAAGGTTTTTTTCCCCTTATGTCTTTGATGTATCAAATTCCATCGGGAGTTGCATTATTTTTTTTTAGTTGTTTCTGTGCTTGATGGTAGTAGTATTTGGTTTATGAACTCTTCTATGACTGGTACTAGCTCTTCCTCATTTGTAAACAGTGGAATCTTTTATTGAGCTCATGGCAAAGCTTCCTGTCATACCCTGTGAATGTTCCCTTTTCTCTCTTGTTAATAATTGATCTTTTATTGCTATTTTCCTTCATTTTTTTCTTTTCAACAAGTCGGCCGTCTCCCACCGAGGCAGGGCGACCCAAAAAAGAAAGAAAATCCCCAAAAAGAAAACACTTTCATCATCACTCAACACTTTCACCACGCTCGCACACTATCACTGCTCTTGCAGAGGCGCTCAGAATACAACAGCTTAGAAGCATATACGTATAAAGATACACAACATATCCCTCCAAACTGCCAATATCCCAAACCCCTCCTTTAAAGTGCAGGCATTGTACTTCCCATTTCCAGGACTCAAGTCTGACTATATGAACATATATAACTAAAAAATTTTTGTTTCTGTCTTTGCATTGGCTAGTTTTTTTTTAACACACCAGCCATTTCCCACTGAGGCAAGGTGACCCAAAAAAGAGGAAACAAAATTTATTCTTTTTTTTTTACATTTAATAATTCATACAGAAGGGGTTACTGGCCCCTTTCTCCCGGCATTTTAGTCACCTCATATGGCACGCATGGCTTATAGAGGAAGGATTCTTCTTCACTTCCCTGTCTTTGCTGATTTACCCTGATCCTGAGGTACTTGGTGTTGTTGTTTAACCCTTAAACGGTCCAAACATATATGTATGTTCTCGTGCGTAGCGCCCCAAATGTATATATACGTTTTATTTTTCATTCATTCAAAACTGGCGCTATAGGCCTGAGTTGCCTAGACATGAGAGAATGGGTGTGTGCACTCAGTGTGCATGGTATAAAAAATTGGGGACACCTGGGTACCACATGGTAGGTCCAGTTACATTCAGCTCCATCTTGGATCAGCATCATGGCAAATCCTTGTGATTCACTCACGCCTCGTCGTATTAACACTCTACTATTCGAGGAAAGTGTTATAGATCGTGAGTTTAGTGGATTTGACACCAATGGGGCCAGTAACATTCAAAGAATTAGTGAAAATATTGACGATAACCCAGATGACCCTCAGTCCAACACCTCTGGGGTAGCAACACCTGTCCTAGGGCCAAGCACTTCTGGGGTGGCCAGTGTGGCCACACAAGACCGTGGGCCAAGCACCTCTGGAGTGGCAGGTGTTACCCATAGGCAACTTCGCAAGAGGAAACTATCATTTTCCCAGTGTTTAAGTGATAGTGAAAATGATGTAAGTGACGATGAGATTGATTTTATGCCATTCGAGGATTCGTCTAGTGATAGTGAAGTTCATTATTCACCAGTGAAACGTACTTTTAGGCGTCGTTATTTATGTTCAGGCAGTGTGCCATATGCAATCCCCAAGGGTCGTGGCAGGTCACGGTCCAAAACCCCGGCCACTGGTAGTGAAAGTGATCATGAAGGGGAGTATGCGGGGATGGAGGAAGTAGTGGTGGGTGACACGGTGCCTGGACCACATGGTACAGTGGGAGGACAGACAAAGGACCGCCTGGCATCCCCACAACCATGTGCTGCCTCCACTCCTCTCCCTCCTCCTCCTGCCCCCCCTCGCCCCATGCCACAGGTTCACCCTGCACCATGTGATTGTGAGTGGAACTGGACACAAAGTATATTCATGCCACAGCCTTGTGATTTTGATGCTAGTGGAAGTGAAATCCAGCCAGAATGTCCCATAACGAATGAGTCTACAGAGTTAGACTATTTCCAGTTGTACTTTGATGAGCCTATAATGAACTTGATAGTGACCCAGACAAACAATTATTACCAATATGTCATGAACAACACAGTAGAGGTTGGAGAATCGTCATGGCTGCACAGGTGGAAAGACACAACAGTAGCTGAAATGTATTTATTCCTTGCCACTGTCATGCTTATGCCACATATCTATAAGAACAATATACGTAATTGATGGTCTACAGACCACTTCATCAGTACTCCAGTTTTCCGTGACCACCTTCCCTGCAACGGATTCACTCTGTTGATACGAATGTTGCACTTCTCAGACAGAAATACGCCAAACAGAAATGACCTTCTATACAAAATCCGGGAAGTGTTTATGTATTTGAAGCAGAAATTCAGTGTATACTTTTATCCCTTCAAGAACATTGTTGTTGATGAGTCCTTGATTCTGTTCAAGGGACGCCTGTCATTCAAGCAATATATACCGAGCAAACGTAATTGCTTTGGTATAAAAAATTTTGTTATGTGTGACTGTGAGAGTGGTCTTGTGTTGGATGTAATTGTATACACCGGGAGAAACACACTCGATGATGACAGACGGATGTTGGGCATTTCTGGTGATGTTGTTCACAGGATGATGGAACCATACCTTGGCAAGGGCCATACATTGTACACAGATAACTGGTATACAAGCCCTATGCTTGCTGATTTCCTACATGTGAACAATACTGATATATGTGGAACAGTGAGAAGGAATAGGAAACATATGCCAAGGTTCACTGGAGGCAGTGTTGAAGGTGAAGTGCAAGTGTTTCATGCTAATGACATCATGGCACTGACGTGGCATGACAAGCGGGACGTGACATTGCTGTCAACCATCCACAGAAACGAGATGGTACAAACAGACAGACTGAGCAAGTTCAACAAAGAACCTGTTGTAAAGCCAGCTGCTGTCGTGGACCGTACGAACAATATGCGACTAGTTGACAAGTACGACATGATGATAAGGTTTGTTGACTGTGTGCGTAGGAGTCGCAAGTGGTATATAAAACTGCTTTTTCACCTTGTAGACATTGCAGTGCTCAATGCATTCAATATGTACAAAATAAAGAGTGGAAAATGACAACGTTTTGCAGATTTCTCTCTGAATCTTGTCAAACAGATAGCAAGAAAGTATGGTACCACACCTGTACCTGCCCTTCAACAGTGACCTGTCCCCCAACCACAGCCAGTGGGGGAAGTGTCAGACCGAATCACTCCTAACTGTCACTATCTGATACCAATGCCACCTACCCAAAAGAAGAAGAATGCCCAGAAAAAGTGTGTTGTGTGTGCTACCACCAAAAAATGACCCCAACAGCGGAAGGACACACAGTTCATTTGTCACCAGTGTGGGGTGGCACTCGGTATGAATCCATGCTTCATGGAGTATCATACAGTCATGGAGTTCTAGAAACGTAAGTGGGACATGTAAATACTTGTATATAGTTGTAGATAATAGAATGTGATTCAGCCAGGTGTGCAAAATTACCTGTCAGTGTGTACATGTGTGTTTATGACAATATGATAATAATTTCATATATAATATTGGTGTATAAACAAAAATTGGCATTGATATCAAAAGATTTACTATAAAACATAATTATTATATCATGAAAACCAAGAAAATGAAAAAAAAAAAAAAATGGAAGAAAACGGTAAATATGTAGAATTTCTGCAAGCAACAGCACTCCATGTTGCGTCAGGTGATCACTAAGTGACAACTTCGCGACCTCATATCTCAGTAAGTACTGACCCTAAAAATTTTTTTTATGCTAAAACACTAAAAAAATGTGCTCTTTTTTTTCTATAAAAATTTTTTTTTTTTCTTTTTTCAAAATATTCGGGGCACTGCGTGAGTGAACGTATATTTACGTTTGGACCGTTTAAGGGTTAAGTAGTATGTGCCTAGGTGATAAGGATGCCAATCTTTCCACATTGGGCTTGCATGACTGAGAACCCAGCATCTCTCTCAGTATAAATAGTCAGTATATATAATGAGGGAGTGCAAAAGGAGAGCAGATGATAGTGGGAGAGGCACTGTCAAGAAATTTTGCTAAAAATAAGAAAGAAATTTGGAGTGAGATAAACAAGGTAAGAAAGCCTAGGGAACAACTGGATTTGTCAGTTAAAAACAGAGTAGGGGAGTTAGTTGATAGGGAACTGGAGGTATTGGGTAGATGGCAGGAATATTTTGAGGAACTTTTAAATGTTGATGAAGAAAGGGAGGCAGTAATTTCATGCACTGGCCATCGAGGTATATCATCTTATAGGAGCGAACAAGAGCAGGATGTGAGTGTGGGGGAGGTGCGTGAGGCATTACGTAGAATGAAAGAGGGTAAAGCAGCTGGAAAAGATGGGATCATGACAGATATGTTAAGAGCAGGGAAGGATATAGTGTGAGTGGTTGGTATTTTTGTTTAATAAATGTATGAAAGAGGGGAAGGTACCTAGGGATTGGCAGTGAGCGTGTATAGTTTCTTTATATAAAGGGAAGGGGGACAAAAGAGATTGTAAAAATTATAGGGAAAGAAGTTTACTGAGTATACCAGGTAAAGTGTACAGTAGGGTTATTATTGAAATAATTAGAGGTAAAACAAAGAGTAGGATTGCAGATGAGCAAGGAAGCTTTAGAGTGGGTAGGGGATGTGGAGATCAAGTGTTTACATTGAAGCATATATGTGAACAGTATTTAGATAAAGGTAGGGAAGTTTTCATTGCATTTATGGATTTAGAAAAGCCATGTGTTAGTGGATAGGGGAGCAATGTGGCAGATGTTGCAAGTGTATAGAATAGATAGTAAGTTACTAAATGCTGTAAAGAGTTTTTATGAGGATAGTGAGGCTCAGGTTAGGGTGTGTAGGAGAGAGAGAGATTGCTTCCTGGTAAAAGTAGGTCTTAGACAGGGATGTGTAATGTCACCATGGTTGTTTAATATATATATATATATAGATGGGGCTGTACAAGAAGTAAATGCTAGGGTGTTGGGGAGAGGGGTGGGATTAAATTATGGGGAATCAAATACAAATTGGGAGTTGACAAAGTTACTTTTTGCTGATGATACTGTGCTTATGGGAGATTCTTAAGAAAAGTTGTAAAGGTTAGTGGACGAGTTTGGGAGTGTGTGTAAAGGTAGAAAGTTGAAAGTGAACATACATAAGAGTAAAGTGATGAGGGTATCAAACGATTTAGATGAAGAAAAATTGGATATCACATTGGAAAGAGGAAGTATGGAAGAAGTAAATGTTTTCAGATATTTCGGAGCTGACTTGTCAGCAGATGGGTTTATGAAAGATGAGGTTAATCATAGAATTGATGAAGGAAAAAAGGTGAGTGGTGCGTTGAGGTATCTGTGGAGACAAAAAACGTTATCCGTGGAGGCAAAGAAGGGAATGTACGAAAGTATAGTGGTACCAACATTCTTATATGGGTGTGGAGCTTGGGTTGCAAATGCTGCAGCGAGGAGACAGCTGGAGACAATGGAGATGTCTTGTCTAAGGGCAGTGTGTGGTGTAAATATTATTATTATTTTTTTATTATCACACTGGCCGATTCCCACCAAGGCAGGGTGGCCCGAAAAAGAAAAACTTTCACCATCATTCACTCCATCACTGTCTTGCCAGAAGGGTGCTTTACACTACAGTTTTTAAACTGCAACATTAACACCCCTCCTTCAGAGTGCAGGCACTGTACTTCCCATCTCCAGGACTCAAGTCCGGCCTGCCGGTTTCCCTGAATCCCTTCATAAATGTTACTTTGCTCACACTCCAAACAGCACGTCAAGTATTAAAAACCATTTGTCTCCATTCACTCCTATCAAACACGCTCACGCATGCCTGCTGGAAGTCCAAGCCCCTCGCACACAAAACCTCCTTTACCCCCTCCCTCCAACCCTTCCTAGGCCGACCCCTACCCCGCCTTCCTTCCACTACAGACTGATACACTCTTGAAGTCATTCTGTTTCGCTCCATTCTCTCTACATGTCCGAACCACCTCAACAACCCTTCCTCAGCCCTCTGGACAACAGTTTTGGTAATCCCGCACCTCCTCCTAACTTCCAAACTACGAATTCTCTGCATTATATTCACACCACACATTGCCCTCAGACATGACATCTCCACTGCCTCCAGCCTTCTCCTCGCTGCAACATTCATCACCCACGCTTCACACCCATATAAGAGCGTTGGTAAAACTATACTCTCATACATTCCCCTCTTTGCCTCCAAGGACAAAGTTCTTTGTCTCCACAGACTCCTAAGTGCACCACTCACTCTTTTTCCCTCATCAATTCTATGATTCACCTCATCTTTCATAGACCCATCCGCTGACACGTCCACTCCCAAATATCTGAATACGTTCACCTCCTCCATTACTCTCTCCCTCCAATCTGATATTCAATCTTTCATCACCTAATCTTTTTGTTATCCTCATAACCTTACTCTTTCCTGTATTCACCTTTAATTTTCTTCTTTTGCACACCCTACCAAATTCATCCACCAATCTCTGCAACTTCTCTTCAGAATCTCCCAAGAGCACAGTGTCATCAGCAAAGAGCAGCTGTGACAACTCCCACTTTGTGTGTGATTCTTTATCTTTTAACTCCACGCCTCTTGACAAGACCCTCGCATTTACTTCTCTTACAACCCCATCTATAAATATATTAAACAACCACGGTGACATCACACATCCTTGTCTAAGGCCTACTTTTACTGGGAAAAAATTTCCCTCTTTCCTACATACTCTAACTTGAGCCTCACTATCCTCGTAAAAACTCTTCACTGCTTTCAGTAACCTACCTCCTACACCATACACTTGCAACATCTGCCACATTGCCCCCCTATCCACCCTGTCATACGCCTTTTCCAAATCCATAAATGCCACAAAGACCTCTTTAGCCTTATCTAAATACTGTTCACTTATATGTTTCACTGTAAACACCTGGTCCACACACCCCCTACCTTTCCTAAAGCCTCCTTGTTCATCTGCTATCCTATTCTCCGTCTTACTCTTAATTCTTTCAATTATAACTCTACCATATTATAAATATTATACAGAGAATTTAGAGTGCAGAAATTAGGAGGAGGTGTGGAGTTACTAAAAGTATTAGTCAGAGGGCTGAAGAGCTGTTGTTGAGGTGGTTTGGTCATTTAGAGAGAATGGATCAAAGTAGAATGACTTGGAGAGTGTATAAATCTGTAGGGGAAGGCAGGGTAGGGGTTGTCCTCGAAAAGGTTGGAGGGAGGGGGTAAAGGAGGTTTTGTGGGTGAGGGGCTTGGACTTCCAGCAAGCATGTGTGACTGTGTTAGATAGGAGTGAATGGAGACGAATGGTTTTTGGGACCTGGCAAGCTGTTGGAGTGTGGGCAGGATAATACTTTGTGAAGGGATTCAGGGAAACCAGTTAGCTGGACTTAAGTCCTGGAAATGGGAAGTACAATGCCTGCATTTTAAAGGAGGGGTTTGGGATATTGGCAGTTTGGAGGGACTTCTAAGCTGTCATATCTGAGTGCCTCTGCAAAGACAGTGATTATGTATGAGTGATGGTAAAAGTGTTGAATGATGATGAAAATATTTTTCTTTCTTTTTCACTCACCCTGCCTCAGTGGGAAATGGCCAGTGTGTAAAAAAAAAAAAAAGCAAGTTAAAGATTAAGACACATGTGCAACAGTTGGATATCTTTATTGATGAAACATTTTGCCTACACAGTGGGCTTCTTCAGTCAAATACGAAGGGTGCAGTAGTAATGAAATAAACATGATGTAATCAGTCCATCAACCTTGGAGAAAAAGTATTTGAGGTGGTCAGTCCCTCAGCCTGGAGAAGAGTTCGGCTTCATGGTCTGGAATGAAATCTGGAAAGCTGTCCTCACTTAACAGGGTTTTGTTCCTAAGAGTAGATCGATAAGCGTATTGGTTGCTAGGCGAGGAGCATACTATACTGGTAGTGGGTTTGTGTCAACCATCTTTAGATATTTTTTTAATGTCACCTTTGCACCATTTATAACATTTCTGGTATATTTATAAGTGTTTATGCAGTAGTGTACTGTATACTGTAATAAACATAATAGAGGAAATCAGCTCTAATATACATTATTTAGGTTTCCATACTTGTTGGAGAGCTGGTTGTAAGTCCAAGTGATCGGTAAACAAGTACATTGCTAAGTGAGGAGAGACTGTACTTGTAATTTTATTCATGTGCTATAGTTTAATACATGTGTCTTGAAGTGTGCTTTGTGTGAGGACGATTTAAGATTTGACATATATTCTTGGAACCTAAAGTACATATATGTATATGCAAAGATTACTGTAGTCGTGTTACTTCAGGTGCTCCTTCATCTATGGAAAGGATGGCAGATTAGAGAACTTCTCAAAGTCAATGCAAGATCGTCTGGTTCGAGAAGTAATTGAACCCATGGCATGTAATGGTCTTCGCACAATCTCAGTTGCATACAGAGACTTCGTTCGAGGAAAAGCTGACATAAATCAGGTATATTATTTAATTTTACATTTTTCTATTTTAATTTTCATGCAGATTAGGAATTATCTTTGAAATGATACATTTTTTATAATTAATATTTTGCCGCATTACACTTCACAAAAATGTACAGTGTTCAAGAATACAACTTACATTTATTATTCTGTTAATACTATTTCTCACATACCAGGGCAATGCCTGCAGGAGCTTTATAAAAGATTTAATTTAACCCTATGTATATGTGTGTGTATGTGTACTAGAGAGCTGTGTTTGTGGGGGTCGAAACTTAGCTCCTGGCAATGCCTCCTAGACTACTTTGATTGGTATCATTGACTCTGTCCTCTTGGGCCTTATGTTTATACCACGTCACTGTGTTGTTTCCTTCATATGTTGCCTCATAAAATTCTTTATTACTGCTTCCATAAGTTTCACTTTCCATGTTTCTATTCCTATATGGCAGTCTTAGTTTTTGCAGTCAATCTTCTTGGGGTTGAAATCTATAGCTCATTGCATTCTTCTGAACTTTCTCCAGTTTTCTAACATGCTTCCTCAGGTGTGGGTTCCATACTGGTGCTGTGTACTCCATGATCGACCTGACATATTTTGTATAATGTGCTATGAATGACGCTGTTGAGCTTCCTGAAGGGCACTCGCAGATTGCCAGGCAATCATTGGCTACAGAGGTTATTAGGTTGATTTGAGACAAGTGATATGCTTGGCACTGTGTTTACTCCCAGGTCCTCCTCTTTGAATGAAATCTGCAGCCTCTTTAACCAGAATCTGTACTCTGTGTCCAGTCTTCTGGCCCCTTTCCCATTTTTTATAACTTTGCATTCACTGGAGTTGAATTCTAGCAACTACTTATCTGATCAGCCCTGCAGTTTGTCCCTATCCATTTACAGTCTTTTTCTGTCCTCATCTGTTTGCATTCTCGTTAGTTTTACATCATCAATGAACATAAATACATCTGACTCAGTCCCATCTGATATGTCGTTCACATAAACCAGATACAATACTGGCCCTTATACTGATCTTTGTGGTACCCTGCTTGTTACAATTCCCCATTCTGACATCTCTTCTCAGGCACTCACATTTTTGCTTTCTTCCTCTAAGGTACTCTTTGATCCAGTGGAGCACATTTCTTGTTATTCCTGCCCTCTTCTCAAGTTTTTTGTCCCAGTCTCATGTGGTGTACAGTATCAAAATATATATATAAATATATATATATATATTATATATAATATATATATATATATAATATATATATATATATATATATATATATATTATATATATATATATATATATATATTATATATATTATATATATATATATATATATATATTATATATATATATATATATATATATATATATATATATATATGCAATAAGATCACAGTAAACAGGTGATTTCAGAATATGCAAAACAAAACCCCTCTGAAAGAATAGAGAAATTCCAAGCGCTTTCGTGACTACTCACATTATCAAGTCACGAAAGCGCTTGGAATTTCTCTATTCTTTCAGAGTGGTTGTTTTGCATTTATATATTATATATATATATATATTTATTATATATATATATTATATTATATATATATATATTTTATATATATTTATATATATATATATATATATTATTTTATTATATATATATTTATATATATATATTATATATATATATATAATATATATTATATTATATATATATATATTATATATTTTTATATTATTTATATATATATATATATATATTATATATTATATATTATATATATATATATATTTTTTATTTATATATATTTTTTTTTATATATATTTTTTTATTTTTATATATTTTATATATTTATATATATATATATATATTTATATTTTTATATATATTATATATTATATATATATATTATATATATATTATATATATAATATATATATATTATTTATATATTTTATTATATATATATATTATATATTATATATATATTATTTTAAATTATATAAAATATTATATTTTAAATATATTATTATATATATATATTATTAATATATATATTATATATATATTAATTATTATATTATTATATATATTATTTATTATATATATATATATTTTATTATATAATATATATATTTTATTTATATAATTTATATTATATATATAATATATTTTATATATATTATATATTTTATATATATATATTTATTTATTTTATTATATATATATATATTTTTAATATATATATATATTTATAAAATTTTTATATAAAATATATATATATATATATATATATATATATATATATATATATAGCAGTAATGTTAATGATCAGTTATGGAAGGGGGGAAAAGAGAATATGAATGTGTAAATTCAAGAATTATGTGGATTAAATGTAAAGGTTGGTGCGAGAAGTGGGTCATAATAAGCGGGGGTATGCACCTGGAGAAGAGAGAAATGCAGAGGAGAGAGAGAGATTTTGGGAGATGTTAAGTGAATGTATAGGAGCCTTTGAACCAAATGAGAGAGGTAATTGTGGTAGGGGACCTGAATGCTAAAGTGGAGAACCTTTAGAGAGGGTGTGGTAGGTAAGTTTGGGGTGCCAGGTGTAAATGATAATGGGAGCCCTTTGATTGAATTTTGTATGAAAGGGGTTTAGTTATAGGAAATTTACATATTTTAAGAAAAAGGGGATAAATAAGTATAACGATATGTGTAGGGCGAAATGACAGTAGTTTGTTGGATTATGTATTGGTAGTAAAAGACTGTTGAGTTAGACTTCAGATTGTAATGTTATAGAGGGGCACCAGATATATCAGATCACTTTCTAGTTGTAGCTACACTGAGAGTAAAAGGTAGATGGGATACAAGGGAATAGAAGCATCAGGGAAAGAGAGAGGTGAAGGTTTTAAAATAAAGAGGAGGCAGTTAGGGTAAGATATAAACAGCTATTGGAGGATAGATGGGCTAAGGGGAGCATAGGCAATGGGGTCGAAGAGGTATGGGCTAGGTTTAAAAATGTAGTGTTAGAGTGTTCAGCAGAAGTTTGTGGTTACAGGAAAGTGGGTGCAGGAGGGAAGAGGAGGCGATTGGTGGAATGATGATGTAAGAGAGTAGTAAGGGAGAAAAAGTTAGCATATGAGAAGTTTTTACAAAGTAGAAGTGATGCAAGGAGGGAAGGTATATGGAGAAAAAGAGAGAAGTTAAGAGAGTGGTGAAGCAATGTAAAAAGAGAGCAAATGAGGGTAGTGGGGTGAGATGTTATCAACAAATTTTGTTGAAAATAAGAAAAAGTTTTGGAGTGAGATTAACAAGTTAAGAAAGCCTAGAGAACAAATGGATTTGTCAGTTAAAAATAGGAGAGGAGAGTTATTAAATGGAGAGTTAGAGGTATTGGGAAGATGGAGGGAATATTTTGAGGAATTGTTTAAATGTTGATGAAGATAGGGAAGCTGTGATTTCGTGTATAGGGCAAGGAGGAATAACATCTTGTAGGAGTGAGGAAGAGCCAGTTGTGAGTGTGGGGGAAGTTCGTGAGGCAGTAGGTAAAATGAAAGGGGTAAGGCAGCCGGGATTGATGGGATAAAGATAGAAATGTTAAAAGCAGTGGGGATATAGTTTTGGAGTGGTTGGTGCAATTATTTAATAAATGTATGGAAGAGGGTAAGGTACCTAGGGATTGGCAGAGAGCATGCATAGTTCCTTTGTATAAAGGCAAAGGGGATAAAAGAGAGTGCAAAAATTATAGGGGGATAAGTCTGTTGAGTGTACCTGGTAAGGTGTATGGTAGAGTTATAATTGAAAGAATTAAGAGTAAGACGGAGAATAGGAATAGCAGATGAACAAGGAGGCTTTAGGAAAGGTAGGGGGTGTGTGGACCAGGTGTTTACAGTGAAACATATAAGTGAACAGTATTTAGATAAGGCTAAGAGGTCTTTGTGGCATTTATGGATTTGGAAAAGGCGTATGACAGGGTGGATAGGGGGGCAATGTGGCAGATGTTGCAAGTGTATGGTGTAGGAGGTAGGTTACTGAAAGCAGTGAAGAGTTTTTACGAGGATAGTGAGGCTCAAGTTAGAGTATGTAGGAAAGAGGGAAATTTTTTCCCAGTAAAGGTAGGCCTTAGACAAGATGTGTGATGTCACCGTGGTTGTTTAATATATTTATAGATGGGGTTGTAAGAGAAGTAAATGCGAGGGTCTTGGCAAGAGGCGTGGAGTTAAAAGATAAAGAATCACACACAAAATGGGAGTTGTCACAGCTGCTCTTTGCTGATGACACTGTGCTCTTGGGAGATTCTGAAGAGAAGTTGCAGAGATTGGTGGATGAATTTGGTAGGGTGTGTAAAAGAAGAAAATTAAAGGTGAATACAGGAAAGAGTAAGGTTATGAGGATAACAAAAAGATTAGGTGATGAAAGATTGAATATCAGATTGGAGGGAGAGAGTATGGGGAGGTGAACGTATTCAGATATTTGGGAGTGGACGTGTCAGCGGATGGGTCTATGAAAGATGAGTGAATCATAGAATTGATGAGGGAAAAAGAGTGAGTGGTGCACTTAGGAGTCTGTGGAGACAAAGAACTTTGTCCTTGGAGGCAAAGAGGGGAATGTATGAGAGTATAGTTTTACCAACGCTCTTATATGGGTGTGAAGCGTGGGTGATGAATGTTGCAGCGAGGAGAAGGCTGGAGGCAGTGGAGATGTCATGTCTGAGGGCAATGTGTGGTGTGAATATAATGCAGAGAATTCGTAGTTTGGAAGTTAGGAGGAGGTGCGGGATTACCAAAACTGTTGTCCAGAGGGCTGAGGAAGGGTTGTTGAGGTGGTTCGGACTGTAGAGAGAATGGAGCGAAACAGAATGACTTCATAGAGTGTATCAGTCTGTAGTGGAAGGAAGGCGGGGGGGTAGGGGTCGGCCTAGGAAGGGTTGGAGGGAGGGGGTAAAGGAGGTTTTGTGTGCGAGGGGCTTGGACTTCCAGCGGGCATGCCGTGAGCGTGTTTGATAGGAGTGAATGGAGACAAAGGGTTTTTTAAATACTTGACGTGCTGTTGGAGTGTGAGCAAAGTAAATTTATGAAGGGATTCAGGGAAACCGGCAGGCCGGACTTTAGTCCTGGAGATGGGAAGTACAGTGCCTGCACTCTGAAGGAGGGGTGTTAATGTTGGCAGTTTAAAAAACTGTAGTGTAAAGCACCCTTCTGGCAAAACAGTGAAAGGGGGTGAATTTATGGTGAAAGTTTTTCTTTTTCGGCCCCCTGCCTTGGTGGGAATCGGCCCGTGTGATAATAAAATAAAATAAAAATATATATTATTTATAAAATATATAAAATATTTTATATATTATATTTTTATATTTTTATATTTTATATATTTTAAAAATATATATATTTTATATTTATATATATATATATTTATAATTTAATTTTTATTTATATATATATTATGTAAATATATATTATATGTATATTTATATTATTAATATATATATATTATATTATATATTAGTATGTATTATATTATTATATTTTGTATATATATTTGTATATATATATATATATATGTATGATTATATTTTATATATTTATATATATATATATATATTTAACATTTTTATTTTATATATATTATATATAAATATATATATTTAATATATAATATTATAATATTATATATATTATTTATATATTATTTAAATATTATATATGTATATATATAGTATATATATATTTAATATATAAAATATATGTATGTATATATAAAATTATATATATATATATTATTTTATATATAATGTATATATATATTTTAATATAATATATATTATAAAATTGTATATATTATATATTATATATTTTTATATATATATATATATATATATATATGTATTATATTATATATATATATTTTATATATATATATATATATATATATATATTTTATAATATATATTTTATATATATATATTTTATTATATATATATATATTTTAATATATATATATATATATTATATAAATATAATATATATAATTTTATATTTTATATACATATAAAATATATATATATATATACATATATATTTTATTTATTATATACATATATATATATATATATTACATATATATAATATATATATATACATATATATATATATATATATATACATATATATATATATATTACAATATACATATATATATACATATATATATACATTATATATATATAATTAACATATATATATATACATATACATATATATATACATATACATATCATTTTTTATATATATATATATATATATAATATATATATATATATATATATGCAAAACAACCACTCTGAAAGAATAGAGAAATTCCAAGCGCTTTCGTGACTACTCACATTTCAAGGAACTATGAAAGTGAAGCATCCAAGGAAGCTATATAAGGGGTCGGCCAGCACCTCACTATCAGATCCACAACGGTTAAACACGTGACGCGCGGCGAGCCAACTTGGATAGGTCCTTTGCAAAACTCACCCCAAGCTTTTTATTTGTCCAGTGTATTATTAAATTCTTCCCAAATTCTATTAATTATAAATGGATCTAATCCCTAATAGAATTTGGGAAGAATTTAATAATACACTGGACAAATAAATAGCTTGGGGGTGAGTTTTGCAAAGGACCTATCCAATTTGGGGCTCGCCGCGCGTCACGTGTTTAACCGTTGTGGGATCTGATAGTGAGGTGCTGGCCGACCCCTTATATAGCTTCCTTGGATGCTTCACTTTCATAGTTCCTTGATAATGTGAGTAGTCACGAAAGCGCTTGGAATTTCTCTATTCTTTCAGAGTGGTTGTTTTGCAATTTTATATTTTATATTTTATATAATATATATATATATTATATATATATTATATATATTATATAATATATATATATATATAATTTATATATTTATATATATAATATTTTATAAAATTTATATTTAAAAATTTTATATATATATATTATTTTTTTTTTTTTTTTTTTTTTTAACAAGTCGGCCGCCTCCCCCCCGAGGCAGGGTGACCCAAAAAGAAAGAAAATCCCAAAAAGAAAATACTTTCATCATCATTCAACACTTTCACCACACTCGCACATTATCACTGTTTTGCAGAGGTGCTCAAAATACAACAGTCTAGAAGCATACACATATAAAGATACACAAACATATCCCTCCAAAATGCCAATATCCCAAAAACCCCTCCTTTAAAGTGCAGGCATTGTACTTCCCATTTCCAGGACTCAAGTCCGACTATATGAAAAAAACCCGGGTTTTTCCCTGAATCCCTTCACTAAATATTACCCTGCTCACACTCCAACAGATCGTCAGGTCCCAAGTACCAATTCGTCTCCATTCACTCCTATCTAACCCCGCTCACGCACGCTTGCTGGAAGTCCAAGCCCCTTACCCACAAAACCTCCTTTACCCCTCTCTCCAACCCTTTCGAGGACGACCCCTACCCCCCCTTCCTTCCCCTATAGATTTATATGCTTTCCATGTCATTCTACTTTGATCCATTCTCTCTAAATGACCAAACCACCTCAACAACACCCTCTTCTGCCTCTGACTAATACTTTTATTAACTCCACACCTTTCCCTAATTTCCACACTCCGAATTTTTCTGCATAATATTTACACCACACATTGCCCTTAAACAGGACATCTCCACTGCCCCCAACCCCGTCTCCTCGCTGCGGCATTTACCCCCCAAGCTTCACACCCATAAAAGGGAGTGTTGGTACTACTATACTTTCATACATTCCCTTCTTTGCCTCCATAGATAACATTTTTTGACTCCACATATACCTCAACGCACCACTCACCTTTTTTCCCTCATCAATTCTATGATTAACCTCATCCTTCATAACCCATCCCCCGACACGTCAACTCCCAAGTATCTGAAAACATTCACTTCTTCCATACTCCTCCCCCCCAAATTTGATATCCAATTTTTCTTTATCTAAATCATTTGACACCCTCATCACCTTACTCTTTTCTATGTTCACTTTAAACTTTCTCCCTTTACACACATCCCAAACTCATCCACTAACCTTTGCAATTTTTCTTTGAATCTCCCATAAGCACAGTATCATCAGCAAAAGTAACTGTGTAAATTCCCATTTGAATTTGATTCCCCATAATTTAATCCCCCCCCTCTCCCAAACACCCTAGCATTTACTTCCTTAACAACCCCATCTATAAATATATTAAACAACCATGGTGACATTACACATCCCTGTCTAAGACCTACTTTTACCGGGAAATAGTCTCCCTCTCTTCTACACACCCTAACCTGAGCCTCACTATCTTCATAAAACTCTTTACAGCATTTAATAACTTACCACCTATTCCATATACTTGCAACATCTCCCACATTGCTCCTCTATCCACTCTATCATATGCCTTTTCTAAATCCATAAATGCAATAAAAACTTCCCTACCTTTATCTAAATACTGTTCACATATATGCTTCAATGTAAACACTTGGATCTATCAATCCCCTACCCACTCTGAAACCTCCTTGCTCATCCGCAATCCTACATTCTGTCTTACCTCTAATTCTTTCAATTATAACCCTTACCGTACCACTTTTCCTGGTACTCAGTAAGCTTATTCCTCTATAATTTTTACAATCTCTTTTGTCCCTTTCCCTTTATATAAAGGGACTATACATGCTCTCCCCCAAATCCCTAGGTACCTTCCCCTCTTTCATACATTTATTGAACAAAAGTACCAACCACTCCAACACTATATCCCCCCTGCTTTTAAAAATTTCTGTCTTGATCCCATCAGTACCAGCTGCTTTACCCCCTTTCATTTTACGTTAATGCCTCACGTACCTCCCCCACACTTACATTCTGCTTTTTCTTCACTCCTAAAAGATGGTATACCCCTGACCAGTGCATGAAATTACTGCCTCTGTTTCTTCCTTAACATTTAAAAGTTCCTCAAAATATTTTCCCCCATCTACCTAATACCCCATCTCCCCATCTACTAACTCCCTACTCTGTTTTTAACTGACAAATCCATATTTTCCCCTTTGGGTTTCTTAACTTGTTTAACTCACTCCAAAAATTTTTTCTTATTTTCATTAAATTTCTTGACAGTGCCTCTCCCCTCTATCATCTGCTCTCCTTTTGCACTCTCTCACCACTCTCTTTACCTTTCTTTTACTCTCCATTTTATTCTGCTCTTCTTATAAACACTTCTGCTTTGTAAAAACCTCTCAAAAAGCTACCTTTTTCTCTTTTATCACACCCTTTACTTCATCATTCCCAATCACTCCTCTTTCCTCCTGCACCCACCCTCCTATAACCACAAACTTCTGCCCCCCCATTCTAATACTGCATTTTTAAAAACTATTCCAACCTCTTCAACCCCCCATTACTCATCTTTGCACTTTTCCCACCTTTCTGCCAATATAAAATATATATATATATATATATATATATTTTATATATTTTTATATATATTTATTTATATATATATATTTAATATATATATTTATATATATTATTTATATATATATATTTTATATATATATTTTAATATTATATATTATATTATATATATATATTTATATATATATATTTATATATATATATATTTTTAATTTTAATTTATATATATATATTTAATATATATATTTATATATATTTATATAAAATATATATTTTTATTATATATTTTTTATATATTATATTTTATATATATTATTTATATATATATATTTATATATTTATAATTTTTATATATATATATTTTTTAAAATATATATATTTATATATTTTTTTTTTTTTTTTTTTTTTATATATATATATTTATATTTATATATATATTTATATAATATTTTATATTATATATATATTTATATATATTATATTATATATATATATATTTATATATATTTATTTATATATATATATTTAATATATATTTTATATATATATATATATATTTTATATATATATTTATATATATATTTATATATATATATATATATGTGTGTGTATGTATGTATGTATGTATGTATGTGTGTGTGTTTTGTGTTTATTTTCTTAGTGCCAAATCACACCATTTCAGTTGTTTTATATGCAGTGTATAGCTTAACAAGAATAGGATTTTAACTTCTTTCTGCACGGGAAACAATAATACATGTGCTGTCCTTTTTACTCGTGCCACATTATATTTTAAGTTTTTAAAATACTATTCTTATATACTTAATCCATGTCCATTTCTTATAGGTGCATTTTGATAGTGAACCCAATTGGGAAGATGAAGACAACATTATCAGCAACCTGACTTGTCTCTGTGTCTTGGGAATTGAAGATCCAGTGCGACCTGAGGTGCCTGATGCAATCCATAAGTGCCAGCGGGCGGGCATTACAGTTCGCATGGTTACAGGCGACAATATTAACACTGCACGCTCCATTGCTTCCAAGTGTGGCATTCTCAAACCAGGCGATAACAGCTTAATATTAGAGGGAAAAGAATTTAATAGGAGAATCAGAGATTCATCGGGCAAAGTAAGTTATGCAGATAGTGATGTGTAATGTCAACCTAGGGAGGTCAAATTGAGTTTGAAATATATTTTGCTGAATGGAGTCTGAGTAAATTTGTATTATTAATGAATTTTGGGATGTTGAACAAGAGAGGTGTACACACTCCTAGCAGCCAATATGGCCTCGGGAGAACACGTTACAGTAATAATAATAATAATCATCACACCATAACATGTAATCTTAAAATATTTGCAGTAAAGGAAGAGAGAAGAAGTTAAGAAGTGAAAATGATCTGCAATCCTTCTGTTGTTAACCCTTAAACTGTCCAAACGTAGATCTACATTGACGTGCGTAGTGTTCTGAACGTAGATCTACGTTTTTTACATGCTTTAAAATGGAGAAAATGAAGGTTGGAGCACTATGCATGGGAATGTAGATCTACAGTTGGACAGTTTAAGGGTTAATTATTCTTACTGGGTTGCTTTAGGTTATATCAGGTTTGATAAACTCATGCCTACTCCATGTGATCATTACCTAATGTGTGTGTATATGACTTAATCTGAGTGTGCACCTGACAATAATGATGGTCAACTGCACAATTGGTAGTGTTATTAAACATGAACTTATTTCAAGGACTAAAAACCTTTTCACTGCCATGCTCTTAAGGTCATTTACCCAGTTATGTTAATTATCTGAGGGTAAAATATTCTTTCTACTATATGGTGGACCCCTGACATTCGATATTAATCCATTCCTGAGAGCTCATCGAATGTCGAAAATATCGAAAGTCGAATTAATTTTCCCCATAAGAAATAATGGAAATCAAATTAATCCGTGCAAGACACCCAAAAGTATGAAAAAAAAAAATTTACCACGTGAAATATCAAGTTTAACCCTTTCAGGGTCCGTCCCGTAGATCTACGGCTTTATGGTGAGTGTCCAAACCGTAGATCTACGCCATGAGCTCAGCTCACTCTGATAAACTGTGAGTGGTACATTTGGGCCTAGATATGAGAGAATACATCTATGTGGTATGTGTGCACCACATAAAACAGATCCTGCAGCACACTGTGTATAATGAGAGAAAAAAACTGAAATCATGATTTTTCGATTAAAACAGCAACTTTGCAGTGTTTTTTCGTATGTTTTTTATAGTTGTATTTGCGATTTCTTGGTCTCATTTGATAGAATGGAAGACATATTACAGAAATAGAGATGATTTTGATTGGTTTTAGCACTGGAAATGGCTTGAAACTGAGCTCAAAGTAGCGGAAATGTTAAATTTTTGCCGATATTCAAGAGTAAACAAACGACCTCACACATCTAATACACGTCAGCTGGTGGGTCTAA
This sequence comes from Cherax quadricarinatus, assembly GCF_026875155.1. Taxonomy (NCBI): domain Eukaryota; kingdom Metazoa; phylum Arthropoda; class Malacostraca; order Decapoda; family Parastacidae; genus Cherax; species Cherax quadricarinatus. Next base: position 12,606,378 of record NC_069423.1, on the reverse strand, counting down.
TATACATTCACAAATATGGTAATGATATTTATACAATTATTACAGTATTGCATAACAGTAAATCTTCTATTTTTTGGTGTGAATAAAAATTCATTATGTGAATAAAAAATCAAAATGGAATTTATTTGTAAAGCCTCAAAACATAACTAATGAACAGAGGAAATGTTAGTTTAGTGCCAGGAATGCCTACATTGTTTATTCTGGACCCTATTTTGAAATTGGAATATTTTGAACTTTGTGTTAAATTGGCCAAATTAACAATTTCCGATCACTTTATTTTTGTAGTTGAAACAGTTGACTTGGCGATTTCTTGTGCTCAATCGATAGAATAGAAGTAATACTAGTGAAATAGCTAAGAATTTGGTTGATTGGAATAATGTAATTGGCCTAAAATAGGAGTCAAAGTCGGCAAAATCGCCGATTCGTAAATATCGCTGACACATCAAAATTCGCGAGAGCATAATTTCGTCAATTTTCCACCAAATTTCGTACTTTTTGTTTTATTACCTTCACAAAAAGATTCTCTACGATTTCATAAGAAAAAATAACAAATTTTTTTTTTTAAAATTCTTGGACACTGGTGCGTGACTCCAGATTTGGGCCTTGGACCCTGAAAGGGTTAATGCAATAGAATAATTACAATAACAATAGATTAATAACAATAGAATAATTGACACTTACCTTTAATGAAGATCTGGTGATGATTGATGGGATGGGAGGAGGGGAGAGTGTGGATGGTGTTAGTGTTTAGAAGGGGAATCCCCTTAACAATAACAGTCTCTCAACATCTTCTAACACTAGCAATCTCTGTTTTGAAAACAAAGTTGCACCTTTTGCAAAAACAGCTTCCTTGATTGCCTTTTTCGTGCTCACTATAGTAGAGATGGTTGATTGGGGTTTACTATACAACCTGGCCAGCTCCGACACACGCACTCCACTTTTGTACTTTGCAATTATCTCTTTCTTCATTTCAATAGTCATTAGCACCTTTTTTCTCGAAGGGTTGGCACTAGAAGCTTTCTTGGGGCCCATAGTTACTTATTTTGCAGAAACAAGCACCAAAAACAGTGATAATATGGAATGTACCGAATGTATCCTTAAATGCGCACACACTGGCTGACTTGTAAACACTGGCACACACGGGGCAGTTCAGGCCACGCATGGACATGTCTCGTACGAATCGTATCGAATAGCGGGTTTTCGATCAAATGTCGAGGCAAAATTTTTGCGTTAAAATGCATTGAATATCGGATTTATCGAATGTTGATGCCATCGAATGTCGGGGGTCCACTGTATCTACTTTCTGAGTTATTTTAAGATCTAGCACTGATATCCAGCAGAGACAGTACGTATTTATATTAAATATTTTTCTGGTATATGATATAATAAGAGGCTCGTTAATGCCAACATGAGGCTCAAATTAATCAAAAAGAATATTTATTTACCATGTTTAACCCTTTAACTGTCCAAACGTAGATCTACGTTCACTCACTTAGCTCTCCAAACATGGGTCTACGTTCGATTTTACATGCTTTCTCATGTAAAAAAAAAAAACATAGATCTATGTTCGGAGCTCTACACGAGTTAACGTAGATCTACGTTTGGACAGTTTAAGGGTTAATATATATCAGATTACAATCATTTTCTACATTTTATAATATACTTACCAAGTCCTTTTCCAGGGTTACTTCCCTTCTTTGTTTTTTAATGCCAATGGGAACAGCTTGAGAGTCGCTGGACCTCTGTCGCACCAAAAATCTGTCCATTGAGTTTTTCCAGAACAGGCCTGTTTCGTCACAATTGAACACTTGTTGGGGTTAGAATTTTTCAGCTTCGCCATATCTTATCACACTGTGTATGCCACTATGATTCTTAAATCTCTCAAACCAACCTTTGCTGCCCTTAAATTCACCAATATGAGCACTAATTCCAAACATTTTTTCCTGCTCACCTGGGTGTTAGTCGACTGGCGTGGATCGCATCCTGGGGAACAAGATTAAGGACCCCCAATGGAAATAAGTTAGACAGTCCTTGATGACGCATTGACTTTCTTGGGTAATCCTGGGTGGCTAACCCTCTGGGGTTAATTGTTTCTTGTTAAGCCACACCAACAGCACACTTTCCACATCTTAGAGTAGTACAGCTGACGGTGGTGCAGCAGCAGCTGACTGTGGTACAGCAGCAGCAGCTGACCGTGGTACAGCAGCAGCAGCTGAGCGTACAGCAGCAGCAGCTGAGCGTACAGCAACAGCAGCAGCTGAGCATACAGCAGCAGCAGCAGCTGAGCGTATAGCAGCAGCAGCAGCAGCTGACCGTGGTACAGCAGCAGCTGACCGTGGTGCATAGTATTTCGATAGTATTTCTCACCCTTTTTACCACAGGGTTGGCACTAGAAGCTTTCTTTGTGCCCATGGTGGCTTATATAGCAGTTACAAGCACTAAAAACAATGGAATAATATGTATGCATGGAACCGTTCGCCCTGGCTTGTAAACAGTGGCAGACTAACTGACGGCAGGGCAGCTGAGGCGCTCAGGCTGGACGGACAGGTTCGGGATGAATGTCATTGGTAGAGTTTTTCTTTGTTGGTCAGGGCAAAATTTTTAAGCTCAAACGCTTCGTTAGGCGAATTTTTCGTTAGTTGATGCCTTTGTTGGTCGGGGGTCCACTGTATTTTGTTTTGCTGAAGCATACATCAGAAATTTGTGTACTTGTTATAATATACTTTGTCGTGTCTTCTGACATTGTGCTAGGGAAAAAAAAATGTGTCCTTGAGGGCATTATTAGACTGTATTCAACATCCATAAAAAATGGATGACTTATTACTTTAAATTTCATTTGCAGTTTTCTAAAGCATTGACAAAATGATGTGTTTTCAGTAAAAAATATTTTTTTCAGTGGATTTGGACTAAAATTGAATTCAAAACAAAACATTGTGCCATTAAAGCCAAACATACAGTGTTCAGTGTTATGTTACTTATCATAAGATAACTTTATTGTTGTCTTGACTTAGGGGATTACAGTAGTTAAACAAGATACAGTAACTACAGCAACTTAATAATAGGACATTACATATTGTGGTTCAGCTAGGCTACAAGGTTATAAAATAAACTACAGATGAATGGCAACTCAAAGTGATAAATAAAGTGCAAATAAGCTAAACAATAAACAGTGATAACACTAATAATTACAGATAAGGTAACACAGATTAATAACTGGATATGTTGATATTACATGGCTAAAAACCTACATACAACACTCCTAATCTTATCATACACCTAGGACGACTGCCCTGGTGAACTACACTACTTTAACTGACCCTTGGGGAAAACTAAACAGAAGTACCTAGGTGCAACTCACAACCAACTAGGCTAACACCACTAAAAAACTGAACGACTTCACAACATTCCAGAACTCTCCCAGCCATTGAAACAGTGACCATCTCATATATGCAGTATATATATAGCCTCTCCTCACTTAACAATGGAGTTCCGTTCCTAAGACCATGTCGGTAAACAAATTCGTCACCAAGTGAGGGGCATACTATAATGGTAGTGGGTTTGTGTCAACCATCTTTGATATTGTTTTCATGTCACCTTTGCACCATTTATAACATTTCTGGTATATTTTAAAATGTTTATACAGTAGTGTACTGTATATTTTAATAAACAGAAGAGAGGAAATCAGCTTTAATATACATTATTTAAGTATGCATACTGGTCAGAGAGCTTATCGTAAGTCTGAGTCATCAGTAAACGAGTACATCGCTAAGTGAGAGGCTGTATATAAAAAGAAAAGACTTCTTCCTCCATAAGCCATGCATGTCATAAAAGGCAACTAAAATGTCAGGGGTAAGGGGCTGGTACCCTCTTTCCCACCCTGCTTCGGTGGGAGATGGCCTGTATGTTGAAAAAATATATATAAAAATCTCTACCCATTGCCAAATAGTGCCTTATATGAGTCAAAACATTGTGTTTAAACGTCAGTAGACCAACTGTTGATTATCCCATAAGTTTCAGTAATATCACATTAATATTTAACAACAACAGTAATAATTATTTATTTTATAGGTAGTAGGTTGGTAGATAGCAACCGCCCAGGGAGGTACTACCGTCCTGCCAAGCGAGTGTAAAACGAAAGCCTGTAATTGTTTTACATGATGGTAGGATTGCTGGTGTCTTTTTTTCTGTCTCATGAACATGCAAGATTTCAGGTACATTTTGCTACTTCTACTTACACTTAGGTCACACTACACATACATGTACAAGCATATATATACACACCCCTCTGGGTTTTCTGCTATTTTCTTTCTAGTTTTTGTTCTTGTTTATTTCCTCTTATCTCCATGGGGAAGTGGAACAGAATTCTTCCTCCGTAAGCCATGCGTGTTGTAAGAGGCGACTAAAATGCCAGGAGAAAGGGGCTAGTAACCCCTTCTCCTGTATAAATTACTAAATTTGAAAAGAGAGACCTTTGTTTTCCTTTTTGGGCCACCCTGCCTTGGTGGGATACGGCCGGTTTGTTGAAAAAAAGAAAGAAAGTAATAATTATGGTTTTTCTTTCATGTGATGTTAACATACAATTGGCAAGAAAATGATAGACTTACTGGTATGTATTTCTGTTGGTTGAGGTGAGAGATCTGATGCTTATCTCCCCATTTTCAGATCCAGCAACATTTAATAGACAAAGTGTGGGTGAACCTACGTGTGCTGGCTCGCTCATCTCCTACAGATAAATACACATTAGTGAGAGGTATTATAGAAAGTAAAATAAATGCCAACAGAGAAGTGGTAGCTGTAACAGGTGACGGCACCAACGATGGACCTGCCCTCAAGATGGCTGATGTCGGCTTTGCTATGGTAAGAGATCAATCAGTAATAATACGTATAATGAAAAGCTATACGTTGTCTTTAACAGGAGTTTCTCATGCAAAATGAATAACTAGAAATTTTTCTGGCACTGAAAATTTTGATTCTCTGGGCATTTCTCAAAAATTGTGCAGGATAAATGGGTTTATAAAATTTTGGCCTTAAATGTATTGTTATACTTTCTAATCTTGCTGAGCTTAAATCAGGGCTGGAATTACTAGAACTAGAATTTTTTTTATACTTCTGAAGACTGAAAGTTCATGAAGTCTCCATGCAAAGGAAAATCTCTTATATTGTGATGTCATGTGCAGATTTGTGTAAACACATATGAAAAAGGGCAGTTAAACTTTCATAAATATGCTGAAAACTCTTGGAATTTTTTTTTCCTCTGACCCAAGTTGGGTGTAAGGGTCAGATGTTTGAAGAGGCACAGCTTCCTTCCACTGCCACCCATGCTATTTACAGCTACTTTCTGGTAGCATTAAGTAACCTTATTTTTTCCAACACCACTCATCATCAAATTTGGTTTGGCTATAGAGATTCAAAAGTGGTATTTTTCTTTGGTTCTTTGTAAACAAATAGAGCTGAGTCAGCATCATATGGCTGACCATGGCCAAGGAAGAAGCCAGAAAAACAACAGCAGCCAACTTCTCTTCTCTCCTCACATTGTGTTTTATTAATCAAGCCAGCATTAAAAATAATTGCTGGAGAGGAGCATTTGGAAATTTCAAGGTTCAATTGATGCTACATTTTGTTGGGGGAAGGAATAAAGTCAGCTGTTAATAAAGACAGAATTAATTTGAAAAAAAAAAAAATAGATGTAGGACTGGGGAATTTGTAAAGTACAGTGATAGTTTTGCAATGCTCATAATGGATCTCTAATTTGTTTTAAAGATATTTTTATGTAGTTGATATGTTTATAATGTGTGGGTGTAACTTCCACAGGGCATTGCTGGTACCGATGTTGCTAAAGAGGCATCAGATATCATCTTGACAGATGACAACTTTACCTCAATTGTTAAGGCTGTCATGTGGGGACGCAATGTATATGATTCCATTGCAAAGTTTCTACAGTTTCAGCTAACTGTAAATGTTGTTGCTGTCATTGTAGCATTTGTTGGTGCATGTGCCATCAATGATAGCCCTCTCAAGGTAATCACACTTGGATGTCTTACATAATGCTTTTGATGCTTATAGTTGTTTTTGTTTTGTTTCTCTTGAGTTTTGCATTTGTAATTGCATATATTATATAACACCTCCATGTTGGGTACGAATCATTTTCGTATTTTTTTTTTCGTTATTGTGAAGCAACATCCATTGGGAGTGGTGTAATACTGCAATATTTCTTTACATTTTGGTAAAACCCCCCAGGCTGTACAAATGTTGTGGGTGAATCTTATCATGGACACACTGGCTTCCCTGGCGTTGGCAACGGAAGCTCCTACGCCAGATCTCCTTCAGCGAAAACCTTATGGCCGCACCAAGCCTCTCATCTCGCGCACCATGATGAAGAATATCCTGGGTCAAGCAGTGTACATGATTATGGTTATATTCGTTTTGTTATTTTATGGTAAGTTCCATAAGTATGCCATTAATAATTATTTAAAGATTAAAAAATAATAGTTAATTTTTAATTCAAAGATCTGAACAGCACCTATTTTCATCCTCATTAACAATGGTTGCATCCTAGAAAAATTACACAGGAGTATATTAGAACTTTAAACTTCTTTCTGAGAAGTATAAAGTCACAGCACATTACTCACATAATCACGACTTTTCTTTTATGGCTAAACATGTTAAAACAAAAGTATTGGTATATCAGCTATTAAATGATTTAATATGAATAAACTGAACAGGGAGGTAGTTTTATTATGTTTCATTGGTTACCAAAACGTAATGGTAAAATTGAATGTAGAGATGATTAATGCTTTTTGTGTAACATATTAAAAAAAATTACAATTTAAATGTAATAATTGCTGTAGAGAGGTTTGCAATATTGATGTCCGTTTGACTCTTGTGCAAATGTTGTGATTGATCTCCTTATAGGTGGCTATTAATTTTGAAGAATTGGTATACTATAGGTGTACTTAAAAATACAGAATTTGTATATACAGTAGCCAAGATTAGTGGGAGTGTAGGCAACTAAAATATGAGAATTTAGGTGTCAAGAAATAGCATAATTAAAAGAATACAAATGTGTGTGTGCACTTAATAGGAGATTGAAGTGTCAGTTTAGTTTTAGATTGAAGTGATGACTAAGAAGTTTTTATGCCTTAAGTGCTGTTGGAGTGTGAACGAAGTCGTGTAGGTGGGAAATACAGTGCCAGTGCTCTGTGGGAGGGGGTGGGAAGTACAGTGCTAGTGCTTTGCAGGAAGGGTGGGAATGTTGCAGTCAGAGGGTCAGCTCAATTGAGATGTTGCATATTTCTGGCAAGACAGTGATTGAATGAGTAATGATGAATGTGTTTAATTTTTTGGGGCCCACCCTTCTTTGATAGGAGATGGTCATTGAGTTAAAAGAAAAATGTGAACATGACATTTTTTTTTTTGAGCTTTATCATATACATGTAATTACAATTTTTGTTTTTTTACATAATTTTATTTTTCTAAATAATAGAATAATTATTAATATTTTACTCTGACAATCGCTAGTAAGGGTGATTTAGTAAACTTTTCATCACTGCACCTCAGTAAAATCACATGTATGCTGTGAAACTACTTCAAATTAAATATACGCACTTTTGTAGACCTAAAGTATATATATAAACTTCACTGTCATTGATTCCCTAACTAACTTTGCAAAGAGCAGGGACTTCATAATTTCAATTACTCGCAGAAATGCAAAGTTGCCGCCCATCCTTCAGAGAGCAGGAACTGTATTTCCTATGTTAAAACTCAAGTCTGTCTTATCAGTTTGTTTTGAAATCTTATTTTAGATGCTACCTAAATCTGCCCTCTAGCTTGTTGAATCCCAAAAACTACTTACGTCTATTCACTTTGTTCTAATATACTAACTTGTGCTCTTACCTCTTAAAACCTCCTTCATACATTACTTCTAATTGTCTGGGACATCCCCCTATGCCTTCTATCTACCCCTCAGATTTATATACGCTCTTGGTTAACCTGTCTTGATCCAGTCTTTGTAAATGTTCACACTATTTCCATAACCCTTCTGTGCATAATGTTAGTGCCAAATTGCAAAAGTGTTGTCACCCATTTCCTCTGATACATTTCTCTTTTAGCATCTAGTGATAAACGTTTTACAGACTCAACACCTTAGCAACTCAAAAGAAGAAACAATCATTATCATTCATTCTATCACTGTCTTGCCAGAGGCATGCCAATACTACACTTAGGATGCCCCTGCAAACTGCAAATATCCCTACCCTTCCTTTTGAGTGCAGGCACTGTACTTCCCCTTCACAAAATGTTTCCTTGCTCATACTCTAACAGCTCGTCAATTCCCAAAAACCATTTGTCTCCACTCCTAACTAACACGCTCACACACGCCGGCTGCATATGCCAGCCCCTCACACACAAGACAAACACTTCTTGCTACAAAATTCTTAAATCTGATGGTTTGTTTAGGTTAAGTTTTTTTTTTTTTTTAATTATGTCGATGCACAGTGGAACTTGTGATATATATGATATGATGTGAAGGTGCACTCAACTTGTGAATTACATACTCCATTAAGGAAGCTTTTTATAATGTTGGTCTCTTGGTATACTTAAATGACTTATCTTTTGTGTATTGCTGATTGGTTGACACTAAATAGTATTCTCTTGACTAAATGGCTGGCATGTATGGATAGTTCACTAGGTGGGGGACACATTGTGGTGTTTATTTAACCTTAGAATGTTTGTTGTTTGTAGTAAGGATAGAATCCATGAAGCCTTAATGTGGGCCCACAGTAACTTAGAAATGATTTATGTGCCTTGACTGAAAACCTTACAGCAGCATGAGCACATGCTTCCCATTGTTGTGTATTGCATTATTTTCCTGCATTTAAATCTATTCCAGAATTGTGTATCAGAAGGTTAAAGAAGCCACAAACTTGGGTTGAACTAATGCTTCTATTTATTTTGTCATATATGTTTTTTATGTAATTAGTAAGTGTCTAGTTTAGATTTAAAATTTTTGTAGTTATTTTTAGTAGCCTTGATTTTGTTGGAACTTGGCATTTTTTTTTATAGATAAAATGTTATTGTGGATATAATTAATGTATTTGATTTAAAAATTTTTTTTAGGATTTTTTTATTCATAATGTTATACATATTTTTTCAACAGGAGATAAATTGTTAGATATTGACTCTGGACGTTACGCTGACATCCGTGACCCACCTTCCCAGCACTTCACCATCATCTTCAATACTTTTGTTATGATGACACTCTTCAACGAAATCAATGCACGAAAAATCCATGGACAGCGCAACGTTTTTCAGGGCTTCTTTAGTAATCCCATTTTCTACAGCATTTGGCTGAGTACACTAGCAAGTCAGGTAAGTACATTAGCTAATTTGAGATCCTATCTGTTAGCAGGGTATTTATTAAGCCAGGCTTTTTGAGTGACTGTGATCAACCAGGCTGTTACAACTAGATTCCCTATCATGACGAGCAATCTTTATTCGGAAAGAATGCTGTACTTTATATTGTTGTGTATATGTTTTAATTCTGATGGTAACATGTATTGGTATTGGTTCGTGATTTTGTTGAATAAAAGTTGTATTAATGTGGCAGGAATAATTCACAATTAACACAAATTGGAGATAATATTTTTAGATTATATTGTGGTTCATCCTGGACAGCTATCAAGTAGCAATTTGATGCCAGTATACAATAGACAAAAACATCATCATTGGGTTGATTTCCAATTTCTGGGCTAATTGTGAGTTTGGTTGAATATAAGCATTATATATATTGTATAATAGTGCAAGTTTCATGTATTTGTTCTTGAACAGGTTGTGATAGTACAGTTTGGAGGTCGGGCGTTTTCCACTGAAGCCCTCGGCCTGGAGCTCTGGTTATGGTGTATCCTTTTTGGGAGTGGAGTGCTCCTTTGGGGGCAAGTGGTTACCTCCATCCCAACCAAAAAATTACCTAAGAATGTATTCTCGTAAGTAGTTCTACGTGCACCATCATGAAGGTCTGATTTTGGTTGTGTAATTAGGAAGCTCTTATAGACTGCCGGAAAGTAGCTTGTTGAACATTATTGGAAAGTATTGTGATAGCGGGGAAAAGATAAGTAAGCCCTACAGTTAGGAACATCTTAAAGAATGCTAGACAGTAGCTTATGAGCCTTTAGTGGGAGAAATGTAAATATTAATATCAAAATGTTAAACTCTTGTGGGACAATTAGTGCAAGGAGCAGTGGGGGTTCGATCTTCTGTCTGTTAATTGAGATAAATGTGCTGCTCCTACAGCCAAGCTTTAACAGCTGGTTGGAATAGTTAGAAAGGTATGAAAGTCATATGGTTAGAGAGTAATGAAATTTGTAATAGTAGTAGTAGTCCATATTAATTTGATTTACTAAGGTAAAGTTTTGATGTACACTGTAGATTATACTAATTGTAAAGACTGTAAATGTGTAGAAAATTAAATAGTGAGGTAGCATTAGTAATATTTAAGTATATATGCTTTTGATGGAATTTGGCAAAGCTAATGTGTGCAATAACATAATGAGGGACATGACTATATCAGAGTGATTTTTTCCCATTCGGGCTTTCTTAACAGAAAAATACTCTCCCTATTTTGGTATTGTTTACATGTATGTTTTCTGTATCATTAATTTTAATAGTGGAAAAGATAGTTATGAAGAACAGTTATATCATAAATTATTTCAATGGAGCAGTTCACAAATAACTTAAAATTAAAGAGGAAGCTTTCATCAAGATTCTCTTCTTCCTGGACCATTATCAAGTCCCTATTGAACTTGATAATAACTTGACAGTGGTCCAGGATAGACCAAAACTTCATCTAAATTTCTGCTCAAGTATGGGTTATTTGTGGAATAAGAGTAGTATATTAGAGTTAATGGGAGAAAATGTAGTCTCATAACAGAGATCTGTATAGGAAGATGTTTGTAGGAAGTTATTTAATATAGAAACTGCATGACTATTAAATATAAGTAATGTTTATTATGCATAAATTTAGCAATTAAAAAGTAATATCTAATTTTTTTTATTATAATCAAATTTCTTTTACTTGTAGGTGGGGTTCAGGGGAGCCTCAAACAGATCCCATTGCTGACTTTGCCATTGAGGACAAATTAGATTCTGATGGAAAGGATGGCAAGCGTACGGGTCAAATTTTGTGGATCCGTGGCTTGACCCGACTTCAGACTCAGGTATGTTCCTATTTCCTAGCAAGGTTGGTTTGATTTAGCTATAGTGTCCCTCTGAAAAGTTTTTTTGAAATCAGCTGTAACCTGAGGTGGTTGTATGTGTATGTCACTGTATAACAAGTTTGAGGTTATATAGATACACTGTACTGCTTGATGTTCTTGCCCATTTAAAATCTTTCATCTTGAGAATTTTTGTAATATGTATTTTCTTTGTGATGTAGTGCATATTAAGTACAAATTTTACATGGTTGGAATCAGGCATTGAGATCACTTTAAAAAAAATTCTGATATGCTTGGCTCTTGTAATGATCTTGTTAACATAACATGCAGCATAGTTTTTAGATGGTTGAAAATAAACTGGCAGCACACATTTTGGACTTGTGTGCATTAGCAGTTTTGCATAATTAATATTTTTCTTGTACTGTACTTGATAAAAAATAAATACTCATTTTTAAGTTTTGGTGAGAAATAATGAAAAATTTAACACACTGGCCATGTCCAACGTTAGCAGGGTGACTCAGAGAAGGGAAACACAGTTACCATCACTCTTTTGCTAACTGTATTTCTAGATTAGTATATGCATCACAGTTCAAATGATTCATCAAACTACAACATTTCCATCCATTTTCTGGAGTGCAGGCACTGCACTTTCCGTCTCCTAACCACCCGATGCTCCTCATCACTTTGGCTAAGAACATCAAATGTTTCACTGTGATACTGTAATGAAAATGTGATTATTTGGCTGTCTGTTTTAATATGCACTTACTGAGTACTTATAGAGGATAGTTTAATCTAAGTAATATATATTGAGAATTTTTTTTAAAATCTTAGACAAGGATAGTCTCTTTAACAAAGGATGACTTGAACAGTGACACTACGGAAGCAGATACCATATAAGCGTTCCGAGCTGAATTTGACAGGTCAGTTTTATTCCAGTCAGTTGAGTTCATTTCCTTCACAAACTAGGCATTTATAAAAATGCTTCATTTTCAGATTAGTAAATGAAGGAGGGATAGGACTCATCGTGGGAAGGGCTGGAGGGAGAAGGTGGAGGAGATTTTGATTACTAGGAGCTTGGTCATCCAAAAAGCTTATGTGAGCATGTTTGATATGAGTGGAGGCAAGTGGTTCATTATGATTTGATGTCCTGTTGGAGTCTGAGCAGAGTAGCATTTATGAGAGAATTTAGGAAAATTCGCTAGACAGACTTGAGTTCTGGAGGCAGGTACTATAGTGCCTGCACTCTGAAAGAGGGATGGGGATGTTACAATTTGGAGGATCATCTAAGTAATGACGTTTACATGCTTCTGGGATGATAGTGATTGAATGACAGTGAAAGTGTTTCTTTTTTCTTGGGTCACCAACCTTGGCAGGAGATGGCCAGTATATTCCAAAATAAATAAAGATGGCAGTGATTAGAAATTTTGATCAGGGGCTGACTGCTGTAGGAAACATTTACTGTAATTATAATTACTGCTCAATAAAATAATGTAAGTAATGATTAGAGTGGATGCTTGTTTAAATCTGAATAGTGGAATGTGAATTTATGCCTTTTTAGATACTAGAGGCATGTTGATTAGTAAGACATGGCATAAAACAAGATCTTGGCATGTTGACTTTTCAACTGGTTTCATGCATTAAAGACATTTAAGGGAACACCAACTAAAGAATTCCTATACCAATTTACTTATTTCACAGAGTTTTCAACACTTGGTTGCACTGAGGAGGAAAGATTATACAGTGTATTGTGAAATAGAATTTATGCTGCAAGTATAAATAAAAAAAAAGTGGATGGAAATAAGAACAGGCATAAGAACATTAGTAGAAAACAAAGAAAAAGGCTGTTTAGTGGAGGTGTCATTATTAGGTAGAAAAAATGATGACCTGGTGGTTATACTGTGCAGGTAGTGAGGGACAACTGCATCCCTCTTGCTTGACTAGTCTTAATGTAGTAAACAAATTAATATGAAAATATTAGACTAAGAATCTCTAAATTTTAACTTAATCAACTGAGAAATAAGTACTGAAACTCGTTTGTATTCATTTTGAAATAGATGCAAAACAAAAACAAATGCTCATTGTGACAAGACTTTATAGGACATCTTAGTAGGAATAGTATGACTCAAGAAATCGTAATGACACGATTGCAAACAAACCATACCCCCGGCCGGGATTGAACCCGCGGTCATAGTATCAAAACTCCAGCCCGTCGCATTAGCCACTAGGCCAGCTAGCCACAATAAGATTCATCCAACTAGGTATATTTCTACACCATAGGAAGGTTAGCACAGGCACCACTGTGACCACAAATGCAAGTTTTTACAGACGAATCTCCAGCTAGCGTGGCCGTGATGAACTCTAGCTCAAGTCCCTTCACTGCCGTCAACATGACTTGCATTTGTGGTCACAGTGGTGCCTGTGCTAACCTTCCTATGGTGTAGAAATATACCTAGTTGGATGAATCTTATTGTGGCTAGCTGGTCTAGTGGCTAACGCGACGGGCTGGAGTTTTGAGACTCTATGACCGCGGGTTCAATCCCGGCCGGGGGTATGGTTAGGAATAGTATCTTTTTCCCCAAGAATAGAGTAGGTGAATGGCATCTGAAGTTGTATAAATTTAAATTAGATGCGTTACTCTCTATACCAGCCGAGAATGGTATCCCATAAGCCCATAGCTCAAAATCAGTGTGTGCAAAAGGAATAGTACAGTGTGTAACATAAGTTTCTGATGCACTTAAATATTATCTTTGATGATCTGAAGTCAATCAGAATAGGCATTTGCATGGAAACTAATATCCCAATTTCTTCAATGAAAATGTTGCATTGACACCTACACAGCCCAAAACCAATCAAAATCTTTCAATAAAATACACGAGCTTTGAAAGTTTAAAGCCAGTCAAAAGAGGTATTCGTTAGTTATTACACAAAAGTGAATATCCCAGCAGCTTGCATGTTGCAGTCTCAGGTTATCAGCATTGAAGACTTAAGCTGATTGAATAAGGTATTCACAGATTATTACATCTTAGTAGTGTTTTAGTTTTCCTAAATTAATGCAAGTTACAGTGGGCCTCCGAGTTTTGTGATTAATCCGTTACAGAGAGTCTGCCGAAAATTGAAATTCACGAATGTCGAAACCATTTTCCCCATCAGAAATATTGTAAATCCAATTAATCCATTCCAGACACCCAAAAGTATTAACAAAAATTATTTTTTTTATAGATTAAATATAGATTTAACATACAGAAAAGAATGAGAAATCAAGTATAAAACAATAATAACATCACACTTACCTTTATTGAAGACTCTTGTTGGTGTATGGAAAATGGGTGGAGAGGAGAGGATGGAGAAGTCACTGGACCCCTGTTCGCACAAAAACCTGTCCAGAGAGCTCTTGCAGCTCTACCCTCTACCACCACCACAGCCACTCCCACCCACCTACCTACCACCACAGCCACTCCCACCCACCTACCACCACCACAGCCACTCCCACCCACCTACCACCACCACAGCCACTCCACCCACCTACCACCACCACAGCCACTCCCACCCACCTACCACCACCACAGCCACTCCCACCCACCTACCACCACCACAGCCACTCCCACCCCTACCACCACCACAGCCACTCCCACCCACCAACCACCACACAGCCACTCCCACCCCACCACCAACCACCACAGCCACTCCACCCACAGCCACCCCACTTTTGCAGTTCCTTCAAACACCACTGCCACACCCCCTGAACTGTGGGCACCCCCTCGTACACACCCGCCACTCCTGCCTGCACAGCACCTGCTCCATCAATACACAATCGCGACGCAAATCACAACGCACGTCCTTATTGGCCAAAACAAGTTCCCCAATTCGTTCACGAGTCAGCTCCCAAAACTCAGGCCCTACATGCTAAATTTTACTCAACAAGGCCAAACTACTCCATACTCAAAAATCAACCCACTCCATTTTAAGCCAGCCAACGTTCACTACAGAAAGCATTTCCACCATTCTTCACACCACAGCTTTCACCACCTCGTCACACACCCCTAGCAGCGACCAAAAGACACCACAGCATTCCTCCTCTTAAATTACCATCACACAGCATTGCCCCTTTTACCCGACTTTTAGCTCCCCACTCACACACAGCCGTTACACACACTTCACACCACAGCATTCCACCGACACACACCATTTTGTAATAAACTGTCAAAAACACGCCCACTAACCCTGAAACGGGTGGAGACTCCTTGGTAGAAACTACCAATCTGGTTCAGAAGTCCGACAATGAACGAATTTGCTATAGTAATGGAAAATTCGATTTATTTTGAGAAAAAAAAATGAGAAAATGTTCGAATCCTTGAGCGAGTGCAAACATCATGAAAGGTTCACAGTAATTGTAAATGATTTTCAATTAAATTGGCACAATAGTCTTGCTATGCAACAATTTCTTTTCTTTGAAATGGCAGCCTTAAGTTACAAGTCAGTTGGAAAGCGATTGTTAGTTTTTGCATATTTTTTACCCTAACTCTTCACCTAATGGCAGGGTGACCTCAATCACCGTAATTTTACTATTAAATTGTAGTGATTTATGCAGAGAAGTTGTTATTGCCCCTTGTTCCTGGCATTTTAGTTGCCTCTCATGACAAGCATGGCTTACAGAGGAAGAATGTTTTCTACTCTCATAGAGCTATTCTACGGAAATAAATTTATTTAATAAAACTGGCAAGTTAAGCCTTCACAACCCGAAACGGCATGAAACTTCCTTGAGAGAAACATACCAATGCTAAAAGTTTGAAGTCGACCAGAAGAGGCATCTTCTTATTATAGTATGGAAAATTATTTATTTAATAAAATTTGAAAAAAAAAAAAAAAAAATCAGTTGAATCTTCCTTTGAGCAGAGTGCATCATCACTGAAAGTTTGAAGTCAACCAGAAGATGCATAGTTAATAAACTTGGAATCAACAATTCCAGTGTTGAGGCACTTTGCTTGTGTCTTATTGAAAGAGACATCTGAATGTGTAGCAAAGTGCACTCAAAGAAATGCTGACTTGTTAGTGTAATATAAAAGGCATGACTCTGCTGTCTCCTAACCTCTTCACCTGATGTGCATTGCTCTCTCACCTGTGACTTGATAATGACTCAGGACTGATTGAAGCATCTTAATATTTTTCTTCAAATTGTGATTCAGTTGTGAAAAGTGAGAAGAGTTTGAATACAGTTTTTTTTTTTTTATCTTTTATTTTCACTTATTTTTTTTTTTGTAGATGACGTAATATATCAAAAATAGTAAATGGAACTTTGTTTTCACTTTTGTTATAAAGAAAATTTAGTGAAGATTTGTCAAGTATAATACAAAGCAAGGCAAAATTAATTTGTCATCTGATTGGTTTAAATAAATAGACACAAATTGAGAATTCTTTTATAAATCTTAAAACTTAATCCCAGACTAATAATGTCTTAAATTTGCTTATAAACGTTGTTAAAATTGGTTGAACTTCATGAAATTATAACAAACATACCATTATGGTGTACATCATAAAACATTATTTTAGCCAATGAAAGCAATTGAATTACCTAAGACAGCAAAAAATGTGAAGCTACCCAAGTTGAGTTGTAAAATGTTATGAGAGTAGCAGAGGCAGCATGTACAACTGCCAGTAGTTCCTCAGGTTACAGTTTGGTTCAAACACACACCATACATAATAAAAGTCATTAAAGAGAACAGTTTTCCTTAAGAAATATCCCTTCATTTAGTATTCTAAGAAAGAGTTAATGGGGAGGAAATACAGGTGTGCACAAGGTGTATAAAATGATAATTAAATTTTGTTGCTCTCATTTTTAAACAATTTGGATTAACTAATAGTTAATGAAAGTTTTTGCAGCTCTTGTTATTATGATTTGTAGTATTAAATATAAGAAATGTATTATAATTTGAGCTCAGTTAATGTAAGATAAAAGGGACAACACAGACAAGATAAGAATAGTGCTACAAAATGCAGGATGACAGTGTTCATTTCTGATATTTGGCAAAACTGATACTGCAAAAAAGTATATAAAGATTATTTTGTCAAAATTTCTTAAGAGATAATTATGGCTGATATATGGTTTGTGTTTGATGACAGTTATTGCTTTGTCAGAGATGGTAGACCTTGATTATTGAGTACACACCATCCGCTGCTAGATATGTAGCGAGTGAGACTCCTCATTTGTTCAACCCAACTAATGTAATGATTAATATGTCATTCAGAGATCTGCTGTTGCACCTCACATAATATTAGCTCTTAGTGCTTGACCTTTTTGAATTTTAACCCTCATATTGTAAAAAGTTTCTACTTGTCCTTGGTTCATTTGTGTTGTCATTGTAAGATACAGTATCAGAAATTGTAAGATGTCTGTATATACGTATATATTGAGTGTTTGTGTGTACTCGCCTATATGATGTGTGTGTGTGTACTCGCCTAATTGTGGTTGCAGGGGTCGAACCATAGCTCCTGAC
>NC_069423.1:12567750-12588180 GCF_026875155.1 Cherax quadricarinatus | reverse complement strand
TTGGCCGGGTAACAGTGTGGCCAGGGACACATTTGGTCCGGGGTAACGTGTGGCCAGGGACACAGTTTGGCCGGGGTAACATGTGGTCCGGGGTAACAGTGTGGTCCAGGACACAGTTTGGTCCGGGGTTTAACAGTGTGGTCCAGGGACACAGTGTGGTCCGGGGGTAACAGTGTGGTCCAGGGTAACAGTGTGGTCCAGGGACACAGTATGGTCCAGGGTAACAGTGTGGTCCAGGGACACAGTGGGGTCCAGGGTCTGGTCCACACACGTCACTCAGTTCGTGTTTGGTCTTCACACTAAAAGCAAAATTCATTAACTCTCTCCGAGAGAGAAAGTAGTGGGGGAAGAGGAGGGGAAGAGGAAAAGAGAGGGGGAAAGAGGGGGAAGGGAGAAGGGCAGGGGTGCGTGAGAGGTTGTATGTAGCAAGAGGGAGAAGGGGAGACCACGCCCACCTCCATCATCAATATTGACCAAGAGTAAAACCCCCCCCCACCCCCCCCACTCCCCCCATCCACCCCCACTTCTTTCCCCCTTCCCCTTTCCCTTTCCCCCCAATTTCTGTATCACTCCCCCCGCTTTCCTTTTTCCCCTCCCTCCCCTTTTTTTCCCCTCCTCTTCCATCCCCTCCTCCATCCCCTCTTTCAACAGGTAAACCACCCACCTACAACCTTACTTATTCTCACAGCCATTTTTCCCTCATTGTTTAATATCCCTCTTTCCTGCTTGCTCTCTCTCTCTCTCTCTCTCTCTCTCTCTGTCACGCATCCCCGCCTTACACGATCTTTACCCCAACTTGAACAAGCTGAGACGGGTTTTCGAGAACTCTTCTCTCAGAGCCAGGGGCCGAGACCAGATATCTTCCTGACTGCCTGATCAACCCGGCTGTTCCTGGCAGCGGTCTACTGGTCTAACTAGTAGTCGTAGGCTGTCCCGCTACTTCACATACCATCCTGGTGAAATTCTACTTTTGGTCTGGTAATAAACTGCTGTAACCAGAAGATGGAGACTAACACAATGTTCGTATATGCTGGTGGGACCACGAGATATTGGCTAACACAGTGTTTTTTTGTTTAACATTAAACCCCTTTTCACTTTCTGAACACTTTTATAGGCTATAATTCCCCGGATATATCTGTCAAATGTCTTTGAAGTTAGAAATATCACGTCTATATATCCATTTTCTTCCAATGTTTCAGTATGTGGTAGTGTGTAGTGTGTAGTGAGGTAGTGTGGTAGTGAGGTTTGGTGGTGTGAGGTAGTGGGTAGTGTTGGTAGTGAGGTAGTGTGGTAGTGTGGTAGTGGGTAGTGTGGTAGTGGGGGTTTGTGGGTTTGTGTGGTGTGAGGTAGTGTGGTAGTGTGGTAGTGAGGTAGTGTGGTAGTGTGGTAGTGTGGTAGTGAAGTAGTGTGGTGGAGGTATTGAGGTAGTGAGGTAGTGTGGTATGTGGTATGTGGTAGTGTGGTAGTGAGGTTAGTGTGGTAGTGAGGTAGTGTGGTAGTGAGTAGTGTGGTAGTGTGGTAGTGTGGTTGTGAGGTGTGAGTTAGTGTGGTAGTGTGGTAGTGAGGTAGTGTGGTAGTGTGTGTGAGGTAGTGTGGTATGAGGGGTGTGGTAGTGAGGGATGTGGTAGTGTTGGGAGTGAGGTAGTGTGGGGAGTGAGGTAGTGTGGTATTTTGGTAGTGGGTAGTTTTGGGGAGTGTGGTAGTGAGGTAGTGTGGTAGTGTTTGGGAGTGTGGTAGTGAGGTAGTGTGGTAGTGTGGTAGTGAAGTAGTGGGTAGTGTGGTAGTAGGTAGTGGGTAGTGTGGGAGTGAGGTAGTGTGGTAGTGTGGTAGTGAATAGTGAGGTGTGAGGTTGTGTGGTAGTGAGGTAGTGTGGTAGTGAGGTGGAGGTAGTGAGGTAGTGTGGTAGTGTGGTAGTGTGGTAGTGAGGTAGTGAGGGAGGAGGTAGGGGGTAGGGGTGGTAGTGTGGTAGTGTGGTAGTGAGGTAGTGAGTGTGTAGTGTGGTAGTGAGGTAGTGTGGATAGTGTGGTAGTGAGGTAGTGTGGTAGTGAGGTAGTGTGGTAGTGAGGTAGTGTGGTTTGTGTGGTAGTGGTAGTGTGAGTGTGGTAGTGTGGTAGTGGTAGTGTGGTAGTGTGGTAGTGAGGTAGTGAGGTAGTGTGGTAGTGTGGTAGTGTGGTTGTGAGGTAGTGAGGTAGTGTGGTAGTGTGGTAGTGTGGTAGTGTGTAGTGAGGCGTGTGGTAGTGAAGTAGTGGGTAGTGTGGTAGTGAGGTAGTGGGTAGTGTGGTAGGTTTTGGTAGTGTGGTAGTGTGGTAGGGTAGTGTGGTAGTGAGGGAGGTGGTAGTGAGGTAGTGTGGTAGTGTGGTAGTGGTAGTGTGGTAGTGTGGTAGTGGGTAGTGTGGTAGTGTGGTAGTGTGGTAGTGAGGTAGTGAGGTAGTGTGGTAGTGTGGTATGAGGTAGTGTGGTAAGTGGTAAGGGGATTGTGGTAAAGGGTAGTGTGGTAGGTAGTGTGGTAGTTGGTAGTGAGTAGTGTGGGAGTTGGTATGGTAGTGGGTAGTGTGGTAGTGTTGGTAGGGTAGTTGGTATGAGGTATGTGGATTTAGTTGGTAGTTGGTAGTGTGTTGTGGGTATGTGGTAGGTGGTAGTGGTAGGTGGTAGTGAGGTAGTGTGGTATGGGTAGGTAGTGTGGTTAGTGTGGTAGTGTGGTAGTGGTAGTTGGTATGTGGTATGGGTAGTGGTGTGTGGAGTGTGGTAGTGTGGTAGATTTGGTGTGTTGTGGTAGTGTGGTTGTGTGGTGTGGTAGTGTGGTAGTGATGGTAGTTTTGGTAGTAGGTAGTGTGTAGTGTGGTAGTGGGTAGTGGGAGTGGGTTGTGGTAGTGGTAGTGTGGGTGTGGGAGTGAGGTTTGGTATTGGAGGTTATGTATATTTAGTTTTATTTGTTATGTTATAACTTTGGTATATTGTATATTGTGGGGTAGGAGGGGTTGGTTGAGTTGTATTGATTCGGTATTATTTATATTGTGAGGTACTGAAGTGTAGTAATTTATTGTTAGTGTGTAGTGAGGTCTGAGTTGAGGTGTGTGGTGGGTGGTACTTTATGGGTTGTGAGGTAGTGATAGTGTGGTAGTGATAGTAGTAGTTGTTTTATTTTTTTTTTTTAAATTTTTATTTTTTTTAGGGGATGTGGGATTTTTTAATTTTTTATTTATTTTTTTTATTTTTTTTTTGGGGGGGTTTTTATTTTTTTTTATTTAGTTTTTTTAAATTTTTTGGTTTTTTTTTAAGTTATTTATTATTTATTTATTTTTTAATTTTTTTATTTTTTTTTTTGGTTTGTTTTTTTTTTTATTTTTTTTTATAATTTTATTTTTATTTATTTTATTGGGTTTTTATTTATTTATTATTTATTTATTTTATTTTTTTATTTTTAATTTTTTTTTTATTTTTTTTTTTATATTTTTTTTTTTAAATTTTTTTTTTTTAAAATATTATTTATTTTATTGGGGGGGCTTTAAAAATTAAGGGGGAAAATGAGGGGTTTGGGGGGGTGGGGGTGGGGGGATAAGGGGTTTTTTTTTTAAAAAGGGTAAGGAAAAATCCTTTGGGAATATTAAAAAAACAAAAAAATCCAAAAACCCGGGAAAAAAAAACTGACGGGCCAGTTTTTACAGTTGGGGCTTAAATTTAAATGGTTAAAAGTATTTAAAAGGGGTTTTAAATTTTCCCCCTGAAAAAAAAAAAAACAAAATAAAAAGTAAATAGGAATTTTAAACAATTTTTTTTATGAAAAAAATTTTGTGGGGGAAAAACCCAGAAAAAGCCCCCTGTTTTCCCTTTTAATTGTCTTTTTTTATTTTGATTATCAATGTGGTTTTTTTTCCCCTGGCCCCCGTTAATGACTCAAAATGGAGGAGAATTTGTTAGTGTGGAGGTGGTGTGGGTGGGAGGGGGTTGTGGGGTAGTGTGGTGTGGGGGGGGGTAGGAAGTAGTGGGTGGGGTAGTGAGGGAGTGAGGGGGGGGTTGGGTTTAATGTTATGGGTATGTTTTTGGGGGGTTTTATTGGGGATAATATAGAAAAATCCCTTTTGGGAAATTTAAATAACAAAAAAGAGTCACAATTTCATGACTGGAACAACACACAACAATCCGCACATAGGGACGCAGCTTACCACGGACGTTTGGGTCCGACTAGACCCCTTACAAAGTGGTGTACAATGTACTTCTCCAAACCCCTGCGGTAATGTGAATAAATTTACAAAAGGGGACATATTGATAAATAGGACTATTGCAACATTTCAGTATCTTTATTCTTGACTGAAGAGTAACTGTGTGGCGAAACGTTCCCAGAATAAGAAAACCCAAATGTTAGAAAAGTCCCTTATTATCATTTGGGGTCATCTTATTGTTAGTGTGTTTATGCTAGTGCAAGTAGTGGTGTTTTATTTCTCGGCTGCCTCCCGTGTCTCACCAAAATATAGAGTACG
The DNA here is from genome assembly GCF_026875155.1 of Cherax quadricarinatus. NCBI lineage: Eukaryota > Metazoa > Arthropoda > Malacostraca > Decapoda > Parastacidae > Cherax > Cherax quadricarinatus. The sequence goes on along the minus strand of NC_069423.1, from coordinate 12,583,702 downwards.
TATCTCAAAAATAGGTTAGGTTAGGTAAGGTTTGTTAGGAAACCCCCTGACGCGGGTCTTAGTCAGATGATGACTGTCGCTGGAGCTTTTTGGGCATCTGACGAGGCCTTCCACTGGCTCACCCCTCCACCTCCTTTAAAAATTATGGTTTATGATTATAACCATTTTGATATATTTCTCAAAATTGGAATGTTTGCAGCTTTTCTAAAACTTGGATTCCCGGGTTTTAATTTTTTGCCAGCCATCAACCTGAGCGGGAAGAACCTGATTGATCAGGCCAGTAACCTGGAGGCCTGGTCTGGGACGGGCGTGCGTGGGTGGGGACCTTCTGCGGTCTGGGGGGTCAGTGCTGGGGACAGCATGACCCCAGTAACGGGGTACTAAATGTTATAAGTAAATTTAGTTTAAGTTCACTACAGCAGGATGTTTGTCTTAAAAGTAACATTGTTAACACATTAGTTATGTGATGCGAGTACACTCTACATGGTTTATCAAGATCTTCCTACCTTCGTAAAACCCGGCCATGGGCCCGGCTCATCAGGCGCTTGCCTGGTCAACCAGGCTGTTGCTATCAAGATCACTTACACTGAGTCAAAATTCACCACGTACTTCCCCCGGTGTTTTCAACACCTTCCTGTGGCGTCAGTGCCCATCAGACCACTTCCCCCCGGTGTTACAACCCTTCCTGTGGGGTCGTGCCCATCAGACCACTTCCCCCGGTGTTATAACACCTTCCTGTGGCATCAGTGCCCATCAGACCACTTCCCACGGTGTTACAACAAACCCTTTCCCGTGGCATCAGTGCCCATCAGACCACTTCCCACGGTGTTATAACACCTTTTCCCGTGGCATCAGTGCCCATCAGACCACTTCCCACGGTGTTACACACCTTCCTGTGGGACAGTGCCCATCAGACCACTTCCCACGGTGTTACAACACCTTCTGTGGCGTCAGTTCCCATCAGACCACTTCCCACGGTGTTACAAACCCTTTCCCGTGGGTCAGTGCCCATCAGACCACTTCCACGGTGTTATAACCTTCTGTGGTCAGTGCCCTTTGACACTTCCCACGGTGTTACAACACCTTCCTGTGGGCGCAGTGCCTCAGGACACTTCCACGGTGTTACCCTTCCTGTGGCGCAGTGCCCAACCCTTCCACGGTGTTACAACCTTCTGTGGCGTCAGTGCCATCAGCACTTCCACGGTGTTACAACACCTTCCTGTGGCGTCAGTGCCCATCAGACCACTTCCCACGGTGTTACAACATCCTGGGCGTCAGTGCCTTTAGACCACTTCCACGGTGTTACAAAACCTCCTGTGGCGTAGTGCCTCGACCACTTCCCGGTGTTATAACACCCTTCCTGTGGCATAAATGCCCATTTAGACCACTTCCCACGGTGTTACAACACCTTCCTGTGGCGTCAGTGCCATCAGACCACTTCCACGGTGTTACAACACTTCCTGTGGCGTCAGTGCCCTCAGACACTTCCCACGGTGTTAAACCCTTTTGTGGCGTCAGGCCCCTCGACCACTTCCACCGGTGGGGTTTTAACACTCCTGTGGCGTCAGGGGCCCATCAGACCATTCCACGGTGTTATAACACTTCCTGTGGCGTCAGTGCCATGACCACTTCCCACGGTGTTACAACACCTCCGTGGCGTCAGTGCCTCAGACACTTCCACGGTGTTCAACACCTTCCGTGGGTCAGTGCCATCAGACCCCTTCCCACGGTGTACAAACACCTTCCTGTGGCGTCAGTGCCATCAGACACTTCCACGGTGTTACAAACCTTCCTGTGGCGTCAGTGCCATCAGACCACTTCCCACGGTGTCTTATTTCCCGTTAAGAAACAGGATAATCAAATTATATCATGAAAGTTGGGTGTTAGAGGTGAGGTGAGGTGAGTGACGTGACGTGACGTGAGGTGACATAACGTGACGTGAGGTGAGGTGGGCGTGACGTGAGGTGACGTGAGGTGAGGTGACGTGAGGTGAGGTGAGGTGACGTGACGTGAGTGACGTGAGGTGAGGGAGAGGTGAGGTGAGGTGAACGTGAGGTAAGGTGACGTGAGGTGAGGTGACGTGAGGTGACGTGAGGTGAGGTGGTGAGGTGACGTGAGGTGAGGTGACGTGAGGTGAGGTGACGTGAGGTGAAGTGAGTGAGTGACGTGAGGTGAGGTGACTGAGGTAGGTGACGTGAGGTGAGGTGAGTGACGTGAGGTGACATGACGTGAGGTGACGTGCGTGAGGTGAGGTGAGGTGACGTGAGGTGAGGTGCGTAGGGTGGAAAGTGAGGTGAGGTGACGTGAGGTGGGTGACGTGAGGTGAGGTGACGTGAGTGGCGTGAGGTGACTGACGTGAGTGGGTGAGAGTGAGGTGAGGGGCCTGAGGTGAGGTGAGGTGAGGTGAGGTGAGCGAAAGGGGGGTGACGTGAGGTGACGTGAGGAGGTGACGTGAAATGGTCTGATGACACTGTGTTCACTGGGTCTGGTGACATTGTGCTTCACTGTGTCTGGTGACACTGTGCTTCACTGTGTCTGGTGACACTGTGCTTCACTGTGTCTGATGTCACTGCTTCACTGCGTCTGATGTCACTGTGCTTCACTGTGGGTTTTGGGGGACACTGCTTCACTTTGCTGGTGACACTGCCTCACTGGGTCTGGTGACATTGTGCTTCACTGGTCTGGTGACACTGTCTTCACTGTGTCTGGTGACACTGTGCTTCACTTTGCCTGGTGACACTGGGCCTCACTGGGTCTGGTGACATTGTGCTTCACTGTGTCTGGTGAACATGTCTTCACTGTGTCTGATTTTCACCGGGGTTCACTGCGTCTGATGTCCCCGTGCTTCATTTTCTGGTGACACTGTGCTTCACTTTGCCTGGTGACACTGCCTCATGGGTTTTGGTGACATTGTGCTTCACTGTGTCTGGTGACACTGTGCTTCACTGTGTCTGGTGACACTGTGCTTCACTTTGCCTGGTGACACTGCCTCACTGGGTCTGGTGACATTGTGCTTCACTGTGTCTGGTGACACTGTGCTTCACTGTGTCTGGTGACACTGTGCTTCACTTTCCCTGGTGACACTGCCTCACTGGGTCTGGTGACATTGTGCTTCACTGTGTCTGGTGACACTGTGCTTCACTGTGTCTGATGTCACTGTGCTTCACTGTGTCTGATGTCACTGTGCTTCACTGTGTCTGGTGACAATGTGCTTCACTGGGTCTGGTGACAATGTGCTTCACTGGGTCTGGTGACACTGTGCTTCACTGGTCTGGTGACACTGTGCTTCACTGTGTCTGGTGACAATGTTGCTTCACTGGGTTCTGGTGACATGGCTTCACTGGGTCTGGGGACACTGTGCTTCACTGGGTTGGTGACACTGTGCTTCACTGTGTCTGGTGACACTGTGCTTCACTGTGTCTGGTGACATTGTGCTTCACTGTGTCTGGTGACACTGTGCTTCACTGTGTCTGGTGACAATGTGCTTCACGTGTCTGGTGACACTGTGCTTCCCCCTGGGTCTGGTGACAATGTGCTCACTGGGTCTGGTGACAATGTGCTTCAATGTGTCTGGTGACACTGTGCTTCACTTTGCCCGGTGACATGCTTCATGGGTCTGGTGACATTGTGCTTCACTGGATCTGGGGACAATGTGCTTTACTGTGTCTGGTGACCTGTGCTTTACTTTGCCTGGTGACACGCTTCACTGTGTCTGGTGCACTGTGCTTCACTGTGTCTGGTGACAATGTGCTTCACTGGGTCTGGTGACACGTGCTTCACTGGTTGGCTGGTGACAGTCCACACGTGTCTGGTGACCTGTCTTCACTGTGTCTGTGACACTGCCCTTTATTGGGGCTGTGTACACTGCTTCACTGGGTCGGTGACACTGTGCTTCACTGGGTCTGGTGACACTGTGCTACACGGTCTGTGACAATAGTGCTTCACTGGTCTGGTGACATGTGTCTACACGGATCTGCGACAATGGGGCTTCACTGATCTGGTGACAATGTGCTTCACTGGTCTGGTGACGTGTGCTTTACTGGATCTGGTGACAATGTGCTTCACGATCTGGGACACTGTGCTTCATTGGGTCTGTGACACTGTGCTTCACTGGGTCTGGGACAATGTGCTCCACTGGATTCTGGTTGACAATGTGCTTCACTGGGGCTGGTACAGTGTGCTTCACTGGATCTGGTGCAAGCTTCACTGGGTCTGGTGACACTGTGCTTCACTGTGTCTGTGACACTGTGGGTTCACGGGTTGGTGAAATGTGCTTCATGGTCTGGTGACCGTCTTCACTTGGGGCTTTGGGGACACTGTGCTTCCTGTGTCTGGTGACACTGTGCTTCACTGGTCTGGTGACAAGTGCTTCACTGTGTCTGGTGACAATGTGCTTCACTGGATCTGGTGACACTGTGCTTCACTGGGTCTGGTGACACTGTGCTTCACTGTGTCTGGTGACAATGTGCTTCATGGTTCTGGTGCTGCTGGCTGAGGGACCCAGAGACACCTCTCAAAATCAGGTCACGATGACCTTAAAGCTGAATTGTGTGACCCCATAACTAACACTACGCTGGTCCCTCCAACACTACGCTGGTCCCTCCAACACTACGCTGGTCCCTCCAACACTATGCTGGTGACTCCAACACTACGCTGGTCCCTCCAACACTACGTTGGTCCCTCCAACACCACACTGGTCCCTCCAACACCACACTGGTCCCTCCAACACCACACGGTCCCCCCAGCCCACACTGGTCCCCCAACCCACACTAGTCCCTCCAGCACCACACTGGTCCCTCCAACACCACACTGGTCCCTCCAACACCACACTGGTCCCACCAACCCCACACTGGTCCCTCCAACACCACACTAGTCCCTCCAACACCACACTGGTCCCTCCAACACCACACTAGTCCCTCCAACACCACACTGGTCCCACCAACCCCACACTAGTCCCTCCAGCACCACACTGGTCCCTCCAACACCACACTGGTCCCACCAACGCCACACTGGTCCCTCCAACACTACACTGGGCCCTCCAACACCACACTGATCCCATCAACACCACACTGGTCCCTCCAACACCACACTGGTCCCACCAACCCCACACTGGTCCCTCCAACACTACGCTGGTCCCTCCAACACTATGCTGGTGACTCCAACACTATGCTGGTCCCTCCAACACTACGTTGGTCCCTCCAACACCACACTGGTCCCTCCAACATCACACTGGTCCCTCCAACACCACACTGGTCCCACCAGCCCCACACTGGTCCCACCAACCCCACACTAGTCCCTCCAGCACCACACTGGTCCCTCCAACACCACACTGGTCCCTCCAACACCACACTGGTCCCACCAACCCCACACTGGTCCCTCCAACACCACACTAGTCCCTCCAACACCACACTTGTCCCTCCAACACCACACTGGTCCCTCCAACACCACACTGCTCCCACCAACCCCACACTAGTCCCTCCAGCACCACACTGGTCCCTCCAACACCACACTGGTCCCACCAACCCCACACTGGTTCCTCCAACACTACACTGGGCCCTCCAACACCACACTGATCCCATCAACACCACACTGGTCCCTCCAACACCACACTGGGCCCTCCAACACCACACTGGTCCCTCCAACACCACACTGGTCCCTCCAACACCACACTGGTCCCACCAACACCACACTGGTCCCTCCAACACCACACTGGTCCCTCCAACACCACAATGGTCCCACCAACACCACACTGGTCCCTCCAACACCACACTGGTCCCTCCAACACCAAACTGGTCCCTCCAACACCACACTGGTCCCTCCAACACCACACTGGGCCCTCCAACACCACACTGGGCCCTCCAACACCACACTGGGCCCTCCAACACCACACTGGTCCCTCCAACACCACACTGGTCCCTCCAAACACCCAACATGGGCCTCCAACACACCTGGTCCCTCCAACACCACACTGGTCCCTCCAACACCACATGGCCCTCCAACACCACACTGGTCCCTCCAACACCACACTGGGCCCTCCAACACCACACTGGTCCCTCCAACACCACACTGGTCCCTCCAACATCACACTGGTCCCTCCAACACCACACTGGTCTCTCCAATACCACAATGGTCCCACCAACACCACACTGTTCCCTCCAACACGACACTGGTTCCTCCAACACCACACTGGTCCCTCCAACACCACAATGGTCCCACCAACACCACACTGATCCCTCAAACATCCCTCTCAGTACCTCCAAAACCTCCACCTCTCCCAGTACCTCCAACACGTCCACCTCTTCCAGTACCTCCACCTCTCCCAGTACTTCCAACACGTCCACCTCTCCCAGTACCTCCACCTCTCCCAGTGCCTCCAACACCTCTCAGTACCTCCAACACGTCCACCTCTTCCAGTACCTCCACCTCTTCCAGTACCTCCACCTCTTCCAGTACCTCCAGCGAGTCATCAAATTCGATCATGTGAAAAATGATCACGATGGTCCACTTTTTCTAGGTGAAAGTGGTGAAGTGCACGGCCCCCCTCCCCCTCCCCTCCCCCTCCCCTTACCCCCTCACTCGCCAGAAATTTAGTGGGTGTTGTCTGATATACTGAGGTGAGCGTCGAGACGGTGGAAACAGCGAGTGGTGTGTCAACTAAGAGTGTACCACGTAACACCAAGTGTACCACCCAACACAAAGTGTACCACCCAACACCAAGTGTACCACCCAACACCAAGTGTACCACCCAACACCAAGTGTACCACCCAACACAAAGTGTACCACGTAACACCAAGTGTACCACCCAACACTAAGTGTACCACGTAACACCAAGTGTACCACGCAACACAAAATGTACACCCAACACAAGTGTAAAACATAACACCAAGTGTACCACCCAACACTAAGTGTACCACGTAACACCAAGTGTACCACCCAACACTAAGTGTACCACGTAACACCAAGTGTACCACCCAACACCAAGTGTACCACCCAACACAAAGTGTACCACATAACACCAAGTGTACCACCCAACACTAAGTGCACCACCCAACACTAAGTGTACCACGCAAAACTAAGTGTACCATCCAACACTAAGTGTACCACCCAACACTAAGTGTACCACGCAAAACTAAGTGTACCATCCAACACTAAGTGTACCATCCAACACTAATTGTACCATCCAACACTAAGTGTACCATCCAACACTAAGTGTACCATCCAACACTAAGTGTACCATCCAACACTAAGTGTACCATCCAACACTAATTGTACCATCCAACACTAAGTGTACCATCCCAAAACTAAGTTGTACCATCCAACACTAAGTTACCATCCAACACTAAGTGTACCATCAACCTAATTTCCACCCCCACAAATGTAAACCCCTACACCAAGTGTTTCCACGTAAAACCAAGTGACCACCCAACACCAAGGTACCCCCAACACTAAGGTTCCACGTAACACCAAATGTACCCCCCAACACCAATGTACCACCCAACACAAGTGACCCCGTAACACCAAAATGTACCACCCAACATAAGTGTACCCCCCAACCCCCAAGTGTACCACCAAAACAAGTGTACCATCCAACACTAAATTTTACCACCCAAAACTAATTTTACCATCCAACACTAAGTGTACCACCCCCAAAACAAATGAAACCCCGCAAAAAAATAAATGTACCTCCAAACTAAGGGTTTTCCACCAACACAATTGTACCATCCAACATAAGTATACCACCCAACCTAAAGTGTACCCCCCCAAAACTAAGTGTACATCCAAACTTTGTAAAAATCCAACATAAGTGTACCACCAACAAAATTGTACCATCCAAACTAAGGTACCACCCAACACTAAGTGTACCACCAACACTAATGTACCATCCAAACTAAAATGTACCATCCAAAACTAAGTGTACCCGTAACCAAGTGTACCTCCCCAAAACTAATGTACCTCCCAACCAAAAAGTCACGTAACACCAAGTTACCCTCCAACCTAAATTACACCAACACAAAGTTACCATCCAACCAAGTGTACCATCCAACACTGGTACCACGTAACACCAATGACATCCACATAAGTGTACCCAACCAAAACCTAATGTCCACGCAAAATAAAGTGTACCACCAACCTAAGGTATATCCCAAAACCAAAATGTACCATCCAACACTAAGTGTACCATCCAAAAATAATATACCATCCAACACAAAATGACCATCCAAAACTAATGTACCATCCAAAACTAATGTACCCTCCAAAAATAAGTATACCATCCAACACTAAGGGACCCCAACATAATGTCCTCCAACACAAGTGTCCATCCCCACTACTTGTACCCTCCAACACTAAGTGTCCCCCCAAAAACCCAATATCCCTCCAACACAAAGTGTACCCTCCAACACTAAGTTACCACCAACTAAGTGTCCCCCCCATAAGGGTACCACCCAACACAAAAAGTACCCTCCAACACTAAGTTTTCCATCCAACCTAAATGTTCCATCCCAAAACTAAGGTACCACCCAACAAAGTGTACCTCCAACATAAGTTACCCTCAAACAAAATGTACCCTCCCAAAACTAAGTGTACCCCCAAAAATAGTGTACCCCCCAACACTAAATGTCCCCCCCCAAAAAATAAGTATACCCCCAACACAAAATGTCCATCCAAACTAAGTGTACCATCCAAAACTAAGTGTACCATCCAAACCCAATTGTACCATCAAACACAATGACCCCCAACACTAAGTATAACCCTCCAACACTAAGTATACCATCCAACCTAAAGGGACCCCCCCAACACTAAGTGTACCATCCAAACATAAGGTACCCCCAACTAAGTATACCATCCAAAACAAAGTGTTTCCCCCACACTAAGTGTACCCTCCCCAAAACTAATTACCATCCAACACTAGTGTACCCCCCAAACTAAGTGTACCACCCAAAACTAAAAAAGTACCATCCAACACTAAGTGTACCACCAAAAATAAGGTACCACCCCAAAACTAAAGTACCCTCCAACACTAAGTGTCCACCCAACACAAGTATACCCTCCAAACAAAGTGTACCCTCCAAAACTAAATGCCTCCCAAAAAAGTGTACCATCCAAAACTAATGTACCCTCCAACACTAAAGTGTACCCCCCAACATAAAGTACCACCCAACATAATGTCCATCCCAACATAAATGTACCATCCAACACTAATAACCACGCAACAACAAGTGAACCCCAAAAAGAGGAAGGACAACTGATGGAAAAAGACAACACAGATGGAACAAAACAACACAGATGGGAAAAAGCAACCGAGGGAAAAAGACAAAATAGATGGAACAAGACAAAACAGATGGAACAAGACAAAACAGATGGGAAAAAGCAAAAAAGATGGAACAAGACAACATAGATGGAACAAACAAAAGATGGAACAAGCAACACAGTGGAAAAGACAACACAAAGGAAAAAGACAACACGATGGAACAAGACAAAAAAAAGATGGAACAAGACACTGATGGAACAAGACAACACAGATGAACAAGACAAAACAATGGGAAAAAGACAACATGATGGGAAAAAGACAAAATAGATGGGAACAAGGGGGAACACAGATGGAACAAGCAACAAATGGAAAAAGACAAAATGATGGAAAAGACAACCAGATGAACAAGACAAACAGATGAACAAGACAACACAATGGAAAAAGACAACTAGATGGAACAAAACAAAAACAGATGGAACAAGACAACACAGATGGAACAAAAAACATAGATGGAACCCGCCTGATGGGAACAAACAACGAGATGGAAAAAGCAACACAGATGGAAAAAACAAATAGCTGGAAAAAAAGACAACGCAAATTGAACAAGACAAACAGATCGAACAAGACAACACAGATGGAAAAAGAAACAAATGGAACAAGACAAATAGATGGAACAAGACAACATAGATGGAACAAACAAAGCAGATGAATAAACAACACGATGGAACAAGACAAATAGTGGAACAAAAAACGCAGATGGAACAAGCAATGCAATTTAACAGACAACCAGATGGAAAAAGACAACACAGAGGAACAAGACAACACGATGGGCAAGACTCATAGATGGGGAAAAAGACAACGCAGAGGAAAAAGACAACAAGAGGAACAAGACAACACAGATGGAGCAAACAACATAGATGGAAACAAAACAACGCAATGGGAAAAAGACAACCAGATGGAAAAAGACAACACTCTCAGTAGTATAACCCTTACCGTAGTAGTAACCAGTTTCCATAACCGCCCTTGACTCAAAGACCAACCGTTTGCCTGAGTCCGGTCTTTTATATTGCGCTGAACTGACACTATTTCAAAAGACCCCACTGGGTACTGGGCAGCCGGCTAGTCAGTATTACGAGTGTAACCAAGGAGATAGGTACGGCTGGCAAGGGCTCTCTCCACATAACAGCAATTATACGTAATAACAGCCTACGTGAGTATTTCTTCCCTAATCCACGTATCGTCCACTAGCTTTTGTAATTTTTCTTTAGAATCTCCCATAATCACAGTATCATCAGCAAAAAGTAACTGTGTCAATTCCCATTTTGAATTTGATTCCTCATAATTTAATCCCACCGCTGCCACCATTTATCATGTGGGAGTTCGATACGTGGATTAGGGAAGAAATACTCACGTAGGCTGTTATTACGTATAATTGCTGTTATGTGGAGAGAGCCCTTGCCAGCCGTACCTATCTCCTTGGTTACACTCGTAATACTGACTAGCCGGCTGCCCAGTACCCAGTGGGGTCTTTTGAAATAGTGATACCCTTATTCCAGAACAAACAACCTACTGGAAGGTTAGCTAGATGGACCTTGACTATCCAAGAGTTCAATCCCACCTTTGAGCATTTACCTGGCAAGTCAAATGTAGTCGCAGATGCCTTATCGCGACATGTTAGTATAGTAACTGCAGACCCTCCATTTAGTGCTGAAGATGTAAAGAATGCTCAACGAACAGATCCCATGTGGTCTGGTGTGATTCGATTCCTGCTCCAGGAAGATCTTATTCTAAATGTGAAGCCACCAGCACCCATCAGTGACTTTCTCATGAACCAAGAATTACTGTATCGAACAGCCGAGCTGGGTACTCCTAGCAGAAGAGTATACCAGTTAGTAATTCCACAGTCACTAGTGAATGTAGCCCTTACGCTGTTCACATGTCCAGGTTTTTGACCCCTGGATTCGTTCGTAAAACAAGCCAGATTGAAATATTTTTGGGCCCTCTATGCAACTGAATTTCTGATATGTTGGAAATGTGTGTCTGCATGCAACAAAAAAAGGAAATGCTAATGGTCCAAATCCAACCAAAGTGTATCTAACTCTAGCAACCTTGGGAAAGAGTTGCGCTAGTTTGTTAAAAATTTTCCAATGTTCCCTCCAAGGCAACAAACATCTGTTGTTTGGAAACCATTTCACCAGATTTTGGGCGAGTTAGTTCCTTTTGCAGAAAAGATGCCGAGACAGATAAACTTTAAAAAAGCTTATCTGCGGGCTACCCCCCAAAAGTCCCATAAAAATAATGGGGTGAATTCTGAAAAGGAAATTTTTGAAAATTTGTGTACCTTTACAAATCCAAAATCCCCCATGTTTCCTCATCATCCTCCCAGCAAGGGTTAGGGGAAGAACCAATAAAAAATACTTGATGTCTTGAGGCCATTCAATCCCAATATAAAAATTTGGGAGAATTTATACCTGATGTGCGGTGCATAAATTTCTGCTTAAAATGTTTCATGGGTGACACCCCAAATTTATGCATTGTATGGTGTAGATAAATTTTTCCCTTTGAGTTTTTATTTCAATCCGAAACCAAATTAAAACCCCTGATGATTTCATAGCAACTCGTACCACTTACTCAAAGTGTTTTTAGAAGAATCCGTGAAACACTTATAAATCAACAGCTGAATTTCAAGAGTCGAAATACTCGGTAAAGCCATCCAAAAATCAAAGTGGGTTCGAGATTTTATTTGATTAACTTTAAAAAAAGCTCAATGCCAAAGCTTGATAAAAAGTTTGTTGGTCCTTATCGAGTAGTTAAACATATCATGGTAATAAGTATAAAGGTTTAAGAGATTAGTACTGGCAGTATAAAGAATCGTTTTGGATATATGAATTGTATGTGAATAATGTTTCCCAACCCAGACAATGTGACAGACTCTGACAATCCTCCTGATCCTTACTTCTTCCCTTTTATACTCAGTCAACGATCAACCTGAATGTCGTTACCCTACTACACGAAGGTATTGAGAAATCCTCAAGTTCATTTGTAACTTCCAATTCAGATTTTTCCTCAAAAACGCATAGTTGCCAATGCTACAGAGTTTGTCCTCCCAGAGATGAACCCTTTTTGCATATCCAAATTTTCCCTGCAAGTTGGGGTTAAATGTAAATAACCTTATGTAATAATTACAGTATCAACTTATAAGTATTCAAGAATTTTTTTTTTGTTTCATGTTCTCTCCCCCATTCTGAGAGTTTTAAAAGTCTAGATTTGGTGCACCGAACTGCTTTCTGTTAAACACTCTTTTTTTGTATATAATTTCCCTTTCCCAAATCCGTAATCACACGAATACAGATCGATCGATCAAAAAATTTTTTTTTTTTTCACTTGATCTAAGTGAGTTTTGTTCATTTTTTGATTTTAGTTGTACTATAGTAACCTGTATTGCATTACAGTTTCAGTTACGTAACTTTCCCTTCCAATGTTTTACTATATATAAAGTTTAATTGTGTGTACTTTGCATGAAGAATCAGCCCAAAGCCGTACCTGCCATCTCTAGTTTGCATTAGTTGATTCGGGACGACTACGTTTTCGTCGCCCAGCCTTTATAGTATTTTAAAATTACCGTTATAACCAGTTTTCCCTAACCGCCCTTGACTCAAAGACCAACCCCTCTGCTAGTCCGGTCTTTAATTGCGCTGAACTGACACTATTTCAAAAGACCCCACTGGGTACTGGGCAGCCGGCTAGTCAGTATTACGAGTGTAACCAAGGAGATAGGTACGGCTGGCAAGGGCTCTCTCCACATAACAGCAATTATACGTAATAACAGCCTACGTGAGTATTTCTTCCCTAATCCACGTATCGAACTCCCACATGATAACACAGATGGAACAAGACAACACAGATGGAACAAGACAACACAGATGGAAGCACAACACAGATGGAACAAGACAACAGATGGAAGCACAACACAGATGGAACAAGACAACACAGATGGAAGCACAACGCAGATGGAACAAGACAACACAGATGGAACAAGACAACATAGATGGAACAAGACAACATAGATGGAACAAGACAATGCAGATGGAACAAGACAACACAGATGCAACAAGACAACACAGATGGAACAAGACAACACAGATGGAACAAGACAACATAGATGGAACAAGACAACACAGATGAAACAAGACAACGCAGATGGAACAAGACAACATAGATGGAACAAGACAACGCAGATGGAACAAGACAACATAGATGGAACAAGACAACGCAGATGGAACAAGACAACGCAGATGGAACAAGACAACACAGATGGAACAAGACAACATAGATGGAACAAGACAACACAGATGGAACAAGACAACACAGATGGAACAAGACAACACAGTGAACAAGACATGATGGAACAAGACAACACAGATGGAACAAGACAACACAGATGGAAGACAACACAGATGGAACAAGACAACATAGATGGAACAAGACAACACAGATGGAACAAGACAACATAGATGGAACAAGACAACACAGATGGAACAAGACAACACAGATGGAACAAGACAACATAGATGGAGGCACAACACAGATGGAACAAGACAACACAGATGGAACAAGACAACATAGATGGAACAAGACAACACAGATGGAACAAGACAACACGATGGAACAGACAACACGATGGAGCAAGACAACACAGATGGAACAAGACATAGATGGAACAAGACAACACAGATGGAACAAGACAACACAGATGGAACAAGACAACATAGATGGAACAAGACAACAAAGATGGAACAAGACAACATAGATGGAACAAGACAACATAGATGGAACAAGACAACAAAGATGGAACAAGACAACATAGATGGAACAAGACAACAAAGATGGAACAAGACAACATAGATGGAACAAGACAAAGATGGAACAAGACAACACAGATGGAACAAGACAACATAGATGGAACAAGACAACAAAGATGGAACAAGACAAAATAGATGAACAAGACAACATAGATGGAACAAGACAACAAAGATGGAACAAGACAACATAGATGGAACAAGACAACAAAAGATGGAACAAGACAAACATAGATGGAACAAGACAACCTAGATGGAACAAGACAACAAAGATGGAACAAGACAACCCTAGATGGAACAAGACAACAAAGATGGAACAAGACAAACATAGATGGAAAAAAGACAAAGATGGAACAAGACAACACAGATGGAACAAGACAACATAGATGGAACAAGACAACAAAGATGGAACAAGACAACATAGATGGAACAAGACAACACAGATGGAACAAGGCAACATAGATGGAGCAAGACAACATAGATGGAAGACAACACAGATGGAACAAGACAACATAGATTCAACAAGACAACATAGGTGGAACAAGACAACATAGGTGGAACAACACAGAAGGAACAAGACAACATAGATGGAACAAGACAACATAGATGGAACAAGACAACATAGATTCAACAAGACAACATAGATGGAACAACACAGAAGGAACAAGACAACAGATTCAACAAGACAACATAGATGGAACAAGACAACATAGATGGAACAAGACAACACAGAAGGAACAAGACAACATAGATGGAACAAGACAACATAGATGGAACAAGACAACATAGATGGAACAAGACAACAGATGGAACAAGACAACATTGATGGAACAAGACAACATAATGGAAACAAGACAACATAGATGGACAAACAACATAGATGGAACAAGACAACATAGTGAACAACACAGAAGGAACAAGAAAAACATAGATGGAACAAACAACATAGATGGAACAAGACAACAAGATGGAACAAGACAACATAGATGGAACAAGACAAATAGATGGAACAAGACAAACAGAAGGAACAAGACAAATAGATGGACAAGACAACATAATGGAACAAGACAACATAGATGGAACAAACAAAAGATGGAACAAGACAAATAGATGGAACAAGACAACATAGATGGAACAAGACAACATAGATGGAAAAAAACAAAATAGATGGAAAAGACAACATAGATGGGAAAAACACAGAAGGAACAAGACAAAAATAGATGGAACAAGACAATGCAGATGGAACAAGACAACACAGATGCAACAAGACAACACAGATGGAACAAGACAACACAGATGGAACAAGACAACATAGATGGAACAAGACAACACAGATGAAAAAAAGACAACGCAGATGGAACAAGACAACATAGATGGAACAAGACAACGCAGATGGAACAAGACAACATAGATGGAACAAGACAACGCAGATGGAACAAGACAACGCAGATGGGAACAAGACCAACACAGATGGAACAAGACAACATAGATGGAACAAGAAAAACACAGGGTTGGAACAAGACAACACAGATGGAACAAGACAACACAGATGGAACAAGACATAGATGGAACAAGACAAAAACAGATGGAACAAGACAACACAGATGGAAGACAACACAGATGGAACAAGACAACATAGAAAGGAACAAGACAACACAGATGGAAAAAAGACAACATAGATGGAACAAGACAACACAGATGGAACAAGACAACACAGATGGAACAAGACAACATAGATGGAGGCACAACACAGATGGAACAAGGGCAACACAGATGGAACAAGACAACATAGTGGAAAAGACAACACAGTGGAACAAGACAACACAAGGAAAAGAAACAAATG
>NC_069423.1:12540611-12567250 GCF_026875155.1 Cherax quadricarinatus | reverse complement strand
GTTGATAATTTTTTCATGTAAACGTATTTTTTTATCCCTGAATAAACTTACTTCTTACTTAGTCCTGTCTGGTTGAATCCAAGGTCGGGAACAGATTAAGGATGTATACTGAGGTACCACTGTAAAAAGGGTTTGCAACAAGTGTCCTGGAGCTAAGGGCATGCCCTACAAGAGTGGTTTTAAGAGAACCAAACTGACAACAAATGGAAGGCAGGAGAGAATGGTGGAAAAAGTCACTCTGTCTGACTTTTTTGGGTTACCCTAGGTTCTCTCACATATTGCTTTGTTGATTTTCTAGGTAGCTGTTTTGTTATACCTGAAAAATTTTACTTACTTACTTACTTAAATGCCCCTTGTGGCCCGGGGCTAAAGCTCTCGTTTCCACGCAGTGTCCGGTTAGTTTCCCTGGCGGGGGTAAAAACAGGGGCATTTTTCTTTACATGGTTGTTACTTTCCCCACAGTAAAAGGGCCCCGGGTTTTGTTATGAATTGTGGTCACACCCCAGGACAAAACTGACCAATTTTGCCCGAAATGCTCGCATGCAGTGATTTTTTATGTACGGTATGTCACTGATGCAGCTTGGTCGTATACCTTGTAATGTCTTCTTTTTTAAAAAAAAACCCGGGCCATTCCCCGGGCGGGTGACCAAAAAAAAAGAAAAATTTTAGTTTCTCTTTTAAAATTTTTAGTAATTTATACAAAAAAGGGGGTTTTATTACCCTTTGCCCCCGGCATTTTAGTTGCCTCTTACAACACGTGGCTACGGAGGAAAAATTCTGTTCCTTTTCCCCCATGGAAAATAGGAAAATAAACAAGAACAAGAATAGAAAGGAACTAAAAGAAAACCCAGAGGGGTGTGTATAATATGCTTGTACATGAAGTGTAGTTGATTTTGTGAAAGTAGAAGTAGCAAGCGTACCTGAAATCCGCATTTTTTAGAGAAAAAAAAAAAGGACCCCAGAAATCCTCCCATCATTAAAAAATTTAGGTTTTGTTTACACTCACTTTGGGAGGCGGAGTCCCCCCCGGGTGGTTGCGTTACCAACCTACCCAACCTTGTACTGTATGGTAAAAAAAAGAAGTATTTTTGAATTTAATTTTTGTATAAAATACTGAAGGAACTGCAAAGGGGTATGACAAATGTTTCAACGTGTGACACAGCAACAAGGGGAACACTGGAAGTTAAAAAAATCAGATGATCATAGGAGTTGGGAAGCATTTTTCAGTTGGGAAATGGAACTTCTGGAGATGATGTACGGGGCGGGAGCCATACACAGTTTTTAAAAAGAGGTACACTTAAACTTTTATTTCCTTTGTATTTCTCTGATCATGTTCAAAAAAAATAATAAATAACCTCATGGAGAAGGGGGTGGACCTATCGAGATCAGCAAGGCGGGGCCAGGAGTGTGACTAAACCCCCTGCAAAAAAAAAAAAAACCCACCCAAGTGATCTGACACCCACCTCAGTCGGGTTAACTCACCCATTGGGGGGGGTGAGGATATGGAACGTTTCGAAATGGGTTGGCGGAAATTCAAATGAAAAATTTGGCAATTCGAGTTAGGGCGGGGTTGGGGGATGTTTTAAGGGGGAGTGGGCCCATGGGGTTTTTGTAAAAAGGGGGTTTTAAAGGGAAACGGCGGGCGAAGCCCCTTGGCATATTTTTGGCAGGTACGGGGGGGGGGTGGCTTTGGGGGGGTCAAGGCCTATCCCAACGGAAAATATTATTTTGTTGCAGATTTTTGGTTTAGGGAGAAGTGGGGAGGTTGGCAGGGGAGGGGGGGGGGAGGGTTGGGGGTGAAGGGTTTAATGGGTTTAAAAGTGAGCAGGACGGACAAATCGGGGGTGTATTAATGTAGAGGAGGTGGGGGAGGCATTTTTGGGGATGTGCCAGGGTAAAACCCCCAGGCAAAAGGGGAAATCCCAAAACGATTTTTATGGGTATCTTTGGGGGGATTAGGGCATTGTTGGTGGGGGTTTGAATTGTATGTTAAGTGTGGGGGATGGGGAAATCAAAAAGAAGGGGGTGTCAGGGTTTTTAGTGCCCAAAAAAAGGGAAATCCCGGTTTTGAATGTTACCGTGCGATTACGTTAATGTGCTCGGTGACAAAAATTTTTGCTAAGGTTTTGGGCCCAAATGAAAAAGTTTTGGTTTAGTGTTACATGGGGGGCATTTGGGAATTCAGGAAAAAGGATGAGGGATGGACTGGTTTGTTTTGGGATTTTTAGGAGATGTGGGGAGGGGGAATAAAGGTTTAGATTGGGTGAATGCTTATGATTGCTTACAGAGTTTTCTTAGGGTTTGCTTAAAGGGGTTGGGGGTTTCGGGGGGGGTAGTGGGGGGGTTGAACACCTGTATGTTGGGGGCAAGGTGGGGACAGGTTAATGGGAGGTTGGGTGAAAGGTGTACAAATGGAGAGAGGTTTGAGACAGGCTGCCCTGTCACAGCTGTCTTTGCGTGTTGCAGAATCCTTTTTTGAGTCTGTTGAGGGGGGTAATGAACAGTCAGGGATGGAAGGGGGGTGAAAAAGGGGGCATCGTTGGTTGTGGATGTATACTGTTTTGAAAGGGGTAAAGGGGAGTTAAGGAGGGTGGGTTTGATTTTTCAATGTTTGGTAGGGAATCCCGGGAAAAGAATTAAAAGGGTAAAAATCAAGGTTACTAGAGGTGGGAAATTGGGAAAAGGGGGGGGTTGGGGTGGGTTAGGATGGACGGGGTTTGACAGAATAAAGGGTATGGGGGGATATGGTTTTTGGCGAAGTGCGGCAGCAGAAGGGTAAATTCGGGTCTGTCACGGGTAGGTTTTAAGTGACTAGGGGTTTAATGCAAAGGGATTCTTTACATCAGAGGGTTTTTTGGAAAATTTCTTGTCTATACAAGGTATGGGGGTGGCAGGGTTTTTTTTCCCTTAGAGGTACGGGATTTTGGGGAAAATCGAGGGGGGGCGAAGTTGTGTGGGGATTTGGGAGGGCATTTTTTAAGTAAGGGGGGGAGTTATGAGGATTTCGGAGGGGTTTTGGGTTTGTTGCCTTTAGGACTGAAGTAATGGCTGTATATATCAAGGATATATGAGGGAAGGGGTGTGAGGGGCGCTTAGTAAAAGGTTTGGAGGGGGGCACGAAAATGGTGGAGGGGGAAGGATTGAGGTTTTAAAGAATGTGAGATTTTTATTGACAGGCAACAGGTGGATAAAATCAAAGTAACGGTTGGTGAGGGTAGTGAAAGGTCAAGGGTTAGCAAGGGGTACCCCTGTACCCAAACGTTGATTGGGGGGTTATTGGAAAGATTTTAGTAGCTTCGGATACCGGGCAGAGTAAGGGAATTAGTATTAGGTTTAAGGGGAAAATTTCGGGCTTCCAAGGAAGTGTTCGTAATAGGGGGTTTTGTGGAAGAGGCTTTTTGTCATTTTTTGGGGGTAAATTTGAAGGGCGTTTCATGTGGGCTTTTTTGTACTTTCCTTGGAGGGGGGGAGTCATGGAGGGGGGGGGTTTTTCAACTGGGGGGGGGGGGGGGGTCGTTTGCCGCTTTTAAGGGGTTTACTACTGATGTAAGGGGAGTTCCCAGGGTGTTGGAAAGGGGTTTAATGTATTTTATAGTGGATTATCTGGGAAAATTTTTGGGGAATGAGGGGATTAAGGGGGGGATTGAGGATAAAAAAGTTTGGGGGCCAATTCTATGGCGAAATGTAGGAATAAGTTTGGGTTTTTGGGGCGTCTTGGGAAAAAAAAATTTCCCGGGAAAGGTTTAGGATCTCCTGTGGGTTCCTTAGGGGGGTCCCCGAGGATGGACAAAGGGGTGGTCCCTTTGGGGGAAGAAAGGGGGGGGGGGGGTTTTTTTTGGGTTTTTTGGAATGATGATGGTAAAGGAAGGTATGAAATTGGGTTTGGGTGGGGAAGCCATGTTTCACGAAAGTTTTCATGTGAATAAAGTGTGTTTCCGGGTTACATTTCTAAGCCTGTGGTTTTGTTCACGGGGGTTTAAAATTTCCTTGAAAACCAGGATACCGAGCCCTTAGGATCTCGTTTTTAAGTAATTTGATTGGCCGTTGGTATCCACAAAAAATTTTTATTCTTAAACTACTCTAGTTTTTTTTTTTTTTTTGCTCGGGTTCTTTAAATAAATTTACATAGCCCGTTTGTACCGTAAAGTGGCAAGTGGGTATTACTTTCATTTTGGTGTGAACTTCACTATAGGCCCAAAGGGTTTTAATGTTTTTTAATTCTGGTTAAATTAATATTTGATATCATATCGGGGGGTTATTCTTCTACTTATTACAGTGTAGGTTATAAATGTAAAGTTTTATATTTTTTGAGCTGTAAATTTTGTGTTTTTGTCTTTTTTCATGCACTACCAATTTTAGGTTTGATAGGTCAGGGTATGACCTTCATTAGGATAATTCAAAGTATGTTTTTTAGAACGGGGGGCTGTACATACGGGGGGGGGGGGGGGTAGAAGTGTCAGCTGTGTCTGCCTGGCAAAAATGATTATTATAAAAGGGGGGTTTATAGGGTTTGTATAGGTTGTGGGGTTTGAAATTTGGGGTTTTAAAAATGGCCTTTATTATGGGTTCTTAAAATGTACCGGGGTTTGGGACTAGAGGTTTTGATATCTAGTAGGTTTTTTAAATTTTTTTACTTAATCATTATTGTATTTGCTCTGTTTTTAAAAAATTTGTATTGTAAGGATGTGGGGGTTGGGTTTTCAATATTGGGTTTGCGTTAGGTATGATGTCCGTTTAGCCAAGTTTTTTGTGACATGCAAGTAAATATATGTATTTTTTTTTGTATACCGATCGAGTTGTATATTAATTTTAAATTTTTATATATGTTGTGTGTGGTTTGGGGATATGTATTATTATATATGTATTGTTGTATGATTGATCAATAAAAGTACTCTTAAAGTTACTGGGATTTTGGGTTTGATATTTTTTAAAATTTGTTTTAATTTTATTTCGGGGAGGTATGAAAAACCCGTAGTACCATTTATTTTATATTTCACCGTGGTTTTTTTGTAAGCATACAATGTATTATGTTAAGCAGTTTTTTAAATAAAATATTAAAAAAAAAAAAATCACCCAAACTTAAACAATTGCTCATCCCCCCCCCAAAAAACATTAAAAAATAAATCAATACTAAATATTTTAGCGAAATGGCACTTACCTCCTAGAACAAAATTCGATCGCATATGAGCGGGTTTTTTGGGGGTCACGATTTTTAAAGTAAATTTGGGGGAAAATGGGACCCAGCTGATCGAACCCCTTGGGAAGTTGACCTCAATGTGACTTCTGTGTTTTAGCTGCTTGAAAAACATGATTTTAAACTCTGAAGAACTGGGCCGCCTGGATTTCATACCAACCCATATACGGGAAAAAAAAAATACGTAAAAAATACGTTTTTTTTTTTTTTTTTTTTGTAAGGGGTAAATGTGTTGTGGTGCCCAAGTACTGTATATATAATGTTTAAAATGAATTTTTCAATTTGTTAGTATTATTTAGGTATTGTGTTGCTTTAGTCCCTTTATGCGTTTGTATTTGAGCAATGTTTTTTTTTTTGGGGGAATGTTTTAATTGGTAAATAAAAGTACATAGGTAGCCTTTTTGAGCCTGAAAATTTCGTGTTAAATGTTCATGTAATATTAATGTTTGCATGTATTTAGACGCCTGGTTGAGGTGTCACTGTGTTGGATTTTGTGTTTTAAAATCTGTTCTGTAATTTTCCCACCTTGATTGCATTCTTTAAATAAAAAAAAAAAAAAGTATGGAGGCTTATCCCCGTCACTAAACCCCATGATACAATATATTGAAATTTTTTATTTTTTTATTTGCTTGGAAACCCCAAAAAAAAAAAGTCAGGGACTTTTTTCCCCACCGGTGCCCTTCCTCCCCTCCCTGTTGACACCTCTAGATTTTTTTTAAAACCAAATAAATAGCATTTTAAAAACCCGTTTGAGGGGGGACCAATTTTTTTTTAATTAATACTCTAGGCTTAGTAAAACCCAAAAACCCCTAAACCAATTAATATGGGTTTTAACCCCCCAATAAAGGGCCTTTTAAGTCTTTTTCAAGGATAAACCAAAAGCATCAACTAATCCAAGTACTTTTTATTGTGAAACGAATAATAAATATATGACAAGAAAAAAAAATTAGCTTGGTTATCTTTATTTTAGACGTTTCACTATCCAGGACTTTTCAGTACAAGGAAATTGGAAGAATGAAAAAAACTTGTACAAAAATGGGGTAATCAGTCCCAACCTTGGAGTTAAGAGTACCTTTACTTTTATAATAAAGGGGGGTGCGCAAAACCCGTGGATTATACGCGCCTGTGGGGGGGAAAGGGGTTTCCGTTTAAATTTCGGGAACTGGGCACAGATCCATTCCTAGATTAAAGCCCCTCCCGGTAAAGGAAACCTTCCCCTTGAGGGTAAAGAGCACCATAGACTTGAAGAATCCCGTCTACCAGTGACAATGTCTACTGCCCGCCCCACATCTGACTCCAGTATATAAGCGACAGTCTTACTGCCTGTAATCTACTGGTTATAATTATAACCAAAAAAATTAAAGGGGTGGAGGGGTAAGCCAGCGGAAGGCCTCGGTCAGATGGCCAGAAGCTCCAGCTGCGGGTCGTCATATGACTAAGACCCGCGTTACCTGGAGTTTACCTGGAGAGAGTTCCGGGGGTCAACGCCCCCGCGGCCCGGTCTGTGACCAGGCCTCCTGGTGGATCAGAGCCTGATCAACCAAGCTGTTACTGCTGGCTGCACGCAAACCAACGTACGAGCTACAGCCTGGCTGATCAGGAACCGACTTTAGGTGCTTGTCCAGTGCCAGCTTGAAGACTGCCAGGGGTCTGTTGGTAATCCCCCTTATGTATGCTGGGAGGCAGTTGAACAGTCTCGGGCCCCTGACACTTATTGTATGGTCTCTTAACGTGTAGTGACACCCCTGCTTTTCATTGGGGGATGTTGCATTGTCTCCCAAGTCTTTTGCTTTCGTAGTGAGTGATTTTCGTGTGCAAGTTCGGTACTAGTCCCTCTAGGATTTTCCAGGTGTATTAATCATGTATCTCTCCGCCTGCGTTCCAGGGAATAAGGTTTTAGGAACCTCAAGCGCTCCCAGTAATTGAGGTGTTTTATCTCCGTTATGCGCGCCGTGAAGGTTCTCTGTACATTTTCTAGGTCAGCAATTTCACCTGCCTTGAAAGGTGCTGTTTTGGTGCAGAATATTCCAGCCTAGATAGAAAAAGTAACCTGAAGAGTGTCATCATGGGCTTGGATCCCTCGTTTTGAAGGTTCTCATTATCCATCCCGTTCTTTTTCTAGCAGATGCGATCGATACAATGTTTGGTCCTTGAAGGTGAGATCCTCCGACATGATCACTCCCAGGTCTTTGAGTTGGTGTTTCGCTCTATTTTGTGGCCAGAATTTGTTTTGTACTCTGATGAAGATTTTTAATTTCCTCGTGTTTACCATATCTGAGTAATTGAAATTTCTCATCGTTGAACTTCATATTGTTTTCTGCAGCCCACTGAAAAGATTTGGTTGGTCCGCCTGGGGCCTTGCAGTGTCTGCAATGGAAGGACCTGTCATGCAGATTCGGGTGTCATCTGCCAAAGGAAGACACGGTGCTGTGGTGACATCCTTGTCTATGTCAGATAGAGGATGGGAAAAAAGATGGGAGCGAGTACTGTGCCTTGTGGAACAGAGCTTTTCACCGTGCCTGCCCAGACTTTACTCTGTTGACTACTACTCTCTTGTTCGTTTGGAGGAAATTATATCCTCGACCGACTTTCTGTTATTCCTTTCACCATTTTGTCCTTTTTTGCCATGGTCACATTGTCAAAGTTTTTGCAAATCTTAAAATTTTTACACTGCTTCTTTTTGTCTTCTAGTGCTTTGGACCTTGTCGTAGTGCCCCAATAGTTGAGACAAAGGGAGCGACTGTTTAAACCCAGTTCCCCTGGGTTTGAAACTGAGGGTTTTCTGGGGGGTGGTGATCTTGCTTCTTAGGACTCTTTCAAAGATTTTTTGAAGGGGATTTATTTCTTTGCCGCTGTTTACTCCCCCCTTTGGGGAGTGGGGCATGTTTGTTGTTTTTGAAAATGTGGCGACCCCTTCCATGCTCCTTCCATGGGAAATGGTAAAGGCTCGTGATAGGGGTTTTTTGCAGTTTTGATGAACAGGGAGTTCCTGATTTGGGCCCCTGGGGGGGGGGTGCAGGGGCATGTCATTTTGCCTTTTTAAAGTCATTTGGGTAGGATAAATCGATAGGCTTGTTTTAAACCCAAATCTGTGACTCTCTAAAAAAAAAATTCATTTTGATTTTCATCTCTCGGTTAGTGGTTGCTAAAAACTGATCAATGGGACTTCATAGCTCACTCTTTCCCGCTGTCATCTGTGTGGACCCATCTTGTTTTAAGTAAGGGCCCAATCTGGACGTTGTTCTCGCTTTGATTTTGGGAAAGGGAGAAGAAAACTTTGGGTTTCTTTCGATTTCATTTATGGCTTTTAGTTTTCCCCCGTTTTTTGATCCCATAAGATTCCTTTAGCTTTAAGTTCGTGTTTTCTATTTCTCTACAGTGTCTTCCCACGATTTCAGATGGATTTCCCTTTTTAGCCGCTCGTTATTCTTTTTCCCTGCCTGTAAAAAGGCGCCTTCTCTTTCTTTTTACATCTACCCTTTTTTTAGAGGAATAAGTCTTGTGCATACACGGGTTTCCACCAAATTAATCTATTTTTAGGATAAATTTGGGGGCTGTGTTGCTTTTTAATCTTCCGCTTTATCGGTGGAATTGGGTTTTCTTTCCCACTTTTGTTTTTGTTATTGAAGTTGTTTGGGGAAGCTCCTCTGGGGCTAGTCTCCCCCTTTTTCGGGCTGGGGGTCGCGCTAATGTTGAACCCCAATTTTGTTTGGGGCTGAGTTTTGTTTTTTACTGGTGGGAATTTCTTTCAGTCATCTTTTTTTAGTGAAGTGAGGGCTAGTTATTCCCATTCAGTTGGCTCATTATTTGGGGTTTTTTAATTTAATTTTGTGCGAGATTTTTAAAAACTCCCTAGGTGTAGTTTTATGGGGTTATTTCTGCAACAATATTATTTGCTATATTCTTCCATTTTAGGTGCCTTAAGTTGAAATCCCCCAGGAGCAAGATGTTGGGTGCAGGAGCTGGAAGATTTTCCAGACAGTGGTCAGTGGTTAGGAAACACTTGTCCTGTTTCCTGACAAACCTTACCTAACCTAACTTGTGCTTCAGTCTTCAAGACTACGGTGATCTTCACCACCTCCAAGACTGAGGGACAGATTACCTCATCTCTTGTATGTAGTTCTACAGTCTTCACATTATATCCTTGTACTGTGGTGATAAAGCCAATGGATGGCGAAACGTCTACAGATAAAGATACCCAGATGTACATGTCTAATTTTTATACCTATTTACTGGTAAGTACTAGGTGTTAGGAGACTTGTCCATACATCCCGCCTCTTAGTAAAGTTCAACACTACTGCCTTTACACTAATCAGGTTCCGTCTAGGAGAAATATAGCTCTAATTTCTTGGACCAAGAGACCTTCACCGGCATAAAGGTACCCCTTTGGATAATAACTAGACAGTAATGATATACTTGCTTGCTAGGTGAACGTGAGAACAGGTATAAGGAAACAAGCCCAAATTTCTACCCTTGCCGGTGATCGAACCTCGGCAACTCAGTGTGTGAAGCAAGAGTGTTGCCTACCAGGCCACGGGCCACCATATGGTATTATACTCACAGAGTTCTTAAAGCAATAAAGAAATGCTAACATAATTATGTGGACCATAGTTCAAAGGCAGTGTCCGGCTCAATCGAAGGACCCGGGTTCAATCCCAGGCAAGCATGTGCTAGCAGGTCCCTTACACCTGATGTACCCAAGTGTTAGGTGATGCAGTGTGGCAGACTGCTGGCGTGCAGCCAGCAGTAACAGCCTGGTTGATCAGGCTCTGATCCACCAGGAGGCCTAGTCACAGACCGGGCCGCGGGGGCGTTGACCCCCGGAACTCTCTCTCCAGGCATAGTACACGGTATATCTGAAATAGTGTTGAGCTTCGCAACGAGCTGCTGTAGAATCAGAGATCTCGTTGTTATAACTGTCTTATATCTATATAAAGTACACAAGTGACCTTACCACTATTATTACCAATATCTTCAAAAGTTGCAAAACTCTCAGGGTCGTACATCTTACCTTATCTACAGAGAAATTTTTCTTTAACTTGAGAGTTGGACATGATGCAGCAGAGGTTGATGGACAGTAACAGCAAAACAGCAGCAACAGCAACAGCAGCGGCGGCGGCGGCGGGTTCATCAGCAACTTCATCACAATTCTGAAATAATAATAATCATCATAATATTTCTAAGTACATAATACAACTTACACAAACAATAGATGGCATCAGTGACAGTCTATATAGAAAGTCCCTGGTTATGCAGAGCTCTTCGGGCAACTTAAGTTAATCTTGTCCCCAGGATGCGACCCATACCAATCGGCTAGCACCCAGGTACCTGCTTACTGCTAGGTGAAAAAGGACAGCAGGTGTAAGGAAACACGCCCAATGTTTCCACCCATACCGGTTATCGAACCACGGACACTCAATGTGTGAGCTGAGTGCGCTACCAACCAAGCTACGGAACACCAAAATTACAAGTGATGGGCACCAAAAAATCAGTCATATAGAGATATCCAGCTTCATGGGAAGGTTCAGGCAGACTCTGCTCCCTGATGGTGTTTATACGTTCAAGGCTATGGGCATACTTTTTTGGGGGGTCTAGCACCCACCTTTGACATACCTTTAAGTTCCAACAGTCTCCTCCCGGAACCCGGCCATGGGCCAGGCTCGTCTGGTGCTAGCCTGATCAACTAGGCTGTTGCTGGTGGCGGCCCGCTGCCCCACATATCCATCACAGCCATGTCATTACACCCACATTTTCCTTGTCGGATTTCACAGATTTTTTCAATGAAAAGACCACAAGACAATAAACGAGAAAAAGGGCAGCAGTGAAAATAACATTTCTGAAAATTTTATACACTAATACAGAGAGAATAATCCCAAAAACATTAGAACAGGGACTTTATATATGAAAAATAATGAGGTCGCGTTTGAGAGAAATAACTCATTATAGAATACGGAAGTTGTAGAAACTGAAATCCAAAATACTGAAAATGATGAAGTTTTAGGGATAAAAAGTACAAAATAAAGATAAGAAACTCCTAGTTATAAATTTAACTCGCCATTTAATATTACCTGGGAAAGAGAAGAGTTCGGTTGCATGAGGGAGTATGTAATATTCCTCGGGTACGGATATTAACTAGTGTTGATAATCTCAAGAAATCTTAAACAAATTTCATAACACTGGCCTGTTTAGTTTAATATTTTTATTATGCTGTGGAGAAATTTTCTCCAGGAAGGGTGGGGTATCAGCCCCTTTCAGCCCCTTTCAGCCCTGAGGGACCCATCCCCTCAGAAGGGGCAAATGGTGTACCTTTGTAATTAGTCATGAGTGTGATCAGCTCTACCTGGAGCTCATTACCTTTGTACTTGGTCACGATTGTGACCAGATCTAGTTCATTACCTTTGTAACTTGCTCAGCTATCAAAACTTTGGAGTCCAGTTCCTGGACCAATTATGTACCTCTGTAATCTTTTGACTACCACCCACAGGATGGGTATGAGCTGCATACTAAACATATTAAACTAACTAACTTCCGCATGATCAACAATTTAATTGGAAACATAAGGGGGATTACCAACAGACCCCTGGCAGTCTTCAAGCTGGCACTGGACAAGCACCTAAAGTCAGTTCCGGATCAGCCGGGCTGTGGCTCGTACGTTGGTTTGCGTGCAGCCAGCAGCAACAGCCTGGTTGATCAGGCTCTGATCCACCAGGAGGCCTGGTCACAGACCGGGCCGCGGGGGCGTTGACCCCCGGAACTCTCTCCAGGTAAACTCCAGGTAAACTCCAGGTACCAGCGTGTGTCATAGTCATGCCACTTCTTGCCAGAGACCAGTGTTGCAACCATATGTGGGTTAATGAGAGGAAATGACTCTTATCGTAGCAGGAAAATTTACAAGAAAACCCTGCATAACTTTATTTCTAAGTTAAGACTATCGTAAAACACTGGATAAGTCAAGAAAATCTGTTGTCTTGTGTTAACTACTGTTGCAGTGTCGAGCAAGGAAGGGAAATAACGCTTGATTCAGCACATCCTTTGTAAGTAAATTTATTCAGGTATACACAAATACAGTTACATAGAATTATCTTACATAGCAGCATATGTGTAGAGAACCTGGGATAACCCAAAAAAGTCAGAGTGACTTATTTCCATTGGGGTCCTTTAAAGAAGAAAAGAAGAGATGCAAGGGTTGAGAGAGGGGTACCGCAGGGTAGATTGCTTTAAAGGGTGGACTGGGAAACTTGCATTCACGCTATAAAAACAGACAAAAACACTAGTGATTGGCGCGTGTCTGTTCCTCAGAGACAATCTCAACATTCGCAGTAGAACGATTACAGTGAAGTGTACTTATCTTCCTGTTTTGACATTACTGTGAAAGCACAAATATTGGAGGACAGTGTAGTGTACAATGTTGCGAACATTCGTCAGAGAGAGACAGTGCCACCGTAAGACATTAATTCTTCAATCAAGACATCGGATAACGGGGTGACACTTGAGGGTTCGATACATATACCCAGGTAAGTCTAGTTAGGTATGTACTTAGTTCGGTTAGCTGCGCAGTAGAGAACTGAGGCATAACCTTTCTAGATTTCCAAAACACCTAGCGAGCCACTGAGCCCCCAAAAAAACGTAAGTTGAGTCAGCATTCAGTTACTAAGTGATATGCTGATATACTGCTCCTTTGGGGCAATTATTCTTTTTTTTTTTTATTATCACACCGGCCGATTCCCACCAAGGCAGGGTGGCCCGAAAAAGAAAAACTTTCACCATCATTCACTCCATCACTGTCTTGCCAGAAGGGTGCTTTACACTACAGTTTTTAAACTGCAACATTAACACCCCTCCTTCAGAGTGCAGGCACTGTACTTCCCATCTCCAGGACTCAAGTCCGGCCTGCCGGTTTCCCTGAATCCCTTCATAAATGTTACTTTGCTCACACTCCAACAGCACGTCAAGTATTAAAACCATTTGTCTCCATTCACTCCTATCAAACACGCTCACGCATGCCTGCTGGAAGTCCAAGCCCCTCGCACACAAAACCTCCTTTACCCCCTCCCTCCAACCTTTCCTAGGCCGACCCCTACCCCGCCTTCCTTCCACTACAGACCGATACACTCTTGAAGTCATTTGTTTCGCTCCATTCTTCTACATGTCCGAACCACCTCAAACAACCCTTCCTCAGCCCTCTGGACAACAGTTTTGGTAATCCCGCACCTCCTCCTAACTTCCAAACTACGAATTCTCTGCATTATATTCACACCACACATTGCCCTCAGACATGACATCTCCACTGCCTCCAGCCTTCTCCTCGCTGCAACATTCATCACCCACGCTTCACACCCATATAAGAGCGTTGGTAAAACTATACTCTCATAATTCCCCTCTTTGCCTCCAGGACAAAGTTCTTTGTCTCCACAGACTCCTAAGTGCACCACTCACTCTTTTTCCCTCATCAATTCTATGATTCACCTCATCTTTCATAGACCCATCCGCTGACACGTCCACTCCCAATATCTGAATACGTTCACCTCCTCCATACTCTCTCCCTCCAATCTGATATTCAATCTTTCATCACCTAATTTTTTGTTATCCTCATAACCTTACTCTTTCCTGTATTCACCTTTAGTTTTCTTCTTTTGCACACCCTACCAAATTCATCACCAATCTCTGCAACTTCTCTTCAGAATCTCCCAAGAGCACAGTGTCATCGGCAAAGAGCAGCTGTGACAACTCCCACTTTGTGTGTGATTCTTTATCTTTTAACTCCACGCCTCTTGCCAAGACCCTCGCATTTACTTCTCTTACAACCCCATCTATAAATATATTAAACAACCACGGTGACATCACACATCCTTGTCTAAGGCCTACTTTTACTGGGAAAAAATTTTCCCTCTTTCCTACATACTCTAACTTGAGCCTCACTATCCTCGTAAAAACTCTTCACTGCCTTTCAGTAACCAACCTCCTACACCATACACTTGCAACATCTGCCACATTGCCCCCCTATCCACCCTGTCATACGCCTTTTTCCAAATCCATAAATGCCACAAAGACCTCTTTAGCCTTATCTAAATACTGTTCACTTATATGTTTCACTGTAAACACCTGGTCCACACACCCCCTACCTTTCCTAAAGCCTCCTTGTTCATCTGCTATCCTATTCTCCGTCTTACTCTTAATTCTTTCAATTATAACTCTACCATACACTTTACCAGGTACACTCAACAGACTTATCCCCCTATAATTTTTGCACTCTCTTTTATCCCCTTTGCCTTTATACAAAGGAACTATGCATGCTCTCTGCCAATCCCTAGGTACCTAGGTACCAATTATTCTTATACTTACTTATACTTAACAGCTACGGGCTGTAGAACAGCTGTATCACGTCGGAGTCTTCTGGGTGCAGCTGCAGAATGGCTGAGACAGGAACAAAGCTAGGTATCTCTATTCCTGTACAGATACATAGCATATGTTCTACAGAATTACTTACATATGCACCCCATACCCATCCTCTGGGTGGTAGTCAAATGATTACAGAGGCACATAATGGGTCCAGGGGCTGTACCTCAACATTACAGAGGTACATAATGGGTCTAGGGACTGTACCTCAACATTACAGAGATACATAATGGGTCCAGGGACTGTACCTCAACATTACAGAGGTACATAATGGGTCCAGGGACTGTACCTCAACATTACAGAGGTACATAATGGGTCCAGGGACTGTACCCCAACATTACAGAGGTACATAATGGGTCCAGGGACTGTACCTCAACATTACAGAGGTACATAATAGGTCCAGGGACTGTACCTCAACATTACAAAGGTACATAATGGGTCCAGGGACTGTGCCTCAACATTACAGAGGTACATAATAGGTCCAGGGACTGTACCTCAACATTACAGAGATACATAATGGGTCCAGGGACTGTACCTCAGCATTACAGAGGTACATAATGGGTTCAGGGACTGTACCTCAACATTACAGAGGTACATAATGGGTCCAGGGACTGTACCTCAACATTACAGAGGTACATAATAGGTCCAGGGACTGTACCTCAACATTACAGAGGTACATAATGGGTCCAGGGACTGTACCTCAACATTACAGAGGTACATAATGGGTCCAGGGACTGTACCTCAACATTACAGAGGTACATAATGGGTCCAGGGACTGTACCTCAACATTACAGAGGTACATAATGGGTCCAGGGACTGCACCTCAACATTACAGAGGTACATAATGGGTCCAGGGACTGTACCTCAATATTACAGAGGTACATAATGGGTCCAGGGACTGTACCTCAACATTACAGAGGTACATATGGGTCCAGGGACTGTACCTCAACATTACAGAGGTACATAATGGGTCCAGGGACTGTACCTCAACATTACAGAGGTACTAATGGGGTCCAGGGACTGTACCTCAACATTACAGAGGTACATAATGGGTCCAGGGACTGTACCTCAACATTACAGAGGTACATAATGAGCCCAGGGACTGTACCTCAACATTACAGAGGTACATAATGGGTCCAGGGACTGTACCTCAACATTACAGAGGTACATAATGGGTCCAGGGACTGTACCTCAATATTACAGAGGTACACAATGGGTTCCAGGGACTGTACTCAACATTACGAGGTACATAATGGGTCCGGGACTGTAACCTCAACATTACAGAGGTACATAATAGGTCCAGGGACTGTTACCTCAACATTACAGAGGTACATAATGGGTCCAGGGACTGTACCTCAACATTACAGAGGTACATAATGGGTCCAGAGACTGTACCTCAACATTACAGAGGTACATAATGGGTCCAGAGACTGTACCTCAACATTACAAGAGGTACATAATGGGTCCAGAGACTGTACCTCAACATTACAGAGGTACATAATGGGTCCAGAGACTGTACCTCAACATTACAGAGGTACATAATGGGTCCAGAGACTGTACCTCAACATTACAGAGGTACATAATGGGTCCAGAGACTGTACCTCAACATTACAGAGGTACATAATGGGTCCAGAGACTGTACCTCACATTACAGAGGTACATAATGGGTCCAGAGACTGTACCTCAACATTACAGAGGTACATAATGGGTCCAGGGACTGTACCTCAACATTACAGAGGTACATAATGGTCCAGAGACTGTACCTCAACATTACAGAGGTACATAATGGGTCCAGAGACTGTACCTCAACATTACAGAGGTACATAATGGGTCCAGAGACTGTACCTCAACATTACAGAGGTACATAATGGGTCCAGAGACTGTACCTCAACATTACAGAGGTACATAATGGGTCCAGAGACTGTACCTCAACATTACAGAGGTACATAATGGTTCCAGAGACTGTACCTCAATATTACAGAGGTACATAATGGGTCCAGAGACTGGGCCACAAAGTTTTGATAGCTGAACAAGTTACAATGGTAATGAACAAGTTACAATGGCAATGAACAAGTTACAATGGTAATGAACAAGTTACAATGGTAATGAACAAGTTACAATGGTAATGAACAAGTTACAATGGTAATGAACTATTTACATACTTATATCTGGTTACAGTCGTAATAAGTTATCTATGCAGACATGAATTAAGTCACAAAAATATTATTATCTTTTAGTAAGTTATACTTGAATTTAAAAATTTTTAAGCGGTTATGCATCATTTGCAGTAAGTAAAGTAAAGGTATTTTTCCAGAATGTTTGGTAATAAAACACCGAGGATAAAATACTGTGGCATTTCTTGACCATTTATGAGTGAGTTGTCTCTGAATTCATTTATCTGATCGCACTCCAGCACATAATGACTCACTCAAGACTCACAAAATCGTAATGACACGATTGCAAACAAACCATACCACGGGTGGGATAGAACCCGCGGTCAGAGTGTCTCAAAACTCCAGACCGTCGCGTTAGCCACTGGACCAGCTAGCTACAGTAAGAGTTCATCACGGCCACGCTAGCTGGAGATTCGTCTTTAAAAACTTGCATTTGTGGTCACAGTGGTGCCTGTGCTAACCTTCCTATGGTGTAGAAATGTACCTAGTTGGACGAATCTTATTGTGGCTAGCTGGTCCAGTCTGGGTTTTTGAGACTCTTTGATCGCGGGTTCTATCCCCGTCCGTGGTATGGTTTATAACTCACTCAAAATGTGACACATTCCAACCAGGGAGGGGTCCTAGAAGCGACTTTAGTCCACATTGGTTAAAAAAATTAGGTTTACTGTGTGAGAAGAGTTTTTTTTATGAAAATAATAATAGTGTATTTCGCTGGTTGCGAAGGTGACCCCATAGCAGCTAAAGCTTCAAGGCCCCATAAAATGTATGTCCGCCACTGATTCCAGCCCATAATGACGCAAAGTGTGGCAATTGTCCAGAGTGTCGGCACTGTACTTCCCCCCTCCAGAACCCGTGACCGGCCAACCGGTTTTCCATGAATCTCTTCATAAATGTTACCTTGCTTGCACGTCAGGCCACACACAAAAAATTATCCCATGTAACATGCGCACTTGTACAAACCTGCTGGATATTCATGTCCACACTCTTTAAAACTTTCACACACTACCCTCCTGGGACGACCCTTATCACCATCATTTCACGGTTATCCTATAAATCAGGGGTGGAAGAAAGTTGGGTTAGGGTGTCGTCCCAGAAAAGGATGGTTCCCACTAAGTACATTGCCTGCACTCCGAACAAGGGGTGAGGATGATGCAATTCGAAGGGTCAATGGAATCGTGGCTACTGTGCACTTATAGCAAGAGTGCTGTTGAATGAACGAGTTTTGTGAAAGCAACACCTCACTCGGGTTTTTCCTGGAAAAAGCTATACTAGAGGTACAAAGGAAGTACACTGGGCCTTGGGAAGCCTCAATGAAGCTACGAAGTATTACATCGGCCCTGTAATTATCGCTCTATATATAATAAGTGTTCAATGTTTCTCTAGCTTTTCCTGTAAATAATTAATTAAATGCTCCTTTATAGATTAGATTAGGATCAATATCCCAGAACCCAGTATTAAGACTATATAATTGAGATGAATACTAGTATTATTAAAAGCTGCTCTATTGCCTCTTATTTTGCTTTGGAGTTATACACAAACAACCCATTCCTCATCCTCATAACTGACATAGACAAGGATGTCAGCCACAGCACCGTGTCTTCCTTTGCAGATGACACCCGAATCTGCATGACAGTGTCTTTCATTGCAGACACTGCAAGGCTCCAGGCGGACATCAACCAAATCTTTCAGTGGGCTGCAGAAGACAATATGAAGTTCAACGATGAGAAATTTCAATTACTCAGATATGGTAAATACGAGAAAATTAAATCTTCATCAGAGTACAAAACAAATTCTGGTCACAAAATAGAGCGAAACACCAACGTCAAAGACCTGGGAGTGATCATGTCGGAGGATCTCACCTTCAAGGACCATAACATTGTATCGATCGCATCTGCTAGAAAAATGACAGGATGGATAATGAGAACCTTCAAAACGAGGGATGCCAAGCCCATGATGACACTCTTCATGGTCACTTGTTCTATCTAGGCTGGAATATTGCTGCACACTAACAGCACCTTTCAAGGCAGGTGAAATTGCTGACCTAGAAAATGTACAGAGAACCTTCACGGCGCGCATAACGGAGAAAAACACCTCAATTACTGGGAGCACTTGAGGTTCCTGAACCTGTATTCCCTGGAATGCAGGCGGGAGAGATACATGGATTATATACACCTGGAAATCCTAGAGGGACTAGTACCGAACTTGCACACGAAAATCACTCACTACGAAAGCAAAATACTTGGCAGACGATGCAACATCCCCCAATGAAAGCCAGGGGTGTCCCCTAGCACGTTAAGAGACCATACAATAAAATGTCAGGGGCCCGAGGGCTGTTCACTGCCTCCCAGCATACATAAGGGGGATTACCAACAGACCCCTGGCAGTCTTCAAGCTGGCACTGGACAAGCACCTAAAGTTGGTTCCTGATCAGCCGGGCTGTGGCTCGTACGTTGGTTTGCGTGCAGCCAGCAGTAACAGCCTGGTTGATCAGGCTCTGATCCACCAGGAGGCCTGGTCACAGACCGGGCCGCGGGGGCGTTGACCCCCGGAACTCTCTCCAGGTAAACTCCAGGTAAACATAGGAGAGAGGAGCTTACCAAGACGTTTTGGTCCGACTTGGACCATTCTCTGGTCGTTCTCTTTCTGACAAACTTAGGGAGCACAAAAGTAGTGTTAGGCTTGCCGACACCAACAATGCTCTTTTCTGTCATGTCAGAGATCACAGTCATCCTATTGACTGGTCTTATGCTATAATTGTCTACCCTACTTCTAACTTTCACACCCACCTTTCTCACGCTGCACGCTGACAGCTCATACACTACCTTCCTTGACCTTAAATCTGCTTTTGATGTAGCCAATACAATAGATATCTACCCTCTACCAGGATACACAGCAATCCACAACTTCAGACCATACCAAGTTGGGGGTGGTACTGCAATCTATTACTCTAACCAACTATCTTGTATTAGCACTAATTGCTTTAGTGATGAATATGGGGAATACATTTTTGCTAATTTTACTGTAAAAAACCTCAAGACGCCTAGAACAATCGGTGCCATATACCGGATACCCTACACAAACATCCCAAACTTCAGTGAGAATCTAAAGTCACTAATAACAAACAGACAAATGAACAAGCACCACCTTCTCTTAGCTGGAGACTTCAATATCAACCTTGGCCTACCACATAATCAGACTGTAACTGATTTCATCAACAACATGAACAACACACTTCTCATACCAACAATAACTAAACCAACCAGGCTGACTGAGACAAGTGCAACCATAATAGACCACATATGGACCAATATACTAGCCCCCCTTAAATCAGGGATAATCACAGACAGCACTACTGACCACTACCCAACCTTCCTCTTAACAAACATTAGTAAGTCACCACTCGAATACAACAAAGTTTCATTTAGACTCCATGACGAGGCCTCAATAAGGAATTTCACAGCAGACCTAGAGACTGTTGACTGACCTACAGAATTCTCCAATGCCAATGGCATTGACGATTGGACAGACCTTTTTCTTAACAAAATACTTAGACTATACAACAAACATTGTCCAATAAAAACGAAACAGATCACGAATATAAACGACTTGGTTGCCCATGGCTAACCAGCAGCATTCTGAAATCCATTGTTTAAGAAACACCAATATAAAAAGCAATATAGACAGGGCTTAATACACAAAGATATTCTTAAACAATATTCAACAGTTCTCACCAAATTAATAAAGAAAGTCAAGCAACTATACTACTCCAGCAGATTCACTGACACAAGAGGAGATATAAAAAAGACCTGGAAAACACTTTCCCAGATTCTGGGGACCCACAAACTGAAAAAAAACAAAAATATTGTTTTAACTAAACTTCATGGAACACCACTGCATCCCACTGATACAGCTAACAAGATAAACAACTTCTTCTCAAACAGGATCTAATCTCGCCAGTAAAATCCCACGTACCAATGCCCGTGCCGGGGACTACCTAGATGGGAATTTACCAAATTCCTTCTATCTTGTACCAACTGAGACCACGGAAGTCACCGCGATCATAAAGTCACTTAAAAACAACTCAGGGAATCTGTCTCACATCCCACCATTATTGTACAAGTGAGTGGCCCATGTCCTTTCGCATGCTATTACATTACTTTTTAACAAGTCACTAGAAACTAGCACTTTCCCGACACTACTCAAGAAAGCAAGGGTTACACCAATACATAAAGGTGGTGACCTACAGACGTAAACAACTATAGGCCAATATCAAACTTGCCATTGCTATCCAAAATCTTCGAGAAACTCATGCACAGGAGACTATATTCATTTATAATGTCACAAAACAAACTCAACCCCTGCCAATTTGGATTCAGGAAAAATAAAAGCACTAATGATGCAATTATAAAAATGCTAGACCTGCTTTACACAGCATTGGAATATAAGGAACATCCGCTAGGAATTTTTATTGACCTAAGAAAAGCGTTTGACACAGTAGACCACGGCATCCTACTCCACAAACTTGACCACCATGGTATAAGAGGCCATGCGCTTGCATATTTTAAATCCTACCTTTCTAATAGGTATCAGTATGTCACCATTAAAGACACAGCCTCATCAATACGACCACTTGATACTAGAGTTCCACAGGGAAGTGTCCTTGGACCCCTGCTCTTTCTCATTTACATCAATGATCTTCCAAACATATCCAAACACCTGAAACCCATTCTCTTTGCTGACGACACGACTTATGTCATCTCCCACCCTAATCTTGCCACCCTCAACACCATTGTTAACGAGGAACTGCTCAAAATATCGACTTGGATGACAGCCAATAAACTTACACTTAACACTGGCAACTTAACATTAAGATCGACAACACTCTAATTGCCAGACATAATGAGGGCAAATTCCTTGGCCTATACCTCGACAACAACCTAAATTTCAGCACCCATATCCAACACATAGCAAAAAAAAAGTATCCAAAATGGTGGGGATCCTCTCCAAGATACGATACTACGTGCCGCGAACTGCCCTTCTCACACTATACCATTCACTTATATTCCATACCTCACCTATGCTATCTGTGCTTGGGGAATCAACTGCAGCAACACACCTAAAGCCAATAATAACCCAACAAAAAGCCGCAGTAAGAATAATCACTAAATTCCATCCCTGGCAACACCCTCCCCTCCTCTCTTCATTAGATCTAAACTTATCCCTGTTCAGAACATCCACACTTACTACTGTGCAATCTATATCTACAGGACCTTAAATTCCAATATTAACCTTGACCTAAAACGCTTTCTTGATAGTTGTGACAGGATCCACAGGCATAACACCAGACACAAGCATCTCTATGACATTCCCCGTGTTCGACTAAACCTTTACAAAAATTCAATGTATTTCAAAGGACCTAAAATCTGGAACACACTACCTGAAAACTCTAGAACTGCAGACACATTCATCACTTTCAAAACTACAGTTAGAAAACATCTTATCTCCCTGATCCACCCCGACAACTAACTACATGATAACCACCTGGTGGTTCACAATTACACTCATTCACCCACTGACTATAAACCCAGAAATACTAATCTTAATCTTAAAATAATCGTAACCAGTCATAAGTTTGCCTATGATACTCCAATATAGACACCTTGTATTGTGCCAAAACAAAAGCATTCACATTGCTAAACTCACAAATTATGATGTAGTCACTTACCCTTAACACCATAATCTGTAAGGATTTAATGTTAAGAATTAATCTAAGTCTGCTCAAAATGCCTAGCCATGCTAGATGTCATAACTTTGGGGTATGGGGTGTATAATAAATATATTAAACTAACCTATGTGCGGGTTATTTGTGTATTGTTCCAGTCACATCATTGTGCCTTTTTTTTTTTGTTATTTGGAGTTATCCCCATGAAATAATTATAATCTTAAGTGGTACTATGTAGGGGTGACTTTCACACTCCTTGGTAAATTGTTTCAGAAATGTCGATCTTTAGTGACCACTTAAGTGGAGACTAATAAAGTGGACAAGTGGAGCCCATCGGACCGCTAGAGCAATGTGGTACCGTCACCTCGGCCATGAACAGTTTTTAAGGTCAGCAGCGCAACTTGTTGCTCAGCTGCCAGTCACCACTTACATCAACATGGGCTCCACTTTCCTGACAATTACACCAAAACATTCGCGAAAATCAATCACAGAGAAGCGGTAAACCGCATTAAGTGTCCGTTACTGAAGACTGAAATTTACTAAATATTTGGGGCTTAATAAGCAAGAACAAGAATTACTTGAACTGGTAGGAGAGAGGAGCAGCACCACCACTAACAGATGGTTATTTAAGACTACTCCCAAACGTCTTCCAGTTCCAGGAAGAACCTCTTGTCTAGACTCACCTCGGCTGCTAGGTACCACCACCCACATACCTCAGCTGCTAGGTACCACCACCCACATACCTCAGCTGCTAGGTACCACCACCCACATACCTCAGCTGCTAGGTACCACCACCCACATACCTCTGCTGCTAGGTACCACCACCCACTACCTCTGCTGCTAGGTACCACCACCCACATACCTCAGCTGCTAGGTACCACCACCCACATACCTCAGCTGCTAGGTACCACCACCCACATATCTCAGTGCAGGTACCATCACCCACAATACCTCAGCTGCTAGGTACCACCACCCACATTACCTCAGCTGCTAGGTACCATCACCCACATACCTCAGCTGCTAGGTACCATCACCTACATACCTCAGCTGCTATGGTTACCATCACCCACTTACCTCAGCTGCTCGGTACCATCACCCATATACCTCAGCTGCTAGGTACCATCACCCATATACCTCAGCTGCTAGGTACCATCACCCACATACCTCAGCTGCTAGGTACCATCACCCACATACCTCAGCTGCTAGGTACCATCACCCACATACCTCAGCTGCTAGGTACCATCACCCACATACCTCAGCTGCTAGGTACCACCACCCACATACCTCAGCTGCTAGGTACCACCACCCACATACCTCAGCTGCTAGGTACCACCACCCATATACCTCAGCTGCTAGGTACCACCACCCACATACCTCAGCTGCTATGTACCACCACCCACATACCTCAGCTGCTAGGCACCACCACCCACATACCTCAGCTGCTAGGTACCACCACCCACATACCTCAGCTGCTAGGTACCACCACCCACATACCTCAGCTGCTAGGTACCACCACCCTCATACCTCAGCTGCTAGGTACCACCACCCACATACCTCAGCTGCTAGGTCCATCACCCACATACCTCAGCTGCTAGGTACCATCACCCACATACCTCAGCTGCTAGGTACCATCACCCACATACCTCAGCTGCTAGGTACCATCACCCACATACCTCAGCTGCTCGGTACCATCACCCATATACCTCAGCTGCTAGGTACCATCACCCATATACCTCAGCTGCTAGGTACCATCACCCATATACCTCAGCTGCTCGGTACCATCAACCACATACCTCAGCTGCTCGGTACCATCACCCATATACCTCAGCTGCTAGGTACCATCACACACATTACCTCAGCTGCTAGGTACCATCACCCATTATACCTCAGCTGCTAGGTACCATCACCCACATACCTCAGCTGCTAGGTACCATCACCCACATACCTCAGCTGCTAGGTACCACCACCCACATAGATCAGCTGCTAGGTACCACCACCCATATACCTCAGCTGCTAGGTACCACCACCCACATACGTCAGCTACTAGGTACCACCACCCACATACCTCAGCTGCTAGGTACCACCACCCACATACGTCAGCTACTAGGTACCACCACCCACATACCTCAGCTGCTAGGTACCACCACCCACATACCTCAGCTGCTAGGTACCACCACCCACATACCTCAGCTGCTAGGTACCACCACCCTCATACCTCAGCTGCTAGGTACCACCACCCACATACCTCAGCTGCTAGGTACCATCACCCACATACCTCAGCTGCTAGGTACCATCACCCACATACCTCAGCTGCTAGGTACCACCACCCATATACCTCAGCTGCTAGGTACCACCCACATACCTCAGCTGCTAGGTACCACCACCCACATACCTCAGCTGCTAGGTACCATCACCCACATACCTCAGCTGCTAGGTACCATCACCCACATACCTCAGCTGCTAGGTACCACCACCCACATACCTCAGCTGCTAGGTACTTCCACCCACATACCTCGATTGTTAGTTACAAACGGAGGGAGTGACGGGAGGGATAGTAACGAGGGGGTGACAGGAAGGGGTTTAATAACGAAAGGGAAGGGAAGTATAGTAACGAGAGGGGGAGAGGTATTGTAACGAAGGGGAAGGGGTTAGTAACGAGAATAGGGAAGGTGAGTATAGTAACGAGGGGAAGGTGAGTATAGTAATGAGGGGAAGGTGAGTATAGTAACGAGGGGGAGGTGAGTATAGTAGCGAGGTGTAAGGGGTATAGTAACAAAGGGAGGGGGCTAGTAACGAGGGGAAGGGGTTATAGTAACAAAGGGAGGGGGTTAGTAACGAGGTGTAAGGGGTATAGTAACAAGGGAGGGGGTTAGTAACGAGGGGAAGGGGTTATAGTAACAAAGGGAGGGGGTTAGTAACGAGGGGTAGGGGTTATAGTAACAAAGGGAGGGGGTTAGTAACGAGGGGTAAGTGGGTTTATAGTAACAAAGGGAGGGGGTTAGTAACGAGGGGTAAGGGGTTATAGTAACAAAGGGAGGGGGTTAGTAACGAGGGGTAAGGTGTATAGTAACAAAGGGAGGGGTTAGTAACGATGGGTAAGGGGTATAGTAACAAAGGGAGGGGTTAGTAACGAGGGGTACGGGGTATAGTAACAAAGGGAGGGGGTTAGTAACGAGGGGTAAGGGGTTTATGTAAGAAAGGGAGGGGTTAGTAACGAGGGGTAAGGGGTATAGTAAGAAAGGGAGGGGGTTAGTAACGAGGGGTAAGGGGTATAGTAAGAAAGGGAGGGGGTTAGTAACGAGGGGTAAGGGGTATAGTAAGAAAGGAGGGGGGTTTAGTAACGAGGGGTAAGGGGTATAGTAACAAAGGGAGGGGGTTAGTAACGAGGGGTAAGGGGTATAGTAACAAGGGAGGGGGGTTAGTAACGAGGGAAGGTGACTATAATAACGAGGAGGGAGGGGGTAGTTGAAGAGGCGACCATCACACAACAACATAAATGCGGAAATACGAGCACCTAGTGAAGCGAACTTCCAACATTATTGATGACACATTGATGTCATGTAAATATCCTTACTTCCGCTAGGCTTCCCATCCCGCTTAAGTTATTATAAATGGCGGGACATGTATAACTGTCCGGGTCACTAACTACGCCCCTGGTGACATTGCTATATAATAAAAAAAAACTAGAGTTATTTAGGCAGGAAGGTATCCCCGTATTGCATAAGCTCAGCCCCCTCCACCTCCATGCACGTGAAAGGAATAGTGCAGAGTGGGCATAAGGTTCGAATGTTGCAAAATATAAAATATCTTTGTGTATGTATGTGCGTATTTATTCCTGTACTTCTGTACAATTTCATATGTATACATGTATGTATTTGTGTGCATGTGTATACCTTTGCATGTGTATAAGTACTAGGAACATGTGTATATATATATATACATTTATGTTATGTGCACTTACGTGTGTGTTTGTGTTTGTACATTTGCGTATGTGTGCATATGAATGTTAGAATATATGTATATATGTATGCACTGTGTATCAATATGTATGTATGAGTATGTTTACATGTATGCAACTTTTTGTGTACGTAAGCATGTATTTATGCGTATGTATAATTATGTATGCATACATGTATAGATTTACTTTCCATGG
>NC_069423.1:12367494-12540111 GCF_026875155.1 Cherax quadricarinatus | reverse complement strand
CGAGTCATGTGACCTCACCAAGACAAATCTGTGACTCGAAGTATGTGTGTCTTTCATGCAGTGAGCACTGCCAACCAGCCACCCACCAGGACAACTGTAGTGATAGGCTTTATTTCAGCCAGGTAGCAAGCCAGCCAGCCAGCTAGCATCAGTAGGCAGGCAGTCAGCTAGTCAGTTAGTTAATATCATACTATATCAGTCATTCATCATTTTTTACAGTAGAAATGCATGACATATATGGTATAATTTATTTTATCTGTATTTTATGCCATTTAATGCATTTCACTGTACTGGCATTCCTTTCATACATGCATAAATTACACCTTCAGAAGACATTCCAGATACACCTGTCTTCTAGACTCCTTGTATGTCACATACCATCTCTCTTTGAATCGTCTTCTCTCTCATGCATTCTTGCCTTTTGTGTTAAACAGTCACCAGAGATCTGTGGTGTGTCTGTGACCAGAGACCTACGGTGTGTGTGTGCATGCACTACCAGAGATCTGTGGTGTGTGTGTGTGTGTATACTCTCCTAATTGTGGTTGCAGGAGTTGAGTCATAACTCCTGGCCCTGCCTCTTCACTGGTCACCACCAGGTTCACTCTCCCTGCTCCATGAGCTTTATCATACCTCTTAAAGCAATGTGTGGTACCTGCCTCCACTACCTCACTTTCCCAACTATTCCACTTCATCTTTAATGTGTGTTTGCTACCAGAGATCTTTGGTGTGTGTGTACTCACCTATTTGTGGTTGCAGGGATTGAGTCATAGCTCCTGGCCCAAACCTCTTCACTGATCGCTACTAGGTCCTCTCTCTCCTTGCACCATGTGCTTAATCTAGCCTCGTCTTAAAACTACATATGGTTCCTGCCTCCACTACGTCACCTTCCAGACTGTTCCACCTCCTGACAACTCTGACTGAAGAAATACTTCCTAACATCCCTCTGACTCATTTGAGCCTCCAACTTCCATGCCTGACTCCCTGTTTCTGTGTCCCATCTCTTGAATATCCTGTCCCTGTCCACCTTGTCAATTCCTCGCAGTATTTTAGATATCATTATCATATCTTCCCTAACCCTCCTGTCCTCCAGTGTTGTCAGGCCGATTTCCCTTGTGTGTGTGCACTACCAGAGACCTGTGGTGTGTGTGTGTGTGCACGCGCATTACCAGACACCTGTGGTGTGTGTGTGTGTGTCTGTGTGCACATGCTACTAGAGGCCTATGGCCCCTCACAGCAACCAGAGGCCTATGGTCCCTCACAGCAACCAGAGGCCTATGGTCCCTCACAGCAACCTGAGGTCTGTGGTCCCTCATAGCAACCAGAGGTCTGTGGTCCCTCACAACAACCAGAGGTCTATGGTCCCTCACAGCAACCAGAGATCTATGGTCCCTCACGGCAACCAGAGGTCTGTGGTCCCTCACAGCAACCAGAGGTCTATGGTCCCTCACAGCTGCATAACATTGGCCAACTATCACCATTAAAATAAACTGATCAAGTGAGAGATTGCCACATTACTATGTGTAACATTGCAAAAAAAAAATCAGAATAAAAATAGTTTGAGACAGTTGTTTACAAGAGAGGATTGTTGCAACTCTTACCAGAACACTGACCTCATTTGTGTGTTGAGTCTTCAGTGTTGAAGATGTTTATATTTGGCCAGTTTTTAATATCTTTATTGTTTCCCTTCCTTCTTTCTCTTGCTTTCTCTCATGTCTTCCCATTTTTTCCTTTCTTCCTCATTTCCTTGTCTCTTCCTATCTTTTCTCCTTTTCTTTTTCCTCATCCTCTCTCCTTTTCTCTCATTCCATCATTTCCTTCTTTCTTATCTTTGTCTTTACTCTTTTTGTAATTCTTCTTTCCTCCTC
Organism: Cherax quadricarinatus; assembly: GCF_026875155.1. Taxonomy (NCBI): domain Eukaryota; kingdom Metazoa; phylum Arthropoda; class Malacostraca; order Decapoda; family Parastacidae; genus Cherax; species Cherax quadricarinatus. The sequence continues at coordinate 12,538,246 of NC_069423.1, read as the reverse complement.
CTGTCTTCCTTTTTAAATCTTATTTCTTAGTCTTTTATTTCATTCTTCTTCCTCCTCCTCATCTCTCTCTCACTCATTGTTGTCTTTCCTTCATCTTTCTTTTAACTTTCCATCTTTTCTTTTTTCCTTTTAATTTTAATTTGCCTTATTTCATTTATTATACTTTTCTAATACTGTTCTTGTTGTGCCTTGCCTTCCTCTTTTCCTTATTCCTATTTTCTTCCTAATTCATTAGTCCTTTAACATTATTTAATTTCCTTCATTATTATTCTTTCTTTCTTTACCTTTTCATTTTCTATATTTTTCATTCTATTTACTTCTTTACACTTTTTTTTTATTTCCTTTGCCTTTCATTTTAATTCTTTACTTATTTTTTGTTTTTTCTATTTAGTTCCTCCTTTCCTGCTATTACTTTTTGCTGAATTTCTGCTCCTCTGAAGCAGTGACACTTTCCTCCATCATGGTCTTGCTGAAGCAGTGCCACCTCCCTCCGTCGTGGTCTTGCTGAAGCAGTGCCACCTCCCTCCGTCGTGGTCTTGCTGAAGCAGTGCCACCTCCCTCCGTCGTGGTCTTGCTGAAGCAGTGCCACCTCCCTCCGTCGTGGTCTTGCTGAAGCAGTGCCACCTCCCTCCGTCGTGGTCTTGCTGAAGCAGTGCCACCTCCCTCCGTCGTGGTCTTGCTGAAGCAGTGCCACCTCCCTCCGTCGTGGTCTTGCTGAAGCAGTGCCACCTCCCTCCGTCGTGGTCTTGCTGAAGCAGTGCCACCTCCCTCCGTCGTGGTCTTGCTGAAGCAGTGCCACCTCCCTCCGTCGTGGTCTTGCTGAAGCAGTGCCACCTCCCTCCGTCGTGGTCTTGCTGAAGCAGTGCCACCTCCCTCCGTCGTGGTCTTGCTGAAGCAGTGCCACCTCCCTCCGTCGTGGTCTTGCTGAAGCAGTGCCACCTCCCTCCGTCGTGGTCTTGCTGAAGCAGTGCCACCTCCCTCCGTCGTGGTCTTGCTGAAGCAGTGCCACCTCCCTCCGTCGTGGTCTTGCTGAAGCAGTGCCACCTCCCTCCGTCGTGGTCTTGCTGAAGCAGTGCCACCTCCCTCCATTGTGGCCTTGCCAGCCTCCTCCTCCTTCGTAGTTTAGGTTATCTGGAATGGTCTCCTCCACCTACAGCTCTTGCTTTTTCTTCCTCTTTTTTTCTTTCTCCTAGTTTGTGTTTCATCCATGCCATTACATAGTCACAATCCAGCACCTACATTCATACAGTATACGTTCTTAAAAATCTATTTTTTCCCCCCATTTCATTTAGTTACTAGGATATTTATCAGAATTTCATATGGGTATTTACTTCTATTGCTTCACATTCACTAATTTAGTCAGCGATTAGGATAGTGTTTGACCCATTATTTAATGTGATAGTATTATAACCCACTCAGAAACACTATATAAATGTTAGACCCACCATGAAACAGGTCACAATGCTTGACCTACCCTGAAACTGATTAAAATGCTTGACCTACCCCAAAACAGGATAAAATATTTGATCTCTGTACCAAGCTAAAATGTTTAAGCTAATTTGGAACAGGATACAATGTTTGACCCAGCCTGAAACAGGTCACAATGTTTGACCCAGCCTTGTGATGAGAGGCCAGCAAGCAGTTTCTGGTATTATCCATCACCAACCTCATGTGTGTGCTTCTCTTTATGCCCCCACCTCCAACCCCACCACAAACCTCTAATGAAACTTATTTTGAGGGTTTTTCCTATTTCTATGATTGTGTGTGTTTATTGCTTTACAGTATTAGCTTTATTCCTAATTTTATTTTTTTTCACCTCATATGATTTCTTCTGAAAAAATAAATTAATTTGTTACACACCTTCTAACAGTCTCATGCCTTTTATTTGCACACATAAATTGTCCCTTTTTTTCAGATGTGAATTATTTCTTTTAAGTAATTTGTTTTTTACCTTCTCCATACCAGTCTAAAAAAACTGTCAAGTACCTCTTTTTATTCTTTTACTGTATTTTCTTGTTATTGTTTGTGTAGCTCTGCCATGTAGCTTTTTTGTAGCTCTCCAAACTGTTTCCTGTTTGTACCACTCCCACCTTCCAACAAGCTACACCAATCCTTATGGGACCTAGGCCAGCCAGTGCCATGTAAGGCAGTTCTGTGGAGTTTGCCGCTACCCCAAAGGAAAATTGTTTGGCATTTTGGCAGCAGTGATACCAAAGATATATGACAATTGTATCGAAGGGTTGGGAAATTCGCGCTGGCCCACTCATCTCTGCCTCGAGCCACTAGCCTCACTCCTTACCGTTCCTATAAGCCTATGTAAAGGATTGACAGAGGCGTGCCCGGCAGCATGATGTCGGTTCCGCGAAACTTGGCACTCCCCAGTGCATGAAGACCAGCCTAGGTTCAGACTTTTTATTTGTTTTATTTACAGGTACGAGTTTAATTTATATTAGAGTAATTGAGTTAACTTCTGCATGATTTCATCTCTCAGTGCTGGGCATGCATTAGTGCATGTCAACTAGACGTAGGTGTTTTCACTTTTGTAGCCAGAGAGAATTGGGTAGCAGCTCTGCTAACAAGCAACATCCCTGCTGCAATATTTTTGGAACAAATGTGCGTGTCTGCCATGTGTTCTGTCCTCCAGGGCAAGTGCGTGCAAGTAGTGGCAGCTGGTTTCCTTTAGTTGTACACTTATAATGCTGCGTCTCACCACTCCACTGGCCACCTGCTAATGGCTATTCATGCCACACTATTCTACTTTGTAGGCTCAAATTGTAAATGCCCAAACCACTCCAATCTCTGACTTTTATAGAGTCAAAATCCTTCTCCTAATTGAGGAAGTACCAATGACCTAAAGGCTGACCCAGTGTTCTTACTATCTATCTATCAAGAGCATAATCATTTTTTGCAATATATCAAATAAAAAAAATTCAATTTTACATTAGTATTTAGGTCCCCTACTAATTTTCTACTGCACTTATAGCATCTGACTTTGTGAAATCTTGTCTCATACTCTGCCATCCCTAGCCCTCTACTAACTTTTATTTTTGATTTAACAGTAACTTTGTTTTGCTCCTCCCGTGACCGACACCCTGGGTTTTGTAACAGGTTGGTAACTGTAGTCGTGTAGCTGTACAGCTGTTGTTGTCTTACAGATGTCGTAATGCTGTTACCCCACCTCTCCCTTATCTCCTGTGTTCAAAATTTATCCCTAGTTACCCCAGCCTTGAGTGGAATTCCTTAATTAAATCCCAGCTAATATTGTGACCTGTGCTAAGAGATGGAGTGTGTAGACTGTGGCTAGAGCAAGAGGCTAGTATGTTTGTTTCTCTGTGCTGCATACACAATCTTTAATAATCCTGATGGGCTAGCAGCCTCAACACTGCCATGGCCCAGTGCCTAGTTTGTTGTGCCCTGGCTGCCACTGCTGTGCTCGCAGCTTGCATGTTCATAGGTTGCCCCGTGCCACCTGGCACCCCTCACACAGGGCTACGTCACACCATCCTCACCCAGTCTCCAGCAGCCTCACCTCCTTCAGCCTCGGTCTCCTATCATTATAACTATTATTATTAATTATCATGTGGACATGACTAGTCATTCTTAGTTCTTTTTTGTTTGTTTATAGCACTGTGTTACCAGTGACTTGTCTGGTGAGTTTTATTTTTTATTTTTATGTGTTGCTACTAACATGTTCATGATGAGATGTTGATGTACTGTATTACAATATTGTGGGGGTTTGATTGGATGTCCCGTCCCGTTTGCAGTTGAGAGTAATACGAGCATTCAAGTCAACCCTGGAAGACTTGGAAGAGCGGCGGTCGTGCCATAGTTTACACAGCTTGCATAGTATGCGCAACTTGCGCAGTCACCAGGGCAACCGGCCCATGTCAGACATCAGTTACATAGATGAGGACTCTACGAAAAGCCCAAGTCCCAATAGTGACAAGCGGTGTGGGTCATGCAACACAACAGTGCACCTCGTAACGCCCATCGAGGAGTCATCGCCCACCACTGCTGAGAACGCCCCCCTGGTACCCCCTGGCAGCCCCCAAGGCGGGCCTGCAGCAGCAGCAACCCAGCAGCTGGGGCACCACCGACCCCACACCCACGCCAACACACAAAGTACTAAGTGCTGCCACCACCACCACCACCACCATCATCTTGCTGGCACAGCCCCCTCCCCTTCACTTGTGCAGCCTCTTTCTCTGCACCACTTTAACACACTGGTGGCCCAAACCCTTCACTCTAACATGGCAGCACACTCCAGCACACTGCAACCCTCCTCCCCACCTTCACCACCAGATCTCCTTAATTTGATTCATGAGACCAGCATTTGACCCCCTCCCCAAGACTGATTGTGGTTTCTTCCACATCATTGTTTAACTTTTCTCACATATAATTGTGGGTTGCCAGTCTCTTGATTAGTAGACTAACCCAAATTTCCATTTCTCATGACATAGACCACTCACTGGTCTCATGACTGGTGAGTGCCCAGACCATCCTGTATTCTGCTGTCCATTCTACCCACCACCATTCACATTTTAAAACCCTACCTCATGTGTCAATGGCACTTTTCTTCTTTAAAAACTAAATCCCTTTATCTTTATAATATTGTATTTTTCTTCATTAAAAAATTATAAACCCACTTTGTTTCACAAGTCATCATTTTTTTTGTAACATATTGCTTTGGTTTTACTTCTTTACTTTTTATCATTTTTTTTTATATTTGGTTGTAGCCTTCTAGACCTTTACCTAAATTGCTACTTGGCTTTTAATTTGTTGGTGTTAATACCTTTTCCTGAACCCCCACCCCCTGTTGCTGACATGACTTGTCCTTGTAGGTGGGTGAGTGTCAGTGTTGTGGGGATGGGGGTGTTCCTATGGTGGGTGGAGCGTTGGGTGTGCTGGGGGCCAGGCAATCTCTTGCCTCTTGCTACTCCCTCTTGCCTTGAGCCCTTGTGAGGCTGAGTGTTGTTATCTTGCCCTGCTCTGCTTGCCACCTCCCGCTGATTGCACCAGCATCTGAGGGTTGTGGTGGTGGGCGGTCTGCAGGCCAGCCTGGCTCCCCGGCGGGACCTTTGCTACAACAGACTGAGACAATATCTCACGTGCACTTCACTAACAACTCCCGCCTCAGCTGTTACTAGTCTAGCGTATGCCAGGGTAACTAACACACATCTTGTGTTCTACTCATTTCTAAAGCGCAGCTAGAGGAGACGTGGTTTTGCACTGCATGTTGTGTTTTGTGTTGTGCATTTATTTTATTCTGTGCAATATGCCATGTGGTTATGGAGAGTGCCAAATAGTGAACTGTTCCCCAGCTTTGGAAGAATAAATTGTAAAATATTAAATAATAAATAGTGAGGAAGGTATTTTAAATGAAGCCAAATCTTGAAAACTATATATATATAAAAAAAGCTTGCCCTGGTGGTAACTGAGACCACAGCCTTGAATTTTCCCTGTCTGTATGACTGCGTTCCTCTTCCCTGCCTGTCCAATCCTTTGTGTCCTATTATCCTAGTGTCATTATCTTTTTTTTTTTTTCTGAGTATTATTTCTTTTTACTTCAGTTTGTTTCTTTGGGTTGGGGTCGTTGTTCACACAGATTATAGGCGTGACTGGCTTCTGGACTTCACCTCTTTTATTATGGGTGGACTGGAGGTTCAGAAGGGGGCAAAGGCCCTCCTCCATTGGAAATGATCTTCCACTCAGTTGAGGTAGGACCCAGAGCCTCACTCCTAGTTTGGCAACAAGCATGTTGCAGGCATCATGGCTGCTAAGAAGCCAGTTAGGTTGGCCTGGTTCCTCCTCATCCGGGAAGATGTCTTGTGTCAGCAGGTTATCGTAACACTGTCAATGCAGGGCTCATATTTTACTTTCCAGCCTCCAGGGAAAACTTCATATAGGCTTTGACTTAAGCTGACCTTCGTTATCTTTTAGATGAACATGGTGTTGAGCGAATCATTCTGTTATTTTTCCTGGTAGGAGGATCAGGAAGGAGAAACACATGGGGGTGAGGTATGAACCAGATCATCTGTTTCTGTCAGCCCCTTGTACCTGAGCTATTCTCAGTGAGTAAGCCACTGTGCTAGACACCTCACCCGCAGCATTAGCCCAAATCTATGGTCCTCAACAATTAGTGGCTATTAGAGCAGGCCTATTTACAGTATTCACCTGCATAATCAGTTCTCGCTAGTGTACCCACAGTAGTGATTCTTGCAGCGGTAGTAGTCTATTGGGTTTCCATCATTATTATTTTTAGTCAAGTTGTGCTCTCTCTGCATGAAGATGTGTTTCTTCTTCAACGGTCCCGGAGCCACACAGATCGTGAGTTGGTGTCCTGAGTGTAAGCGTATTAATCCCTGCGTGCCCCTGTAATGTCTAGGCGAGTCCTGGGTAGGTGTGGACACCCGTGTGTTGTCTGTAGCCTCTACTCCACTACTGCTGCTCCACTATCCCCTGCACACCACACACTGTACATACACCACTCGGTTAATATGCCGTGTGCCGCCTTAGACAAGGTGTGTAGAACACAAGGGCGTGTACTGTGGGCGAGGTGACAGCAGCTACCACTTACCAGGCTGTGGGTGCTCATGGTGTGGAGAACTGGGTCATGCCCTTGTCTTCTATACATTTTGCTTTATAATTCATCCCTGGCCAGCTCTAACTTACCACTGTAGCCACTCGCCCTCACCACTGTTATTATTATTCTCATGGTTCAGGTCATTGGAGGCACGTTGCAGGAGCGGCTGATACCCGTACCGTATAGCAAGACCTCCACAGACCAGGCTGTAAGCTACACCCCTCTCTCTTGTCTCTTCTTAGACTCATATTTTGGACTAATGTGATCGCTCGCTCACTTCCCCTCAATTCTTTGCCCTTGGTCTGTGCTGTTTGCTTCTTTACTTTCGTGGAAGCTGTAGGCTGGTTGAATCAGTGTTCTATAACCAAAAAGGTAAATAATTGTTGAATTTAAACCATCCTATCATGCCTCCAAGCTGTCTCTTACACAGAACAATTTACACAGTCCCATTCCCCAGCTATAAGCAAAGGTTGCTCCTTACTAATATTTTTCTTAAATATTAAACTTGTCCCCATAAATGACAATAAATGACCAGAGAAAGTGCATGTCTTTACTCACGTCAGTAGAACAAATAAAGAAAATTGTGTAAGAGACCTCGATTATGTTGATTTTTATGAATTAAATATCTGTTTTTTGCTTCCATCCAGCCGTGTATGACTTCCTTGAACTGTTCCTGCATGACTATAGTGAGACTTGTGACCTAGACCTAGGTGAATTAGATGGCACTACTAGACTAGACTTGTCTGTTTCGCCAGTGTTGAGTGTAATTTTGTGGCAAGAAAATTGTTTTTACATGTCTTATTACATACAATGTATTGTCAGATTGTCAAATATATAACATGGTGTTATTAATGGCAACTAGTATTTTGTGTATCATACTTGTTTTCTTAGTAACTAACTGTTGGAGTGGATGGTGTGCATGGTGGCATGCTTTGTGTGTCAGTGGTAATGACAAAAGTGTGGTCTCTGCAGATCTTGGTGTAGTTGCCCTATCCTGTGAATCCCTCCCACCCTTAAGTTGTGACTGATTGGACCTGTGGGTTTGGGTATTATGTAACTGCCTAAACCCATATTGTTTGAGTGTTTGTGTGAGCTAACCATTTGGTGCACGCACCACTGATGGCACATGCCCTGGACGGGCTTCCTGCCGCCAACTTTGCTGGGCTGCTGATTTTTCATAATCTTCCTCCTTTTTTTAAATGTAATTGCTGCTGCTGCTGCTGCTGCTGCTGTCTGGAAATTCTCCCCACAACAAGAGCAGCAGCAGGGTTGGACAGCATTGAAGCGGTAGTGGGTCTGTATCCGGGAGCGCGCATGTCCGCATGAGCCGCGCACTATGGAGAGCCTCCAGCCAACATGCAGTGCCCACGTTCTCTGGCTGCCAACTCTTTGTCTTGATGTCTGAAGTGTGTGTCCACCGGCGTTAGAGCCACTGAGCTCCGTCACTCGTGTAGATCCTATGGCAGCCAGCAACACTCTCAAGTATTCTGTATAAGTGCACGATCTATTTATTGTTAAGTTTTTACTTTAATATCTTAATCGACTTTGTGAATGGTTTTAACCTCTGTTTTCTAACTTTTTACATACTAACCATCATAACTCTTCTTTGTATTGGCACCTAACAGGCTGTATAAGCCAGCTAATGAAGATGCAGTACACGGTTCAAGTTTGGCATGGGATCTTTGCAATGAGCATGACTTTCTGCTTGTGTGTGCGAGCGGCGGGTGAGCTTCTTCGCCCCCGCCGCTCATTGCTGACGCTGTTACGTTCCGTGGTTGGCAGCAAGGCACACTCCTCACCCTCTCACTTGTCAGCAGCTCTCACAGTAACCCTCACAGTCAAGTTAAGCCCTCATCTTAAAGAACACTTTGCCAATTATGTCTCATGTTTCAGTGAAAAGTCAAAATTTGTACTTGTTTTTTTTTTATTCCCATGGCTCATTCCTTTTGAGTGTTCAAGTGCCTTGGACCAATGTAGCTAGTGTTTCTCCTTGTTTGGTGTTTTGTACGTGGTTTAGTTGTGTCCAAGGCATCTATGGCCTTACCTTGAACCACAACTAAAATAAATTTTATGACCTCTCCCTACAGATTCGAGTAGTTAATGCGTTTCGACAGGGGCTTGATGCTCGGCCTTCCAACCCGAATCTGGCGGCTGTGCTGAAGAAGCAGTCATCCTTGAGCAAGCGGCTGTCTCAGGGGTCTTCATTGGAATATGCAGATATGTGTCCCGATCCAGAAGAGCTGACAGTCCCAGAGATCGACGTGGAACGCTTGTCCTCACACAGCCACACTGAGACTGCTGTGTAGACCCAAGTTTAGGCCCCCCATGCCACTCTCTCAGGGCCAACTGCACCTCCAGCAGCAGCATTGGCAGCAACAGTAGTGTGATCAGCAGCAGTAGCAGAAGCAGCAGCAACAACAGCCTTTGGTCACCACCATAGCAGCTAGTGGGTGCCGCCTGCAGTGTGGTGCCTAGGTGCTGGCTATGCTGCAACTGATTGTGACTTGACTGCGATAATCAGGGTGGCTCAGACGGGTTAGGGCAGTGACAGCTCATGTATGGGAGGAACAACGGTTGTGGGTGCTGTACAGTTCCACTATTACGAGTAGACTGAGCTCCCACAACTATTTTGTCTTCCTGGGGGCATGGTCACATGCAGAACCCACCCTGAACACACACCACAAAAGGGCACACCCAGCTGTGCTGTAACGTGTGCCTGTGTCTGGTGCACATCCACACTCACTGGTGTATGCCAAGAACTCAGTTAACAGTGTGCCGCGCCCCTTGTTTCATCATGTCCTACTGTTAATAGTCTTGTGTATAGTAAGGGTTGTTATTGCATAGTCTACCAATTATAGAAATGGTAAAGGGTTTTTGCCAGAGGGTTAGATCTGTTGAACAATACTAAGGACAAATTACCATTATACCTGTAGTCAAAGGATGTTTTAAACCTCTCTAAGGAAGTTGTGGAAACTTGTATATTCATGAATGTTCTTGGTTCTTGTTTTCTAAAACCATGTTGGCTGTTCCTGATGCTAGAGTCTATACATCTCTGTTTTGTTTATGTTTGGCAGTATTGTTTTGTCCATTTGCTGTGTATGAAAGAAAGAGTCCTAGGTTGTATGACTGGTGGTACCTCTTAGCTTAAGTGGTATTATCATTGCGTTGCTGAAAGTTGTGTGGTGAGGCCAGCCTTGTTATAAGCCCGACTTCAACCCACACAACCACCACTGATGTCTAGGTTTAATTAGACATCTTTGCATTTAATACTAATAATCCTAACATCATGGGGGTCGTTTTTATGGAGCAATAGTTGTTTTGAAGTATATATAATAGTGATGATGCTTGTCAATAATTCAATCACTGAAGGTAATTGTCATGTTATGTAATTACAATATTACAAATAAAGTGGTGCACGGTTGTTTCCAACCTTTCACCTGTTACAACGTTGGCTAGCCAATGGAACCAATCCTTATTGTTGTGCCCATGTGAGGAGCACTCCAGAGGCCTGCAATGGAGTACAGTCGCCCTAGGAGTAAACCCTAAGAATTTGTCACGTTCCTACAGCACCAGTTTACCTGATTTTGGGCATGCCAAGGGGTCTAACTACACTTTCGTAGTTTGACCTGTAGGCCTCCCCCTCCCCCCTTTCCTCGCCTTATGGGATGCTGTTAAGCTTGCCCTCATCTCGTACCCCTTCCCTCCTAATCTTTTGATCTGCATAGCCTGTCCTTAATTCCTTTATCTTAAACACCATCTACCCTCCTCCATCACACTTTCCCACTCCAGGTTGACTTGGTGTCTGTGTGCGTGGTCTGCCCGCTCCCATCCTGTTCTTAGGTGTGGCAAATATGCATTAGTTTTAAGTCAGTTCTCTGGGCTGTTCACCAAACAATTACACATAACAAATTGTAGTCAATAGCAAACAGTTATTTCATTCTTTTCTGTAGAGAAAGTGGAAGATTTTCTAAATACTGAAATGTTGTAAATCCAATAAATGTTAATGTAAACTGGTAGAGATAACCAAGATTAAACCTTCTGTAAATCTTCAGTCAGTCATTTTGTGATGCTCGTCTCATGTCAGCCACGACACTAACCTTTCGTTTGTCAACTAATTCTAGGACTGAGGAAGTGTAAGATCAGTGGAAGTTTGATAGGAAAAGGCCTTGTACTTCTTCTCTTTGTCCATTATCTGATGTGTGTATGTGTGTGTTTGTTTTTGGTTGCACATGTTTGCAACTGTGTATGTTTTGTGTACACATGTTTTGTTTTGTGGGTGTGTGTTGTTGGGGTGCTTGTATGTGTGGGGGTGTGTGTGTGGGAGTGGGTGGGTGTTGTGGCACGTGTGTATGTTGTGTGTGTGTGTGTGTGGTGCATGTGTGTGTGTTGTGGCGGCACGTGTGTGTTTGTGTGTCTGTGTGTGTGAAAGTTCGTGGGTTGTTTGTGCAGTGTGGAGCGGCTAGCCAAGGAACACACTCCATATAGCAAAAGACAAATGGGAAGAACAGCCCACTGTTTGGCCACTGTTGTGGTGCGTGTAGGGATTACGTCCCAAACGCTAAAGCAGCTATTGAAACTCTGCCACTACCCACGCACTGGAAAGCGCGTAGTACTTTAGATTTTTCGTGGATATAAACAAATGGCTTCTATTGTTAATAGGAAAGAACATTACTTGTTGCGTTTGTTAACTTTAAAAATACAGGTTTTCAAGACTCCACATCTTTTCTTCCTATCCCACACTTTTTGCTTTTTATACACTGTTAACTTTTTCATGTTAAACATTTTTAGCATTGAAGGTATGTAATTAACAATAATAATTATATACTTAAAGTATTGTAATTAGTTTTGGTGTGCTCAGTATGACAATTGATGAGAGCACATACAAATGGATGGCACTGTGTGCCTCATCCTAAGGTAGCTTTTTAAATTGTGGTATTCAGTATCTGAACACCAATAATAAAGTCAGTCTACCTTTTGTCTTTGGTAAGTAGAAAAAGTTTAAGCCAACTATGACTAACGCTGTTTATTTTGTTATCCGAACTACAATGGATTATTCTACATGTTGGCCATGAGTTTTATTGAATGTTTAATTAAATGATTTAGTAAGGTTAGATAACCTTAAGGAATTGTTAATATATATAAAGCTATAAATCTTTAAATGAATGAATCTATACAGTGGAACATCACTAACGTCACCCGTTGAATTGGCGGCAGCTGGCCTTAATAACAAGGCAACCTCTTGAGAACAAACTTTTGTAATTAAATATTCAAAACAAAATTATAGTCTGTAAATTAAAGATTCATATAATAATAATACATAAATACACAGTAAATCCTTGACTGAATGGACCTTGGAAATACTGGACCAAATCCTATGGGTTAATTGATGTGGAAAAAATGTCTATGGGTTACAGAAGTGTCCATTACTGTTATGATCATCACAGCCAATCTCCTCTCCATCACAATCACCTTTACTGACCACTGGCTCTCTTCCTGTTAGTCCATTAAATCAAGGGTTTACTATGTATTACTGTAACTTGCGGAAGTGGTGCGACCTCACGCTTTTCTTGGTGGTGAATTTTATGCTTTACATAGTTTTCTTGCGGTACTGTACTTGTCATGTCAATGTGTATCCCACTTGGTTCATTGTTTTTCCAGTTATTTCCAGCTGCAATTAAACTATAGCAAGGTCTGTGATTGACAAATAATTGTTCTCGTTTTGTCATCCCAACTGAATTATTTATATTCTAAGATGATTAATGCCACACTAGATGTCCATTTCATGACATTATGAAAGTTGACTTGTTAGTGAATTTAGCCCCTTTCATGCATTTTTCTATTATAGTAGTTAAACACCTTTAGAGAACATAACTGTATTAGTGAAGAATAAATTTTTTTCTATAAAACCAGACTGTCAGATGTGTGTGTGCGCATGCACGTGTGTGTAAGTTTAGTAGACCTAATACTATGATGTAAATGCATCAGTAATCCTCCTCAATAATTTCAAGAATAAAGGAACTGTTAGAGATTTATCTGAAAAATAATCAGTTGCCAATTTAGAACTGGCTGCTGTAAAATCTAAAATTGAACATTTTCCAGGATAGTGATGTGACAGTTGAATTGAAGTTAATTTATACTGTGCAAAATTAAAAAAAATCTAATTAGCATTTTTCAATAGTAATGATGGGTCAAACGCCATACAATACGAAGGCGACCATTGGGTGAGGTTCCACTGTATATTAATGTACTGTATGTTTAGACAGTTGGGGCTCTTAGTGAGGGAGATATTTATCAATGCCCAAGTTGGTGAGGGTTATTTTTATGGTGCCAAATTGGAACTAAAGTTAACTGGTTACACAAGATTATACAAATATTTTATTAATATGCTTACCTAAATCTCATAACTTGTAAAACTAAAAATCAAGGATTGGTTGCACAATAAAAAGAAATAATAAAAATTATTTAATATTCCATCTATGAATGCTGAGGTCTCTATGAATCAACTTCGTGAGCAATGTAAACCTCTATCAATCATTGAAGCTTAATGGAAGCCTGAAAACACTTCACTTTGTGTGATACAAAATGAACAATACCAATCACTGAAGCATAGTGGAAGCCTTAGTAATTGCCTACAGTACTTTTATATTTTTTGCAATCAGGAAAAAGCACTAAACTCAGTGGTCTTACAGCGCCTGGGGAATGGGGGGGCATTCAGGTTTGATACAAAGAAAGGGAGGCTAAGTTCCATTCCTTGGATCAAGAACTCCTCACCAGCATCAAGCACTGCCCTTGAGGGGTACTGTTTACAGAGAGGCGAGCTGCAGCTCTTGAATGTGCCTTTTAATTTTCAGTCACCTAACATGATTGAGCCCTATCGTTGTTTCTGAGCCCACGTATAGTATTGCTTCCACTGTGACTCGCTTAACATGTCCTTAAAAGTGAATACTCTATGTATTTTCTGTATTTTGGGAGACATACTGAATTTTATTCTTGTTAAAACTGCTACATTAAAGAGTAGAAAGTTAAATAACATAGCTGGAACAATTCACAAATAACTCGCATTTTAGCAGGGAAAACTTGTAATGACAATCTAGTCTGTCCTAGACTAATTTAAATCTTTTATCTTGTTTCAGTGTGGTACACTAATATCATATAATATATTCACATGAAATTGATGGTATGCCTTTCAAATTTTTTGGTTATTTTCCTGTTATACAAGATATGTAATGAAATTAACCACGTTAAAAAATTTAAAGAGACTGTGTTGGTTCCCAAACACTGTTAATGATGTCAGATTTTCCAGCTAAACAAATATGAATTTTTACCATTTATTATAATAGTGTGTCTCCTTGACTTATACTAAAAGTGGGATACAACAGACAACCAACTAATAAACAAAATGAGTTCCTAAAAATTGTGTACAACTCAAATGTTTGGAACTCGAAAACTCTCATAATACCTTACCATACCATAATATTCCAAATCTAATTGCATTTATTTTTAAATGAAATTCAGTGTTAATTAATATTAAGGATTAATAATTTTTTTCCCATCTAACAGCAGTTAGGTTCCTGGAGATCTTTACATCACTGTTAGGTATGGGAAACATTATGATTAAGAATTGGACACACACGACTCACAAATACTGTTTGGAGAGATACCGAGTGCCTTCCTTTGAGGACTGCCAGATTGAGCTATCAGTTCACCAAAATGTCAGAGCATCCTATCTATCAAAGGAAGACAGAATTCACTCACAGCAACTTCATCAATTTCACACAAACACTGTCTTCGGTGCAAGTCTCACCGTCAATGTAGACTTGCTCTTAAATTTTTGAAGCTAACTCTTTGCACTAATTTTGACGAACTTTGAACCTGCATCAACCCTAGACTCCATTAAACCTTACACTTACACATCCTCACACTAAAGTGCTGTATGATACAAAAAAACTTCAGGATTTGTTTTTAATATAAGAATCATATATACTGAATAAAATAACAGCAAAATGAGGAATGGAGGGGTGGCAGTCTTCCATCCATGCACTCATCACTCTCCCTACACCAATCAATATCACCAACACACTTCCTTGTCCAGCTAATATGTTTTTCTGAATTCTTTCATGTTACCTTGCTTATACCCCAGTACACCCAGTACACATCTTTGTACATATGAAATTTGCTTAGCTTAATGGTTTTATTATGAACTACATACCCAAAATTGTAGTTATTAGTCAAAAGATTAGTGGAACTTAATGGGTCCAAGACTGTACCCAAAATTGTAGTTATTAGTCAAAAGATTAGTGGAACTTAATGGGTCCAAGACTGTCTCAAAATTCTACTGGCTAAGCAAGTTACAATGGTAACGACTAAAAAAGTTCAACCTTATGGCAATATAAATTTTACCATGTAATTATTAACTTTTCTATTATTAAGTTTGCAACACTGATTTTATGTGAATTTCCTCCATAAATCATAATGAAAGGATTTATAAATCTGAGTGGTCGTGGCAGTCCTCCTGTGGGGTGTTCACCAGAGTAGATACATTAATGCCATAGCTCTGCAATAGAAAAATGTGTGAATTAAAAATAAATGACTTTCTTAACTCACAAGTAAAGGGTTTCCTGGCTTTATCTGGGTTTATACACAAATAACCCGCACATAGAAGAGAGGAGCTTATGACAATGTTTCGGTCCAACTTGGACCATTTACAAAGTCACACTAACGAGAAGTAGAGCAGGACGGGTATATATAGGCAGGAAGAGGTGGTAGTGCTGGCGGCGGCATGATAGGAAAAGTAGTGAATGTACATGCCACTGTGCATAGGTTTGCGGTAAACAGAAAAGGAAAAACCTGTATCTGAGTGGTGGACATGGACATCAAGGAAAAAAAGCAAGGAATTAGATTCCCATTCAGCTTTAAACTTAATGAAAGGGTGAAGATTATTAAGAGCTTCAAGAAAAGGTTGGAAGAGACTGGAGTCATAAGGCCACAGAGCAAAGATGTCATCAACATAGCAGAGCCAGAGTGAAGGTTGCACATTGATGGTAGGAAGAACAGTCTCTAAGTATTCCATGTAAAGATTAGCAAGGACAGGAGAGAGAGGAGAGCCCATAGTGGCATGTACATTCACTACTTTTCCTATCATGCTTCCCCTGTCAAGAAAAGTGTTCTTATCTCCCTCTTTCTCCGTGCCCTCCGCATCTGTGATCCTCAGTTCCTTCCAGCAGAAATTTTCACCCTTCATAATTTGCTTTCCCGTCTTGACTACCCTTCTCATTTCATAGACTCCGCCTTCTCACGTGCTAAACGTAATTTTTTCTCTCCCAAACTCTCTACTCCTGGGAACTCTTCTGTCCTCTGCCTTCCCTACATTTCCGGTCTTTCTAATCTCAACAACTCTCTCCGTTCCTTAGACATCAAGCTTACTTTCCGCCAGACTGACACTTCGCACCAATCTCGTTCATACCTCTCCTCCCTCTACAGATGTTCCTGGTGTCTACTCTATTTCTTGCTCCTCCTGTCCTCTTCAGTACTTTGGAGAAACTGGCCGATCTCTTTCTGACAGACTTGGGGAGCACAAAAATAGTGTTAGGCTTGCCAACACTAACAATGCTCTTTTCTGTCACATCAGAGATCACAGCCACCCTATTGACTGGTCTTCTGCTAAAACTGTCTTCCCTACTTCCAACTTTAACAATCGCCGTCTGGTTGAATCCTCCCTAATACACAACTTTCCTTGCATGAATCTTAGTCCTGGGTTTGTCTCTGTAGATGCCTTCCTTCCCACTACATTGTAAAATGCTCCAAACTTCAGAACACCCATGACTTAACCTGATTCCTCCTTTTTTCTTCTTCTCCCTCTTCCCTTTTCCTCTTTCCTTTTTTCTCTTCTGGGTTGTCTTTCTTCTGTCTTGTGTTTCTGTTCCTTCATTATTTATTTCATTATTTCCCCTCCCTCCCCACCTCTGTGTTCTTACTCTCCCTCTGTGGGCACCTAACTCCCTTGTGGGCACCTAGCTCCCTTGTGGGCACCTAGCTCCCTTGTGGGCACCTAGTTCCCTTGCAGTGGTCCCCTTTCTTTGTATTTGACTGGCTCCTCCTCCTTACTTCCCCATTTCTACTTCCATGTCTGCCACTACTACTACTACTACTACCTCCTCCTGCCTATATATACCCGTCCTGCTCTACTTCTCGTTAGTGTGACTTTGTAAATGGTCCAAGTTGGACCGAAACGTCGTTGTAAGCTCCTCTCTTCTATGTGCGGGTTATTTGTGTATCGTTCCAGTCACGGTATTGTGCCTTTTTTTATTTATCTGGGCTTGTTCTATACTAATTCACTATTATACTCTGTCCCATTTCTAGCGGTGATTCTGTATGTGATATACGTTCACCATATGCAATTAATGCAGTTCTGCAAAAGTACTGAAGATTCTTTTGCAAAATTAAGTGTTACTGGCATGACTGAGCTTAGTATAAGTAGCTGGGCCTGGAACACATCTGCATAAAGAAAGGCAAAACACTTCAAGTGCTAATGCTAGTGAAGAGTTTATGACTCAAGGAATTTTAGCTATCAATTCTCAAGGAATTTTATAACTCCTATAGGTTCGGCACTTCTCCATGATAAGACACTAATAAGGAAAGTGCCTCTCCATCACCTTCCTGTTCTGCTTCCTCACTCTTTCTCCTGTCCTTCCTCTTTCCTTATGTCTCCCTCCTCTTCACATTTTCTTCACAGTATTTTATTATTTTTCACATAATATCAGGAGATATGTAATTCTGTACATATTCTGACAGAATACTTTGGCTTCTGTTTTAGGAATTAAGTTGCTGTATCCTTGATGTTAGTGTCCAAGTGGATTTATGTTCTTGTGTGTACAAGAAATAGGAAATTAGCCTAAACACTAAGACAGTGAAGTTGAGATCTATACTGAAAACACAATGTCCTAGAAGTGACAAAAGATGAAGGCACAGCATATTTGATGATGGATAAATGAATGGTAGTGATGGTGATAAAAAAATAATACAAGAAGAAGCACTTACAATGGAGTACAAGAAGAATGTCATCTGTGAGTAAGAGAGAAATGAAAGTTTACAAATTAGAGGAGGAGGAGGAGGAGGAGGTAATTAGGGTAAGGTAGTAGGTTGGTAGACAGCAACCGCCCTCCCTGGGCGGTTGCTGTCTACCAAGTGCCAAGTGAGTGTAAAATGGAAACCTGTAATTGTTTTACATGATGATAGGATTGCTGGTGTCTTTTTTCTGTCTCATAAACATGCAAGATTTCAGGTACGTCTTGCTACTTCTACTTACACTTAGGTCACACTACACATACACGTACATGTTTATTTATACACACTCATCTGAGTTTTCTTTGATTTCATCTTAATAGTTCTTGGTCTTATTACTTTTCCTTTTATATCCATGGGGAAGTGGAATAGAATCTTTCCTCCGTAAGCCATGCGTGTTGTAAAAGTGAACTAAGATGCCGGGAACAATGGGCTAGTAACCCCTTTTCCTGTAATAATTACTAAAAAGAATAAGAAGAAGAAAATTGTCAAAGTGGGAAGTCTGAATGAGCGAGGATGTTGTGCAAATGATGAGAAAGAGATGATTGTGGATGTTATGAATGAGAAGAAGCTGGATGTCCGGGCTTTAAGTGAAACAAAGATGAAGGGGGTAGGAGAGTTTCAGTGGAGAGGAATAAATGGGATTAGGTCAGGGGGTTTCAAATAGAGTTAGAGCTAAAGAAGGGGTGGCAATTATGTTGAAGGATAAGTTATGGCAGGAGAAGAGGGACTATAAATGTATTCATTCAAGGATTATGTGGAGTAAAATAAAGGTTGGATGTGAAAAGTGGGTTATAGTATGCGTATATGCACCTGGAGATGAGAGAAGTGGAGAGAAGTGTAGAGGAGAGAGAGAGAGATTTTGGGAAATGTTGAGTGAATGCATGGGGAGTTTTGAACCAAGTGTGAGAGTAATGGTGGTTGGGGATCTCAGTGCTAAAGTGGGCAAAAATGTTGTGGAGGGAGTAGTAGGTAAATTTGGGGTGCCAGGGGTAAATGAAAATGGGGAGCCTTTAATTGAGCTATGTGTAGAGAGAGAGGTTTAGTAATAAGTAATACATATTTTATGATGAAGAGGATAAAAAAATATACAAGGTATGATATAGCACATAATGAAAGTAGTTTGTTAGATTATGTATTGGGTTCAATCCCGGCCGGGGTATGGTTTGGTGGATAAAAGGTTGATGGGTAGGCTCCAGGATGTACACGTTTACAGAGGGGCAACTGACATATCGGATCATTACTTAGTTGTAGCTACAGTTAGAGTAAGAGGTAGATGGGAAATGAGGAAAATGGCAACAACAAGTAAGAGGGAGGTGAGTGTGTATAAACTACGGGAGGAGGAAGTTTGGGTGAGATATAAGCAACTATTGGCAGTAAGGTGGACTGGTGCAAGTATGAGCAGTGGAGGGGGTTGAAGAGGGTTGGAAGTTTTAAAAATGCAGTATTAGAATGTGGAGCAGAAGTTTGTGGTTATAGGAGGGTGGGTGCAGGAGGAAAGAAGAGTGATTGGTGAAATGATGAAGTAAAGGTTGTGATAAAAGAGAAAAAGTTAGCTTATGAGAGGTTTTTACAAAGCAGAAGTGTTATAAGAAGAGTAGAGTATATGGAGAGTAAAAGAAAGGTGAAGAGAGTGGTGAGAGAATGCAAAAGGAGAGCAGATGATAGAGTGGGAGAGGCACTGTCAAGAAATTTTAATGAATATAAGAAAAAAATTTGGAGTGTGTTAAACAAGTTAAGAAAGCCTAGGGAACAAATGGATTTGTCAGTTAAAAACAGAGTAGGGGAGTTAGTAGATGGGGAGAGGGAGGTTTTGGGTAGATGGCGAGAATATTTTGAGGAACTTTTAAATGTCGACGAAGAAAGGGAGGCAGTAATTTCATGCACTGGCCAGGGAGGTATACCATCTTTTAGGAGTGAAGAAGAACAGGATGTGAGTGTGGGGGAGGTGCGTGAGGCATTATGTAGAATGAAAGGGGGTAAAGCAGCTGGAACTGATGGGATCATGACAGAAATGTTAAAAGTAGGGGGGGATATAGTGTTGGAGTGGTTTGTATTTTTGTTTAATAAATGTATGAAAGAGGGGAAGGTACCTAGAGATTGGCAGAGAGCATGTATAGTCCCTTTATATAAAGGGAAGGGAGACAAAAGAGATTGTAAAAATTATAGAGGAATAAGTTTACTGAGTATACCAGGAAAAGTGTCCGGTAGGGTTATAATTGAAAGAGTGAGAGGTAAGACAGAATGTAGGATTGCGGATGAGCAAGGAGGTTTTAGAGTAGGTAGGGGATGTGTAGATCAAGTGTTTACATTGAAGCATATATGTGAACAGTATTTAGATCAAGGTAGGGAAGTTTTTATTGCATTTATGGATTTAGAAAAGGCATATGATAGAGTGGATAGGGGAGCAATGTGGCAGATGTTGCAAGTACAGTGGTCCCTCGTTTTTCGTAATTAATCCGTTCCTGGAGGAGCTAATATAAACGAAATTTACGATTTGTGAATCAATTTTCCCCATAAGAAATAATGTAAATACAATTAATCCGTTTCTGACACTCAGAAGTATTAAAGCAAAAACATTTTTTACATGAAATATACATGTAGTACATAAACAATACAATGGGAAATGATGAATGAAACATAAACAGCATAACACTTACCTTTATTGGAGATTCTTCTTAGTGTATGGGAGACTGGAGGAGGAGAGAGATTGGATTGTTTACAGTTTGGAAGGGGAATCCCCTTCCAGCAACACCTCAGGTACCAATTGCTTCTCTGGGGTTGCTTCTCTTCTCTGTTTCTTAATACCACTAGGACCACCTTGAGAGTCACTCTAGTCTTCTCTCGCAAAGTAACTGTGGAGAGAGCTCTGTTTCTGGCGTCTCTTTAACACTTCCCTAAAATGGTACAAGACTTTGTCACTGTACATATTTCTCACCTTCTTTACCACAGGCTTGGCACTAGGAGCTTTCTTTGGAGCCATGGTAGCTTATTTAGTACTTGCAAGCACTAAAATGAGTGGAATATTATGAAATATTTCGTAGGAGCACTTGAGGGGACCTTCACTCACTGGTAAACAATGCCAGACTGGCTGGGTAGGGAGGCCTCCCCGGCTCACACCGTGCGTAAGCATCCTCCTGGACGAACTACTATTCGCGAGTCAACCTATGAAAAGCGAGTCCATGTTTATATGAAAATACCCCTATGATTGGTGAAATTTACGATTGCCGAGAACTACGAAAAGCGAGGGACCACTGTATATGGAATAGGTGGTAGGTTACTAAATGCTGTAAAGAGTTTTTATGAGGATAGTGAGGCTCAGGTTAGGGTGTGTAGAAGAGAGGGAGAATACTTCCCGGTAAAAGTAGGTCTTAGACAGGGATGTGTAATGTCACCATGGTTGTTTAATATATTTATAGATGGTGTTGTAAAAGAAGTAAATGCTAGGGTATTCAGGAGAGGGGTGGGATTAAATTATGGGGAATCAAATACAAAATGGGAATTGACACAGTTGCTTTTTGCTGATGATACTGTGCTTGTGGGAGATTCTAAAGAAAAATTGCAAAGGTTAGTGGACGAGTTTGGGAGTGTGTGTAAGGTAGAAAGTTGAAAGTGAACATAGAAAAGAGTAAGGTGATGAGGATATCAAATGATTTAGATAAAGAAAAATTGGATATCAAATTGGGAAGGAGGAGTATAGAAGAAGTGAATGTTTTCAGATACTACTTGGGAGTTGACGTGTTGGCGGATGGATTTATGAAGGATGAGGTTGATCATATAATTGATGAGGGAAAAAAGGTGAGTGGTGCACTGAGGTATATGCGGAGACAAAAAACATTATCTATGGAGGCAAAGAAGGGAATGTATGAAAGTATAGTAGTACCAACACTCTTATATGGGTGTGAAGCTTGGGTTGTGAATGCAGCAGCGAGGAGGCAGTTGGAGGCGGATGGAGGCAGTGGAGATGCCCTGTCTAAGGGCAATGTGTGGTGTAAATATTATGCAGAAAATTCGGAGTGTGGAAATTAGAAGAAGGTGTGGAGTTAATAAAAGTATTAGTCAGAGGGCCGAAGAGGGGTTGTTGAGGTGGTTTGGTCATTTAGAGAGAATGGATCAAAGTAGAATGACATGGAGAGCATACAAATCTGTAGGGAAGGGAAGGCGGGGTAGGGGTCGTCCTCGAAAAGGTTGGAAGGAAGGGGTAAGGGAGGTTTTGTGGGCGATGGGCTTGGACTTCCAGCAGGCGTGAGTGAGCATGTTTGATAGGAGTGAATGGAGACGAATGGTATTTGGGACCTGACGATCTGTTGGAGTGTGAGCAGGGTAATATTTAGTGAAGGGATTCAGGGAAACCGGTTATTTTTATATTGCCGGACTTGAGTCCTGGAAATGGGAAGTACATGCCTTCACTCAAAAGGAGGGGTTCAGGATATTGACAGTTTGGAGGGATATGTTGTGTATCTTTATACGTATATGCTTCTAAGCTGTTGTGTTCCAAGCACCTCTGCAAAAACAGTGATTATGTGTGAGTGAGGTGAAAGAGTTCTATGATGATGAAAGTATTTTCTTTTTGGGGATTTTCTTTCTTTTTGGGTCACCCTGCCTTGGTGGGAGAGGCTGACTTGTTTAAAAAAAAAAAAAAATAAACAACTGTTGGAAGAAAGATGGGCTAGTGAGAGTATAAGTAATGAGAAGGCAGTCAAAGAGGAATGGGTTAGATTTAAAAATGCAGTGTTAGTGTGTGCAGCAGAAGTTTGTGGACAAAGTTGGATGGGTGTGGGAGGGAAGAGGAGCGACTGGTGGAATGACTAGGTAAAGAGTGAAAAGGGAGAAAAAGTTAGCATATGATCTTTTTTCTTTAAGCAGAAATGATGTAAGGAGGGTGGAGTATATGGAGAGGAAAAGAATTGAGAGAATGGTGAGGGAATGTAAAAGGAGAACAAATGAGAGAGTGGGTGAGTGTGTGTCAACAAATTTCACTAAAAATATAAAAAAAAAAGTTTTTGAGTGATATTAATAAGTTGAGAAACAAATGGATTTAACAATTAAAAACAAAAGAAAAGAGTTATTAGATGCTAAGATGGTGATATTAGGAAAATGGAGGAAATATTTTCAGGAGCTGTTCAATGCTGATGAAGAGAGAGGCGGTGACTTCATGCACTGGACAGGGAGGCGTAATGTTTTGACGAAGTGAGGAAGAGCCAGCTGTGAGTGTGGGGGAGATATGTGAAGCAGTGGGTAGAATGAAAGGTGGTACAGCAGTGGCGATTGATGGGATCAAGACAGAAATGTTAAAAGCAGGTGGGGATATAGTTATGGAGTTGTTGGTGCTTTTGTTCAGTAAATGTCTGAAAAGGAGGAAGGTACTGGGGGATTGGCAGAGAGCATGCATAGTTTCTTTGTATAAAGGAACAGAGGATAAAAGTGTCTTAAGAATTATAGGGAAATAACCCTGTTTAGTATATGAGGTAAGCGCATTAGAGAGTTATTACTAAGAGAATTAAGGGTAAGACGGAGAACAGGATCTCAAATGAACAAGGAGGTTTTAGGAAGGGTAGGGGATGTGTAGAACAAGTGTTTACATTGAAGCATATAAGTGAACAATATTTAGATAAAGGTAAGGAAGTTTAGAAAAGGCATATAATAGGGTGGATAGGGAAGCAATGTGAAAGATGTTGCAAGTGAATGGAATAGGTGGTTACTTAAAGTGGTTAAGAGTTTTTTATGAGGATAGTGAGGCCCAGGGCAGGGTATGTAAGAGAGATTATTTTTCAGTAAAAGTAGGCATTAGACAGAGATATGTTATGTCACCATAGCTGTTTACAATATTTAAAGATGGGATTATAAAAAGTGGGTGCTAGGGTGTTGGTCAGAGGTGCGGAAATGAAAGATAAAAAATGTAGTGGTACCTCGGGATACGAACTTATTTCGTTCCAGAAGGCTGTTTAAGTGCTGATACTGAACGAATTTGTTCCCATAAGGAATAATGTAAATTAGATTAATCCGTTTCAGACCCCCAAAAATACACTTACAAAAGCACTTACATAAATACACTTACATAATTGTTCACGTTTTGAGCTGTTCGTATCCTGAGGTGCCACTGTAATATAAAGTGATAGTTGTCACAATTGCCTTTTGCTTTTGGGAGATTCTGAAGATGAAGTTGCAAAAGTTGGACAAATTTGGTAGGGTATGTAAAAGAAAGAAAATAAAAAGTGAGGACAGGAAAAAGAAAGGTGATTAGGATAACAAAAAATTTAGGTAATGAAAGGTTAGATATCACATTGGTATGGAGGAAGTGAAAGTGTTCAGACATTTAGAAGTGGACTTGTTGGTGGACAGGTCTATGACAGATGAGGTGAACCACAGAATTTATTAGGGGGGAAAAGGTGGGTGGTGCACTGAGGAATCTGTAAAGGCCATAAAATGTTATCCATGGAGGCAAACAAGGAAATGTTTCAGAGTATGTATAGTGGTACCAATTCTTTTATATGGATGTGCACATGGGTTTTAAACACTGCAGCAAGGAGAAGGCTGGAGGCAGTGGAGATGTTGTGTCTGAGGATAATGTGTGGTGTAAATGTTATGCAGATAATTCATAGTTTGGAGAGTAGAAGGCTGAAGCTGAGGAGGAGTTATTGAGGTTTTTGGACATTTAGAGAGGATGGAGCAAAATAGGATGATTTAGAGGGTGTAGGGGTTGTCCTAAGAAAGTTTGGAGGGAGGGGGTAAAGGAGGTTTTGTATACAAGGGGCTTAGACATCCAACAGGCATGTGTGAGTATATTAGATAGGAGGAAGTAGAAGAAGTGGTTTTTATGACTTGATGTGCTGTTAGTCTGTAAGCAAGGTAATATTTATGGAGGGATTCAGGGAAACCAGTTAGCCAGACTTGAGTCCTGGAAGTGGGTAGTACAGTGCCTGCACTCTGGAGGAGGGGTGAAGATACACAATACAATTTTTATTTCTTTATGCAGTACATATGTAGTTAAACACTGGTAGGCAAAAAAGAAATCCACTAATTATGTAATGCATTTCAGGCAAACTAATCCTAATGTTTAAATATTATTTAGGACAGAGGCATTATTGCAGTTTGGCAGAGGCACTTAAGCTGTAGTGTCAGATTGCCTCAGGCAAGACAGTGATGGAATAAATGATGGTGAAGTGTATCTTCTTTTTTGGGTTACCCTACCTCGGTGGGAAACAGCCAGTGTTAAAAAAAAAAATATCCATTCATACATTTACAGCATCCAGTAGCAGTCAGCCTTCAAGCTGTCAGATTTCCCTGATATCTCTTATTCTTGATGGATATGTCTTAGTGAAATAAGAACATAAGAAAGAAGGAACACTGCAAAAGGCCTACTGACCCATGCGGAGCAGGTCCATGTCACCCCCCCCCCCCCGGATTAGACCAATGACCTCCCCCCTAGATTAGTCCAATGACCCACCCAGTCTGATCATCTCCACTCAAGGATGGAGCACTGCACCAGACCCAGCAGCACAAGCTAGTCAGGTCCAACTCACACCCACCCACACCCATTCATGTATTTATCTAACCTATTTTTAAAACTACACAACATTTTAGCCTGAATAACTGTACTCATTCACTATGGGTTTCTATTTCATAAAACATACATGTTGGAGCATAACTAAGTTCAGATTTGAATTCAGCATCCCAGAATTAGTCAGACACTCATTTTTCAAACATGAACTGAAATCAATGTTAGCCAGTGTAATCAGAAAATTAAATTAAATATTTCAGCTTGCATCTGATGCTCTCTATAGCAAAGTATAGTACTGAGGTGCTTCTATAGTGAGTGAAAGTCACTTTTCACCTGTAAGAAAGACTGAATCAGATCAGGTGACTACCTCTGGGTAAGCAACCTTCAGGTGCTTGAAGTGAAATGAATTTCGAATGTTATTTATGTATTGAAAAATGATTCACTTATTGTACATCCTTTTAGTGAATCTTTTCACGCTATCATAAATAAATAAAGGCTTTCTTGTTCATAAGTGAGTGACTGACTGACCTTTCAAATTCCATAGTCCTGTTTTCAAGTTCCTCCTTGTCTGTCCAACTTATATTGTACAGGATATATGTATACAGTATTTAGAAGAAGCATTAAACCTGTAAGGGTTATACAGTACCTAGGAAATGGGAGAATCTGATTCAATCTAAGGAGCAGAAATAAAATTCCAATTCACTGGATCACAAGTCTCTCACCAGCATAAGAAACCTCCTTTGCTGAGCCAGTCTTAAGTTAACCTCATCACATTTCATGTAAGAAATTACATGAACACCTATGTGCTCGATAGAATTTTTCCTGTTTTGCATTTTGTTTAAATAACTAAAAACAACTTTTATTTTCCTATATCACAGTTAGAATGATCCTCCTTCATGTACAGTATTGCATTTCTCGATTTGCTCAACTACCACACTAGATATTGAGACATCCATACTCCAACTCCATCCATTGTTTTTCTTCACAATTCTATACCCTAAAGCTAAAACCTTCAATTATTGCCCCTCTTGACTGTGTTCCTTCAATCTCAATCTTCAGACTTCTTAGAATTCCTCGGTTTGCCTCACCTTACTTTACCTGCCATGGGTTCAGGCTCCACCCATTCTGTGGGTTGAGCCTGAGGTGTGTGTCTTTTTCTTCCATTTTCACAAAGCTTATTCCTATGCCCTCTGATGAGGGAAGCAGCAAATAACCTTAATGTTGAAGGCCTTTTAATACAAGAAATTGGATCTACAATGCTCTCTCCTGCATCGAACCTGACCACTTTTCATTTCCCCAGGCATTGTCTGACACCTGTAGGTTTAGCGCTGTATAGAGATTCTTCCAACACTGGGCAACACAATGGTGGAGATTGAGATGGAGCAGTGTGTGGTGTGTGTGTATTTAGGGAGAGAGATGTACACTCCTAGAGCTGTGACTCAACCCCTGAAACCACATATACTGTAGGTGAGTACTCTTAGATGTACACTTAAAGGAGAGATAATCACTGCAAGACAGCAAAGCTTACCTCAAAAATGCTGTGACAATGTTTAATTTTATCTTCGTTGAGGGTGCGGTTACGGGAATATATGAAGACAAATTCTGTCTTGATGCCCCCTATAGAGATGCAGGAGTGAGTACATGAGAAGCTCTGGTAGTCGGTATCAATAACATCGAAGGGAGGATCAACTGAAATGTTGAAAGGAAAAAAATATATAGTACCAGACACAAATGCAATTTAATTCCTTACCATCCCTATTCCTTCTAATTTTACACCTCTGCTATGGTTCTTTGGATCAAACCAGATTACCTAAGACACCCTGCATGCTGTATGACCCACTACAAACATTTGTTTACCATTCCTTGAACATTTTTCAATGATACAAGAGGGCCCTGCTTATACATTATTATTATTATAATCAAGGGGGAAGCGCTAAACCCGGAGGATTATACAGCGCCTGGGGGGGGGAATGTGGAAGGTATTCAGGCTTAATTCGGGGAACTGGAGCACAGATCCAATTTCCTAAATCAAGAGCCCCTCACCAACATCAAGGAACCTTCCTTGAGGGGCCTGCTTATACAGCAGGTTTCATTCTGGGTTACTGCTGTATAGGAGGGCCCTGTAAATACAACAGGTTAGGTTCTGAACCACCAATGTAAACCTTAAACAGCTGTAAAGTGAAATATAGTCTTTTTTTGACTTTCAAATGCATACAAAAGCCTGATAACATATTTACAATATGTACATGTATTATATGCAAGCAATAGAGCTAGACCTAAAAAATGCATATACATTACATACATTACTTACCATAAAATATTTTTGTCCTTAGCTTATAGCGAGTAGTGAATGTATTTATTGTAAAGTCTGAATAAATGAAGAATGGGTATAATTGAAACCTGCAGCATTAGTGAAATGCCGTAAAGTGAAACTACGTAAAGTGGGGGGCTCTGTATACCAGTACACACTATCTATATTTACAAGTGCACAACTGTACATACTATTGTACACATGCACATACCAACACATGTACACACTCATACAAATAAATACATGTATAATAGTTCTTGGTCTTATTACTTTTCCTTTTATATCCATGGGGAAGTGGAATAAGAATCTTTCCTCCGTAAGCCATGCGTGTTGTAAAAGTCAGCTAAAATGCCGGGAGCAATGGGCTAGTAACCCCTTTTCCTGTAAAGATTACTAAAAAGGATAAGAAGAAGAAAATTGTCAAAGTGGGAAGTCTGAATGTGCGTGGATGTTGTACAAATGATAAGAAAGAGATGATTGTGGATGTTATGAATGAGAAGAAACTGGATGTCCTGGCTTTAAGTGAAACAAAGCTGAAGGGGGTGGGAGAGTTTCAATGGAGAGGAATAAATGGGATTAGGTCAGGGGTTTCAAATAGAGTTAGAGCTAAAGAAGGAGTAGCAATAATGTTGAAGGATAAGCTATGGCAGGAAAAGAGGGACTACAAATATATAAATTCAAGGATTATGTGGAGTAAAATAAAGATTGGATGTGAAAAGTGGGTTATAGTAAGCATGTATGCACCTGGAGAAGAGAGAAGTGTAGAGGAGAGAGAGAGATTCTGGGAAATGTTGAGTGAATGCATGGGGAGTTTTGAATCAAGTGTGAGAGTAATGGTGGTTGGGGATTTCAATGCTAAAATGGGTAAAAATGTTATAGAGGGAGTAGTAGGTAAATTTGGGGTGCCAGGGGTAAATGTAAATGGGGAGCCTTTAATTGAGCTATGTGTAGAAAGAAATTTGGTAATAAGTAATACATATTTTATGAAAAAGAGGATAAATAAATATACAAGGTATGATGTAGCACGTAATGAAAGTAGTTTGTTTAGATTATGTATTGGTGGATAAAAGGTTGATGGGTAGGCTCCAGGATGTACATGTTTATAGAGGGGCAATTGATATATCGGATCATTATTTAGTTGTAGCTACAGTTAGAGTAAGAGGTAGATGGGAAAAGAGGAAGGTGGCAACAACAAGTAAGAGGGAGGTGAAAGTGTATAAACTAAGGGAGGAGGAAGTTCGGGCGAGATATAAGCGACTATTGGCAGAAAGGTGGGCTAGTGCAAAGATGAGTAGTGGGGGGGTTGAAGAGGGTTGGAATAGTTTTAAAAATGCAGTATTAGAATGTGGGGCAGAAGTTTGTGGTTATAGGAGGTGGGGGCAGGAGGAAAGAGGAGTGATTGGTGGAATGATGAAGTAAAGGGTGTGATAAAAAGAGAAAAAGGTAGCTTACGAGAGGTTTTTACAAAGCAGAAGTGTTATAAGAAGAGCAGAGTATATGGAGAGTAAAAGAAAGGTGAAGAGAGTGGTGAGAGTGCAAAAGGAGAGCAGATGAAAGAGTGGGAGAGGCACTGTCAAGAAATTTTAATGAAAATAAGAAAAAATTTTGGAGTGAGTTAAACAAGTTAAGAAAGCCTAGGGAAAGTATGGATTTGTCAGTTAAAAACAGAGTAGGGGAGTTAGTAGATGGGGAGAGGGAGGTATTAGGTAGATGGCAAGAATATTTTGAGGAACTTTTAAATGTTAAGGAAGAAAGGGAGGCGGTAATTTCATGCACTGGCCAGGGAGGTATACCATCTTTTAGGAGTGAAGAAGAGAAGAATGTAAGTGTGGTGGAGGTACGTGAGGCATTACGTAGAATGAAAGGGGGTAAAGCAGCTGGAACTGATGGGATCATGACAGAAATGTTAAAAGCAGGGGGGGATATAGTGTTGGAGTGGTTGGTACTTTTGTTTAATAAATGTATGAAAAGAGGGGAAGGTACCTAGGGATTGGCGGAGAGCATGTATAGTCCCTTTATATAAAGGGAAAGGGGACAAAAGAGATTGTAAAAAATTATAGAGGAATAAGTTTACTGAGTATACCAGAAAAAGTATACGGTAGGGTTATAATTGAAAGGATTAGAGGTAAGACAGAATGTAGGATTGCGGATGAGCAGGGAGGCTTCAGAGTGGTAGGGGATGTGTAGATCAAGTGTTTACATTGAAGCATATATGTGAACAGTATTTAGATAAAGGTAGGGAAGTTTTTATTGCATTTATGGATTTAGAAAAGGCATATGATAGAGTGGATAGAGGAGCAATGTGGCAGATGTTGCAAGTATATGGAATAGGTGGTAAGTTACTAAATGCTGTAAAGAGTTTTTATGAGGATAGTGAGGCTCAGGTTAGGGTGTGTAGAAGAGAGGGAGAATACTTCCCGGTAAAAGTAGGTCTTAGACAGGGATGTGTAATGTCACCATGGTTGTTTAATATATTTATAGATGGGGTTGTAAAAGAAGTAAATGCTAGGGTGTTCGGGAGAGGGGTGGGATAAATAATGGGGAATCAAATTCAAAATGGGAATTGACACAGTTACTTTTTGCTGATGATACTGTGCTTATGGGAGATTCTAAAGAAAAATTGCAAAGGTTAGTGGATGAGTTTGAGAATGTGTGTAAAGGTAGAAAGTTGAAAGTGAACATAGAAAAGAGTAAGGTGATGAGGGTATCAAATGATTTAGATAAAGAAAAATTGGATATCAAATTGGGGAGGAGGAGTATGGAAGAAGTGAATGTTTTCAGATACTTGGGAGTTGACGTGTTGGCGGATGGATTTATGAAGGATGAGGTTAATCATAGAATTGACGAGGGAAAAAAGGTGAGTGGTGCGTTGAGGTATATGTGGAGTCAAAAAACGTTATCTATGGAGGCAAAGAAGGGAATGTATGAAAGTATAGTAGTACCAACACTCTTATATGATGTGAAGCTTGGGTGGTAAATGCAGCAGCGAGGAGACGGTTGGAGGCAGTGGAGATGTCCTGTCTAAGGCAATGTGTGGTGTAAATATTATGCGAGAAATTCAGAGTGTGGAAATTAGGAGAAGGTGTGGAGTTAATAAAGCATTAGTCAGAGGGCCAGAAGAGGGGTTGTTGAGGTCGTATGGTCATTTAGAGAGAATGGATCAAAGTAGAATGACATGGAAAGCATATAAATCTATAGGGGAAGGAAGGAGGGGTAGGGGGCGTCCTCGAAAGGGTTGGAAAGAGGGGGTAAAGGAGGTTTTGTGGGCTAGGGGCTTGGACTTCCAGCAAGCGTGTATGAGCGTATTAGATAGGAGTGAATGGAGGCGAATGATACTTGGGACCTGACGATCTGTTGGAGTGTGAGCAGGGTAATATTTAGTGAAGGGATTCAGGGAAACCGGTTATTTTCATAGAGTCGGACTTGAGTCCTGGAAATGGGAAGTACAATGCCTGCACTTTAAAGGAGGGGTTTGGGATATTGGCAGTTTGGAGGGATATGTTGTGTATCTTTATACGTATATGCTTCTAAACTGTTGTATTCTGAGCACCTCTGCAAAAGCAGTGATAATGTGTGAGTGTGGTGAAAGTGTTGAATGATGATGAAAGTATTTTCTTTTTTGGGGATTTTCTTTCCTTTTTGGGTCACCCTGCCTCGGTGGGAGACGGCCGACTTGTTGAAAAAAAAAAAAAAAAAATACCAAAAGGAATAAAGGAAGCCAAAATTTAATATGAAATTAAGGTCGAGAGAAAATAAAAAAAAAAAACCTAGTTTCTTTCAGGTATATAGGAATAAAAAAAAAAAACAGGCCCACTAATATAACTTGGGTCAGCTTACTGTTAGCAACAAAACGAAATGTGTACCATATCTGACACATTTAATATAAAATAAATACCAGAAATCAATAATTATACAGGTCAGACAAAAATGCAGTAATACAGTCCTTGAAAAACTGGATAGATTGAAACTAAAGATAAGATATTGTTCAGATTTTTAACCTCAGAGGGTTAGTCACCCAGGATAACCTAAGAATTCAAACTTATTCCCCAGGATGCAACCCACACCAGTCAACTAACACCCGGGTGCCTATTTACTTGCTAGATGAATGGGGACAACAGGTGTAAGGAAACATGCCCAATGTTTCCACCAGACCGGAGACTGAACCACGGACACTCAGTGTGTGAGGAAAGAGCGTTGCCTACCAGGCCACGGCACAGGAGCTTCGTCAAAACTCCTGGAGAGTGAAATGGTGCCACAATAAAATGTCACATTAGTTACGTCTGTGTCCTTTTACCTAACAGACGTCAAACACTTTGCAGAGAAGTACCACCCCAACAAAGCCCAAACAAGCTGTAATAGCATTGTCTGGAATGACCAGACTGTCACATATCCGTAACATCCTGAGAAGGCAGAAGCAATGTTCTTTGGACAAATTTTTAGTAAAAGTCAAACCTGGTGAGCTTCAACCAGGTAAACTCCAGGTCCAAATAGGGAAAAAGAAACTCTCCTTCCAAACAATAACATTTCCTCCTTCTCCCTTCTCAGCACTATCCTAGTAGGCACCTGATTCTTTTTAACAAAGTGAGGTTAAATTTACATTTCATCTAATCTTTTGTATTTATGTATGTATTTTAGTATTAAGCAATGTTTAAATTACATATTTTAGTACATTAAGGAGTGTTTAAATTATTTTATACCCCATCAATGTATAATATGCCAATAACAATAGGATTTTTTTCTTGGGAACGGATTAATCGTTTTCCCTATACGTACATTTCTTATGGGAAAATTCATTTGGTATACGTCAATGATATGCCTATCAGTGTCAAGTGCAAACTCCTACTGTATGCAGATGACAGTGCTCTGTTAGTGTCAGGTAAAGACCCACAAGATATTGCTAATGTTTTAACACTGGAACTGGAGTCCTGCAGCAAATGGTTAGTAGACAACAAACTATCATTACACCTAGGGAAAACTGAAGCCATTCTCTTTGGCACGAAATATAAACTGAGAAGGGTAAATAATTTTAATGTCCAGTGTAATGGGGAGCCCATCACTTTGGTTTCATCAGTAAAATATTTGGGAATCCCCTTTGACCCATGCATGTCAGGAGAATTGATAGGGAACAGTGTAGTAAAGAAAGCGAATGCCAGACTGAAGTTCCTGTATAGACAAGCACAGTGTCTACCTACTGAGGCTCGCAGGACCCTATGTCTAGCCCTTATACAATGCCATATGGATTACGCTTGCTCTTCTTGGTACTCTGCCTTGACAAAAAAACTGAAAGATAGACTGCAAATCACCCAGAACAAAATCGTAAGATTCATCCTGGGGCTGGGACCAAGAGAACATGTAGGCCAGGATGAATTACAGCAGTTGGATATGCTGAATGTTGAAGACAGAGTAAAACAAACTGAAGCTAAATCATGTTTATAAAATTGCTCACAAACAATGTCCAGAATATCTTGCTGTCAATTTTGTCAAGGTTGGGAACCAAAGCAATCATAGTACTAGGGGGAGAGAGCACAACTTTGTAGTACCCACAGTCAGTGGCCAGGCTTCAAACACCTTTTATTGTACAGCAATAAAGGAATGGAACAGACTGCCCGCACATGTCAAAGCCAGTCATAGCATGAACCAGTTCAAGAAGAGTGCCAAAAGGTGTCTGATGAATGTAGCTACAGAAAGGGAGGGGAATGATTTTCTATTTTTTAGCTAACATACGTGTAAATTTTACCTTATTCCTAGTAATGACCCTCGTATTGTAGATAGTCTTAATGACCTTGGTGTAGTAGATAGTCTTTTTAGTATGATAATAAGATGTTATCTTCATTGTAGAATAATAAGAAAATATTATAACCTTTATATTATAATAATAAGGTAAAAGGACCCCAATGGAAATAAGTCACTCTGTCTGACTTTTTTGGGTTATCCTAGGTTCTCTACACATATGCTGCTATGTATGATAATTCTATGTAACTGTATTTGTGTATACCTGAATAAACTTACTTACTTACTTAGTCCTGTCTGGTATGAATCCAAGGTCCTGGAACAGATTAAGGATGTATACTGAGGTACCACTGTACAAAGGTTTGCAACAAGACTAGTCCTGGAGCTAAGGGCATGTCCTACAAGGAGTGGTTAAGAGAACTCAAACTGACAACAATGGAAGGCAGGAGAGATATGGTGGAAATAAGTCACTCTGTCTGACTTTTTTGGGTTATCCTAGGTTCTCTACACATATGCTGCTATGTATGATAATTCTATGTAGCTGTATTTGTGTATACCTGAATAAACTTACTTACTTACTTACTTATAATGACCCTTGTGGCCCGGTGGCTAAAGCTCTCGCTTCACACAGCGAGTGTCCGGGTTAGATTCCTGGCGAGGGTAGAAACACTGGGCATGTTTCTTTACACTGGTTGTCTACATTCACCCATCAGTAAAATGGGTACCTGGGTGTTAATGAACTGGTGTGGGTCACATCCCAGGACAAAACTGACCTAATTTGCCCGAAATGCTCTGCATGACAAGTGACTTTCTATGTAGCGGTATGTCACTGATGTCAGCTATGGTCTGTATACCTTGTACATGTCTTCTTCTTTAAACAAACCGGCCATGTCCCACCGAGGCAGGGTGACCTAAAAAAGAAAAACTTTAGTTTCTCTTTTCAAATTTAGTAATTTATACAGGATAAGGGGTTACTTACCCTTTGCTCCCGGCATTTTAGTTGCCTCTTACAACACGCATGGCTTACGGAGGAAGAATTCTGTTCCATTTCCCCATGGAGATAGGAAATAAACAAGAACAAGAACTAGTAAGGAACTAGAAGACAACCCAGAGGGGTGTGTATATATATGCTTGTACATGCAAGTGTAGTGTGACCTAAGTGTAAGTAGAAGTAGCAAGACGTACCTGAAATCCAGCATGTTTATGAGACAAAAAAAGGACACCAGCAATCCTACCATCATGTAAAACAATTACAGGTTTTCGTTTTACACTCACTTGGCAGGACGGTAGTACCCCCCTGGGTGGTTGCTGTCTACCAACCTACCTAACCTTGTACATGTACTGGTAGAAATAAAGATAGTATTATTGCTATTATATTATGTATAAAATACTGAGAGGAACTGACAAGGTGGATACTGACAAATGTTTCAACGATGTGACACAGCAACAAGGGGACACAACTGGAAGTTAAAAACTCAGATGAGTCATAGGGATGTTAGGAAGCATTTCTTCAGTCAGGAAATGGAACAGTCTGGAGAGTGATGTACTGGAGGCAGGAGCCATACACAGCTTTAAGAAGAGGTACACTTAATTACTGTATTCCTTTGTACTTCTCTGTATCATGTTCAAATAAATAAATAAATAACCGTCATGGAGAAGGGAGTGGACCTAGTCGAGATCAGCAGAGGCAGGGCCAGGAGCTGTGACTCAATCCCTGCAAAAAAAAAAAACCCCACCCAAGTGAGTGCTGACACCCACCTCAGTCCAGGTTAACTCACCCAGAAACTTCAACAAGTTGACTCATCACCCACCATAACATTACCAAATAAAGTCAATACTAAATATTTTACAGACAGCCAAGTGGCACTTACCTCCTAGAACAAAATTCGATCGCATATGAGCTGGATTTTCCGGATCCACGATTCTTAAAGTAAATTTGGTGGAGACTGGAGACCCAGCTGAGTCGAAGCCTTGAGAGTTGACCTCAATGTGACCTTCATGATGTTTGTAGCTGCTTGATAAACATGACTTAATACTCTGGAAGAAGCTGGGCTCTGCCTGGATTTCATACCAAACTCCCATATACTGGAAAGAAAAAATACGTAAAAATACGTTTTTTTTTTTTTTTTTAGTGAAGGGTAAATGTGTTGTGGTGACTCAGTACTGTAGTATATATGTGTTTGAAATGTAATATTTCACATTGTGTTAGAAGTATTTAAGGGAGTTTACTTTTGTAATTTTCCCCGGTTTATTTAAAAAAAAATTTTAAATTTTGGGTAAGGGGGAATGGTAAAAAAACTTTACTGGGGTCCTTTTGACCTTTTAAACCGGGTTTACCTTGTAAAATTTTCGGGTTTAACGCCCCGGGGGGTTTGCCCTGGTGGACGGTTTTTTTTGGTTTTAACCCCTGATTTAAGCTTTAAAATAAAAAAAAAAAAAGTACGGAGCCACCCCGCCCACAAACCCCCAAAACTTATCATGTAAATAATTAATTTATTTTTTGTAAATCCCTTAAAAAAAAGCGGTGACTTATTTATGCCCTTTACCCCCCCTTTACACCCCTGTTTTTTTTATCCCCCAAAAAAACTTTCCCCTTTTAGGGGGAGTTTTTTTGTTAATTCGGAAAAACCTAAATCCCAATAAAACCAAATTATTTCCCCGGCCTTTTTTGCTTCCCTTTAAGGGGACCCAAGCATCAATAATAGTTTTTTATTTTCGAAAAATTGACGGAAAAAAAAAAAGACCTGTACTTTTTTGGTAGACTTTCACTTCCATTGCTTTTAGTAAAAAGGAAATTTAGAAAAAACAAATACAAAAAAGGAGGGTTCACCCCCTCCTTTTGAAGGTCCTATACTATTTTTCAAGGGGATGCGCAAAACCCATGGTTATGGCCCTTGGAAGGTTTAGGATCTCGGAAAAGACCAATTCCCGTTGCCCCCTTGGTCGGCCTTTTGAGGAAAAAACCTAATGAAAAAATAATTCCCGGGGTTTCCCCCCCCCAATCTAAAGTATTGAATTTCTCCTAAAAACTAAATGTTTTTTTAAACCAAAAAAATTTGGGGGGGGGGGGTGCCCGAAGGCCTCGGTCAATGGAAAACCCAGGGGGTTAAATTTAAAAAAGACCCGGTTCTTTTTCCTGAAAGGGGGAAGCCCCCGGGGCCCGGGCTTGCCCATCCTTGTCAATGTAAAAGGGTTTAGAGGGAAAACCAAGTAAGCAAAGGGCTGTGGAAACCGACTTAGGTGTTTGCCAGTTTCCGTTGAAACTCCTCTGTGGTTCCCCCTTTGTAGGGGGAGGATTAAACTGGGGCCCCGCCCTTTTGTTTTCCCTTAACGTTTAGTGCCCCCTTTTTGGGGGGATGGGTCCCAAATTTTTTGTTTCGAAGGTTTGGGGCAAGTCGGTATATTCCCCTCTGTTTTTTTGTTTTAAAATCATTAACCCCCGCCTCGTTCCAAAAAAGGTTGGGGCCCAAAAAGGGGGAAATTTGTTTTATTCCGTTTGCCCCTGGTTTTTGTAACTAGGTGTTTCAGTTGGGTGTGTTTGTTCAGATTTCCCAAGATAAAAAATATGGGTGTTTTTGGGGGCTGCTCCCCTTTTAAGGCCCCTTTTTTTTTGGAGTGGCATCTTTTGGGTTTTGAAGGTAGACCCCGCAGCCTCCCATTTTTTGGTTTGGGGCTCTATTTTTGCATTTTTTTCTTATGAAAAATTTCCTTTTTTCCTTTGGGGAAAAAAATTGGGGAAAATTTTTTCCTGTTGAATCATTTGGCGCAGATAAAGTTTTGGTTGTGTCCCCCACCCTTGATCTAAATAAAAAATTCATGGTTTCTTGTCCCCAAAAGGGCCGGTTGTGGTCTTTGCTTTTAAATGGGGTCAATGGGGCAGTAGTCCTTTTAAAAATTTCCCTGCCTGCCCCCTTTTCTTTTTGAAACCCTCTTTTTTTAGAGGGCCATCGCCCGATTTTCCGACTTTGTTTTTGGCCCTAAAGAGAACTTTGGGGCTTTTAAAAATTTTTTTAATCTGATTTTTTTTCCCCCGGATCTGACCTTTTAAAGGATCCAAAAGTTTAAAGCGAGGCCTGTTCTTCCTTTTCCCTTTTTAACGATTTTCAGATTTGACTCTTTTAGCCCTTTCTTTTTGTAATTTTTTTCCCTTTCCCCCCCTTTGTAGGGGCTTTGTCTTTTTTTTTAATTTACCCCCTTTTTCCCCCTTAAGAGGAAATTAAGGGGGCTTTTGCCATCGGATTTTCCAATCTGGCCCGGGGGAAAATGTTGGGGTCTTTTGCCGTTGAATATTTCCGGGTAAATCGGGGCTTGTTTTCCCCTTTGCCCCCTTTTAAAAAAATTTTTTGTTTGTTTATTGGGTTTAGGGGCTTGCAAAAAACTATTTTGGGGTTCTGCCCCTTTCCTTGCGCTCTGTGAACCAATTTTTTTGGGAATCGGAGTTTTTTGTTTTTGGAAGGGGGAAAAAAAAAGGGTTCCTTTCGATTCTTTTATTTTTTAGTTTTTGGTTTTGACCCCATAAAATTCCTTTAGTTAAGCGATTTTTGCTGTTTTTAAATTTTTGGCCCCCAAATTTAAAAGCCCTCTTTTGGTTGATTTTTTTCCCCCCAAAGAGGCCCTTTTTTTCTATTTTTCTATTCCTCCTTTTTTTAGGGTGCCTTTGAAATCCCCCAAGAAATTTTTTGAAAAGGGGGCTGGAGAATTTCCCCAGCTTATGGTTAGGACATTTGCCCCCTTTTTTTTTGAAATTAATTTTAACCCCTCTTGTTTCCCTTTTTTGTCTCGGGGCTCGGATCTTCAACCAAAAAGGGGACGAGGGGGGGAATTTTACCATCTTTTTATGGTTTCATTTTCCCCTTCAACTTTTTTTTTTCTTTTTAAATGTTTTTAAAATTTAAAAGCCTGGATGGATTTTCACAGAGTCCCCGGTTTTTACTGCCAAATTTTTTTTTTCCTTTTTTATGTTAATTAAACCCCGGAGGTTTTGGGGGAGTAATTTTCCAACTTTTCCCCCTTTTTCCTGAAAATTCAACCTACTGGCTTTTCCTCTATCTTCCCCCCCGACTAGGGAAAATTACCTCATTTTTTTAGAGCAAGCCCAAAACCTTTTAGGGGGATAAAGCCTTTGGATAAATTACTAAAAAAACCCAGATGTACCTTTTTAAAATTAACGGAGAACAGGTTGGGAACCCAAAGCCTCATTTCACCCTTGCCCCCTAATCGGCCTCGGAAAAACTCTTTTTTTGGGCCCAAGAGCCCCTTTACCCAAAAGGCCCGGAAAAAATAGGAAATTATATTTCCGGGGAAGGGCTAAAGAAAAAGAAATTTTCCCCCCTTTTATGTGGAACCATGTTCAAAGGTGTCCGCCACGGGCCCCGGTAATCCCAAAAGGCAAAGAAATGTGCTAAAAAAAAAAAAAAAAAAAAAAAAAAAACAGGTCCCCTTAAACTGTTCCCTAAGTGTTAGGGATGCAGTGTGGCAGACTGCTGGCTGCCCACAAAAACCCCCGGTTGATCGGGCTCTGACCCACCAGGAGGCCTATCACAGACCGGGCCGGGGGGGCTTTGACCCCCGAACTCTCTCCCAGACATAGTACACGGTATATCTGAAATAGTGTTGAGCTTCGCAACGAGCTCTGTATATCAGAACTCTTTTGTTATAACTGTTTATACTATATAAACTACACAAGTGACCTTACCACTATTATTCCCAAATATTTTCAAATTCAAAACTCTCAGGTCGTACATTACCTTATCTACAAGAAATTCTTTATAACTTGAAGTTGGACGATGCAGCAGGGGTTGTGGACAAAAACAGCAAAAAGCAGCAACACAACAGCAGCGGGGGGCGGGGGCGGTTCATCACAGCTTCTCACAATTCGAAATAAAATAATCATCATAATATTTCTAAGTACATAATACAACTTACAAAAACAATAGATGGCATCAGGACAGTCATATAGAAAGTCCCGGGTTTAGCAAGCTTTTCGGGCAACTTAATTAATCTTGTCCCCAGGATGCGCCCCCAACCCAATGGGCTAGACCCAGGTACCTGCTTACTGCTGGAAAAAGGACAGCAGGTGTAAGGAAACACGCCAATGTTTCCACCCTCCCGGGTTATCGAACCACGGACACCAATTTGAGCGAGTGCGCTACAACCCAAAGCTAGGGAAACACCAAAATACAAGGATGGGCACCAAAAATCAGTCATATAGAGATATCCACTTCAGGGAATTCGCAACTCGCTCCCTGAGGGTGTTTATACTTCAAGGCTATGGCATATTTTTTTGGGGGTCTAGCACCCACCTTTGACATCCCCTTTAATTTCCCAACAGTCCCCCCCGGGAACCCCGCCAGGCCGGGCCGTCGGGTGCTAGCCTATCACTAGGCTGTTGCTGGGGGCGGCCCCGCTGCCCCACATATCCATCACACCTGTCATTCACCCACTTTTTCCTTGTGGGTTTTCACAGATTTTTTAAATGAAAAGACCACAAGACAATAAAAAAAAAGGGGCAGCATGAAAATAACATTTCTGAAAATTTTATACCTAATACAGAAAAAAAATCCCAAAAATTTTAGAACGGGGACTTAAAATATGAAAAAAAATGAGGTCGCTTTTTGAAGAAATAACTCTTTTATAGAATCGAAGTTGTAGAAAGAAACCCAAAATACGAAAATGATGAATTTTTGGGGAAAAAGTAAAAAAAAAATAAGAAACTCCATTATAAATTTAACTCGCCATTTAATTTACCTGGGGAAAGAAAGAGTTGGGTTGCATGAGGAATGAATATTTCCTCGGGTAGGGATATTAACTATGTTATAATCTCAAGAAATCTTAAAAAAATTTTCAAAACCCACGGGCCTGTTTATTTAATATTTTTTTTATGCTGGGGTATCAGCCCCTTCAGCCCCTTTCAGCCCTGGGGACCCATCCCCTCAGAAGGGGCAAATGGTGTACCTTTGAAATTAGTCATGAGTGTGATCAGCCTACCGGGAGCCATTACCTTTTTACTTGGTCACGTTGTGACCAATCTATTTCATTACCTTTGTAATTCTCACTATCAAACTTTGAGTCCATTTCCTGACCAATTATGTCCCTCTGTAATCTTTTGACTACCACCCACAGGAGGGTATAGCTGCATACAAAACTATTA
This sequence comes from Cherax quadricarinatus, assembly GCF_026875155.1. Classification (NCBI taxonomy): domain Eukaryota; kingdom Metazoa; phylum Arthropoda; class Malacostraca; order Decapoda; family Parastacidae; genus Cherax; species Cherax quadricarinatus. The sequence goes on along the minus strand of NC_069423.1, from coordinate 12,497,910 downwards.
AACTAACTAACCCCCGCAATCAACATTTAAATTTGGGGAAACAAAAGGGGGGTTCCCAAACGACCCCTGGCGTCTTCAAGCGGCACTGGACAACCCCTAAAGTCAGTTCCGGTCAGCCGGCTTGGCTCGACGTTGGTTTGCGTGCACCGCACAACAGCCTGGTTGATCGGGCTCTGATCCACCAGGGGGCCTGGTCCAGACCGGCCGGGGGGGGCGTTGACCCCGGAACCCTCCAGGTAAACTCCGGTAAACTCCAGGTACCACGTGTGTCATAGTCATGCCACTTCTTGCCAAGCCAGTGTTGCAACCCATATTGGGAAAATAAAGGGAAATGAACTCTTTCGTACGGGAAAAATTTACAAGAAAACCCGCAAACTTTATTTCTAAGTTAAACATCGTAAAACACGGGATAAGTCAAGAAAATCTTTTGTTTTGGGTTTTTTAACTACTGTTGCATTGCGAAAAAAGGGGGGAAAATAACGCGGGATTCAGCACATCCTTGAAATAATTTTATTCGGGTATACAAAATACAGTTACATAGAATTACTTACAAGCAGCAAGGGTTGAAAACCTGGGAAAAACCCAAAAAAGTCAAGTGACTTATTTCCTTTGGGGGCCTTTTAAAAGAAGAAAAGAAGAGATCAAGGGTTGAAAAAGGGGTCCCGCAGGTAATTGCTTTTAAAGGGGGGATGGGAAAATTGCATTCACGCTTAAAAAAGACAAAAACACTATATTGGGGCGTGTCGTTCCCCAGAGATAATCTCAACATTCCATAAAAACGATTACATGAAATGACTTTTCTTCCTGTTTTTTCATTACCGGAAACACAAATATGGGACAGTGTATTACAATGTTGCGAACATTCGTCAAGAGAGACATGCCACCGTAAGACATTAATTTTTCAATCAAACCGGGTAAAGGGGTGACACTTGAGGGTTTCCCTACATTAACCCCGGAAGTCATTTGGATGTCTTATTCGTTTGCTGCGCAGTAGAGAACTGGGCTAACCATCAGATTTCCCAAAAAACCCCTGGCCCCTGAGCCCCCAAAAAAAAAAAAGTAAGTTGAGTCAGATTCATTACAATATATGCGATATACTGCTCCTTTGGGCAATTTTCTTTTACTTTCTTTTACTTTCAGCTACGGCTGTAAACAGCGTACACGTCGAAGGAGTCTTCTGGGGGCAGCTCAGAATGGGTGGGCAGGAACAAAGCTAGGTATCTCTAAATTTCCCGAAAAGATACATACATTGTTCTACAAATTACTTTCAATCACCCAACCCATCCCCTGGGGGGTATCAAAGATTTCAAGGGACATAATGGGGGCCGGGGCTGACTTCAACATTACGAGGGACATAAAGGGTCCAGGGGCTGACCCCAACAAAAAAGAGGCACATAAGGGTCCAGGGGGTGACCTCAAAATTACAGAGGGGACATAATGGGTCCCGGGACTGTACCAACATTTTCGAGATACATAATGGGCCAGGGGCGTTCCTCAAAAATTACAGGGTACAAATGGTCCGGGGCTGTACCCAACTTTACAAGGTACATAATGGGTCCGGTCTATACCCCAACATTCAGAGGTACATAATGGTCAGGACGTACTCAACATTACAGAGGTACATAAAGGTCCAAGGCTGTACCTCAACTTACAAGGTACATAATGGGGCCAGGGACTGTACCTCAACATTACAGAGGTACATAAGGGTCCCGGGGCGGGACCTCAACATTACAGAGGTACAAATGGTCCAGGGACTGACCCAACATTACAGAGGTAATAAAGGGCCAGGGGCTGTACCTCAACATTAAGGGAAATAAAAGGGTCCAGGGGTTTTAAACCCCAACATTAAAAAGAAGTACATAATGGGGCCAGGACGTACCTCAAAATTACAGAGGTACAAAAGGGTCCAGAACTTACCTCAACATACGAGGTACTAATGGGTCCAGGGACGTACCCAAAATTACAGAGGTACTAATGGGTCCAGGACTGTCCTCAACATTACAGAGGTACATAAAGGGTCCAGGGACTGTACCTTAACAAACAGAGGGACATAATGGTCCCCGGACTTTCCCCAACATTGCAGAGGACAAATATCCCGGGGCTGTACCTCAACATTACGAGGTACTAAGGGCCAGGGGCTGTACCCAACATTACGAGGGACATAATGGGGCCCGGGACTGTACCTCAACATTACAGAGGGACATAAAAGGGCCAGGGGCGACCCCAACATTACAGAAAGGTACGTAATGGGGCCAGGGGCTGACCTCAACATTACAGAGTATAAAAGGGGCCGGGACTGTACCTCAACTTACAGAGGTACTAATGGGTCCAGGGGCGTACCCCAACATTTCAGAGGTACATAATAGGTCCCCGGGGCTGTACCTCAACATTAAAAAGGGACATAATGGGTTTCCGGGACTGACCCAACTTAAGAGGTACATAATGGTCCAGGGGCTGTACCTCAACAATACAGAGGTAATAATGGTAAGGGACTGTACCTCACATTTCAGAGGTACAAAAGGTTTCAGGACTGACCCCAACATTAAAGAAATACAAATAGGCCCGGGGCTTACCTCAACATTTAAAAGGTACATAAGGGGCCAGGGGCTGTACCTAAAATACAGAGGTAGTAAAGGGTCCGGGAATGTGCCTCAACTTTCAGAGGACATAAAGGGCCAGGGACGTACCCAACATTACAGAGGTACATAATGGTCCAGGCTATACCCCCAAAATTACAGAGGGACATAATGGGTCCAGGACTTACCTCAAAATTACAGAGGGACTAAGGACAGGGACTGTACCCCAACATTACAGAGGTACATAATGGGGCCAGGGACTGTACCTCACTTACAGAAGTACAAAATAGCCAGGGGCTGTACCTCAAAATTACAGAGTACATAAAGGGGCCAGGGGCTGTACCTAACATTACAGAGGTACATAATGGGGCCAGGGGGCTGGCCTCAACATTTCAGAGGTACATAAATGGTCCAGGGGCTGTACCCAACATTACGAGGACTAATTTGGGGCCAGGGACGTACCTCAACATTACAGAGGTACATAATGGGTCCAGGGGCTGTACCTCAACTTACAAGGTACAAATAGGTCCGGGACGTACCTCAACATTACAAGGGACAAATGGTCCAGGGGCTGACCCCCACATTACAGAGGACATAAAAGGGCCAGGGGCTGTACCCAACTTTCGGGTACATAATGGGGCCAGGACTGTACCCAACATTACAAGGTACTTAAGGTCCCCGGGACTGTACCCAACATTTCAGAGGGACATAATATCCAGGGGCGTACCCAACATTACAGAGTACATAAAGGGCCCGGGGCGTACCTCAACATTACAGAGAAAATAATGGGTCCAGGGGCTGGGACCCAACATTACAGAGGGACATAATGGGGCCCGGGGCTGTACCTCAAAATTACAGAGGTACAATTTGGGGCCAGGGGCGACCTAAAATTTTAAAGTAAAAATGGGGCCAGGGGCGCCTCAACATTACAAGGTACATAATAGGTCCAGGACTGTACCTCAAAAATTTCGAGGTACAAAGGGTCCGGACTGTACCCAACATTACAGAGGACAAATGGGGTCCCCGGACTTACCCCAACATTTAAAAGTACATAATGGGGCCAGGGACTGGGCGCAAAGTTTGATAGCTGAACAATTACAATGGTAATAACAAGTTACAAAGGTAATGAACTATTTACATATTAATCTGGTTCATCGTAAAAGTTTTTTCTAGCAACAAATTTAAATCACAAAAATTATTTTCTTTTTTGTAAGTTAACTTGAATTTAAAAAAAATTTTAAACGGTTTTTGCATCATTTGCATAAGTAAAAAAGGGATTTTTTTCCCAAAAGTTTGGGAATAAAACACCGAGGAAAAATACTGTGGTATTTCTTTAACTTTTTGAGGAGTTTTCTCTGAATTCATTTTTCTGACGCACTCCAGCACATAATGACCACTCAGACTCACAAATCGAAACACATTCAAAAAAAGCCTACACGGGGGGATAAAACCCCCGGGCAAGATCTCTAAACTCCAGACCCTCACGTTACCACTGGACCCGCTACACAGTAAGAGTTCATCACGGGCCCCGTGCTGGAGATCGTCTTTAAAAAAATTGCATTTTGGGCACAGTGGTGCGTCTAACCTTTCCCATGGGTGAAATATACCTAGTTGGGCGAACTTTTTGTGCTAGCTGGGCCAGTCTGGTTTTTTTAACTCTTTTATCGCGGTTCTATCCCCTTTCCCGGGGATGGTTTATGACTCACTCAAAAATTTACTTCCAACCAGGGGGGGGTCCTAGAACGACTTTAGTCCCATTGGTTAAAAAAATTTGGTTTTCGTGGAGAAAGTTTTTTTTATGAAAATAATAATATGTAATTCGCTGTTGCAAAAGGGACCCCCCTACACTAAACTTCAAGCCCCATAAAATTTTTCCGCCACTGAATTTCCCGCCCATAATGACGCAAAGGTGGCAATTGTCCAGATGTCGGCCTGTACTTCCCCCCCCCCAAACCCGTGACCGGCCAACCGGTTTTCCATGAATCTCTTCTAAATGTTTCCTTCTTGCACGTCGGCCACACACAAAAAAAATTTTAACCCATGTAACAGCGCACTTGTACAAATCTCTGGATATTCAGTCCACACTCTTAAAACTTTCACACACTACCCCACCCCTCCTGGGGCACCCTTTTCACCATCATTTCACGGGTTTTCCTATAAATCAGGGTGGAAGAAATTGGGGGTTTGGGGGTCGTCCCAGAAAAAGATGGTTCCCACAAGTACATTTTCCGCACTCCGAACAATGGTGAGGATGAGCAATTCGAAGGGGCAATGGAATCGTGGCTACTGTGCCTTTACAAGAGGCGTTTAATGAACGAGTTTTGTAAAACAACCCCCACCTGGTTTTTTCCTGGGAAAGAGCTATACTGAGGTAAAAGGAATACACTGGGGTTGGGAAGCCTCAATGAAGCTACGAAAATTACATCGGCCCCCGTAATTACGCCTATATATAATAAGTGTTTTAATTTTCTCTAGCTTTTCCTTAAAAAATTAATTAAAGCCCTTTTTAATTTAAAATTTGGATCAATTCCCAAAACCCAGTATTAAGCATATAATTGAGATAAACTAGTATTTAAAAGCTGCTGTATTGCCTCTTTTTTTGCTTTGGAGTTATACACAAACAACCCTTTCCTCATCCTCAATCTGCATAGACAAAGGGGTCAGCCACAGCACCGTGTCTTCTTTGCGTGACACCCAATCTGCATGACGGTCTTCCATTGCAGACACGCAAGGCTCCGGGGGACATCACCAAACTTTCAGTGGGGTGCAGAAAACAATAGAAGTTCAACGATGAAAATTTCAATTTCCAGATATGGTAACACGAGGAAATTAAAATTTTATCAGAGTACAAAACAAATTCTGGCCACAAAATAGAGCGAAAACCAACGTCAAAGACCTGGGAGTGATCATGTCGGGGGATCCACCTTCAAGACCATAAACTTTTTACGATCGCATCGCTAGAAAAAAGACAGAGGATAATGAGAACCTTTAAAACGGGATGCCCAAACCCATGATGACACTCTTCAGGGCACTTGTTCACAGGCTGGAAAATTGCTGCACACAACAGCACCCCTTTTAAGCATGAAATTTTTTGACCAGAAAATGTACAAGAACTTTTCAGGCACCATAACGGGGATAAAACACCTCAATTAAATGGAGGGCTTTAGGTTCCTAAACCGTATTCCCCCGAACACAGGGGGAGAGATACAGATTTTATACACCTGGGAAAACCAGAGGCTATACCCAACTTTCAACGAAAATCACTCACTACAAAGCAAAGACTTGCAGACGATGCAACACCCCCCAAAGAAAAGCAGGGGTGTCACTAGCACGTTTAGAGACCATACAATAAGTGTCAGGGCCCGAGACTGTTCAACTGCCCCCAGCAACATAAGGGGGGGTACCAACAGACCCCTGCATCTTTAAGCTGGCACTGGCAAGCACCTAAAATCGTTCCTGATCAGCCGGGCTGGCTCGTACGTTGGGTTTGCGTGCAACAGCATAACAGCCTGGGTTTATCGGCCTGATCCACCAGGAGGCCTGGCACAGACCGGGGCCCCGGGGGGGGTTGACCCCCGGAACTCTCTCCAGGTAAACTCCGGGAAACATAGGAGAGAGGAGCTTTCCAAACGTTTTTGGGCCCGACTACCCTTCTCGGCGTTTTCTTTTTTGACAAAAATTAGGGACACAAAGTATGTTTTGGCTTGCCGACACCAAAAACTCTTTTCTGTCATGTCAGAGATCACAGCTCCTATTTACTGGTCTTATGCTATAAATTTTCTACCCTACTTCAACTTTTACACCCACCTTTCCCCCACGCGCACGCTGACAGCTCAACACACCTTCCTGACCTAAATCTGCTTTGATGTAGCCAAACAATAATATCTAAACCCCCTACCCGGGGTACACAGCAATCCACAACTTCAGACCTACCAAATTGGGGTGGTACTGCAATCTATTACCAACCAAATATCTTGTATTAGCACTAATTTGCTTTTGTGATGAAAATGGGGGAAAACATTTTTGCAATTTTACTTAAAAAAAACCCAAAACCCAGAACAACGGTGCCATATACCGGGTACCCTACACAAACATCCCAAACTTCATGAAATCTAAAGTCACAATAACAAACAGACAAATAACAAACACCACCCTTTTCTTAGTGGGGACTTTTAAATCAACCTTGGGCCCACCACATAATCAACTGTAAATATTTCATCAACAAACATGAAAAACACACTTCTCATACCAACAAAAACTAAACCAACCAGGCTGACTGAGACAATGCAACCATAATAGACCACATATGGACCAATATACTAGCCCCCCTTAAATCAGGGATAATCACAGACAGCACTACTGACCACTACCCAACCTTCCTCTTAACAAACATTAGTAAGTCACCACTCGAATACAACAAAGTTTCATTTAGACTCCATGACGAGGCCTCAATAAGGAATTTCACAGCAGACCTAGAGACTGTTGACTGACCTACAGAATTCTCCAATGCCAATGGCATTGACGATTGGACAGACCTTTTTCTTAACAAAATACTTAGACTATACAACAAACATTGTCCAATAAAAACGAAACAGATCACGAATAAACGACTTGGTTGCCCATGGCTAACCAGCAGCATTCTGAAATCCATTGATAAGAAACGCCAATATAAAAAGCAATATAGACAGGGCTTAATACACAAAGATATTCTTAAACAATATTCAACAGTTCTCACCAAATTAATAAAGAAAGCCAAGCAACTATACTACTCCAGCAGATTCACTGACACAAGAGGAGATATAAAAAAGACCTGGAAAACACTTTCCCAGATTCTGGGGACCCACAAACTGAAAAAAAACAAAAATATTGTTTTAACTAAACTTCATGGAACACCACTGCATCCCACTGATACAGCTAACAAGATAAACAACTTCCTCTCAAACAGGATCTAATCTCGCCAGTAAAATCCCACGTACCAATGCCCGTGCTGGGGACTACCTAGATGGGAATTTACCAAATTCCTTCTATCTTGTACCAACTGAGACCACGGAAGTCACCGCGATCATAAAGTCACTTAAAAACAACTCAGGGAATCTGTCTCACATCCCACCATTATTGTACAAGTGAGTGGCCCGTGTCCTTTCGCATGCTATTACATTACTTTTTAACAAGTCACTAGAAACTAGCACTTTCCCGACACTACTCAAGAAAGCAAGGGTTACACCAATACATAAAGGTGGTGACCCTACAGACGTAAACAACTATAGGCCAATATCAAACTTGCCATTGCTATCCAAAATCTTCGAGAAACTCATGCACAGGAGACTATATTCATTTATAATGTCACAAAACAAACTCAACCCCTGCCAATTTGGATTCAGGAAAAATAAAAGCACTAATGATGCAATTATAAAAATGCTAGACCTGCTTTACACAGCATTGGAAAATAAGGAACATCCGCTAGGAATTTTTATTGACCTAAGAAAAGCGTTTGACACAGTAGACCACGGCATCCTACTCCACAAACTTGACCACCATGGTATAAGAGGCCATGCGCTTGCATATTTTAAATCCTACCTTTCTAATAGGTATCAGTATGTCACCATTAAAGACAGCCTCATCAATACGACCACTTGATACTAGAGTTCCACAGGGAAGTGTCCTTGGACCCCTGCTCTTTCTCATTTACATCAATGATCTTCCAAACATATCCAAACACCTGAAACCCATTCTCTTTGCTGACGACAAGACTTATGTCATCTCCCACCCTAATCTTGCCACCCTCAACACCATTGTTAACGAGGAACTGCTCAAAATATCGACTTGGATGACAGCCAATAAACTTACACTTAACACTGGCAACTTAACATTAAGATCGACAACACTCTAATTGCCAGACATAATGAGGACAAATTCCTTGGCCTATACCTCGACAACAACCTAAATTTCAGCACCCATATCCAACACATAGCAAAAAAAAAAGTATCCAAAATGGTGGGGATCCTCTCCAAGATACGATACTACGTGCCGCGAACTGCCCTTCTCACACTATACCATTCACTTATATATCCATACCTCACCTATGCTATCTGTGCTTGGGGATCAACTGCAGCAACACACCTAAAGCCAATAATAACCCAACAAAAAGCCGCAGTAAGAATAATCACTAAATTCCATCCCTGGCAACACCCTCCCCTCCTCTCTTCATAGATCTAAACTTACTCCCTGTTCAGAACATCCACACTTACTACTGTGCAATCTATATCTACAGGACCTTAAATTCCAATATTAACCTTGACCTAAAACGCTTTCTTGATAGTTGTGACAGGATCCACAGGCATAACACCAGATACAAGCATCTCTATGACATTCCCCGTGTTCGACTAAACCTTTACAAAAATTCAATGTATTTCAAAGGACCTAAAATCTGGAACACACTACCTGAAAACTCTAGAACTGCAGACACATTCATCACTTTCAAAACTACAGTTAGAAAACATCTTATCTCCCTGATCCACCCCGACAACTAACTACATGATAACCACCTGGTGGTTCACAATTACACTCATTCACCCACTGACTATAAACCCAGAAATACTAATCTTAATCTTAAAATAATCGTAACCAGTCATAAGTTTGCCTATGATACTCCAATATAGACACCTTGTATTGTGCCAAAACAAAAGCATTCACATTGCTAAACTCACAAATTATGATGTAGTCACTTACCCTTAACACCATAATCTGTAAAGATTTAATGTTAAGAATTAATCTAAGTCTGCTCGAAATGCCTAGCCATGCTAGGTGTCATAACTTTGGGGTATGGGGTGTATAATAAATATATTAAACTAACCTATGTGCGGGTTATTTGTGTATTGTTCCAGTCACATCATTGTGCCTTTTTTTTTTTGTTATTTGGAGTTATCCCCATGAAATAATTATAATCTTAAGTGGTACTATGTAGGGGTGACTCACACTCCTTGGTAAATTGTTTCAGAAATGTCGATCTTTAGTGACCACTTAAGTGGAGACTAATAAAGTGGACAAGTGGAGCCCATCGGACCGCTGAGCAATGTGGTACCGTCACCTCGGCCATGAACAGTTTTAAGGTCAGCAGCGCAACTTGTTGCTCAGCTGCCAGTCACCACTTACATCAACATGGGCTCCACCTTCCTGACAATTACACCAAAACATTCGCGAAAATCAATCACAGAGAAGCGGTAAACCGCATTAAGTGTCCGTTACTGAAGACTGAAATTTACTAAATATTTGGGGCTTAATAAGCAAGAACAAGAATTACTTGAACTGGTAGGAGAGAGGAGCAGCACCACCACTAACAGATGGTTATTTAAGACTACTCCCAAACGTCTTCCAGTTCCAGGAAGAACCTCTTGTCTAGACTCACCTCGGCTGCTAGGTACCACCACCCACATACCTTAGCTGCTAGGTACCACCACTCACATACCTTAGCTGCTAGGTACCACCACCCACATACCTTAGCTGCTAGGTACCATCACCCACATACCTCAGTTGCTAGGTACCACCACCCAAATACCTTAGCTGCTAGGTACCATCACCCACATACCTTAGCTGCTAGGTACCATCACCCATATACCTCAGCTGCTAGGTACCATCACCCACATACCTCAGCTGCTAGGTACCACCACCCACATACCTCAGCTGCTATGTACCACCACTCACATACCTCAGCTGCTAGGTACCATCACCCACATACCTCAGCTGCTAGGTACCACCACCCACATACCTCAGCTGCTATGTACCACCACTCACATACCTCAGCTGCTAGGTACCATCACCCACATACCTCAGTTGCTAGGTACCACCACCCATGTACCTCAGCTGCTAGGTACCATCACCCACATACCTCAGTTGCTAGGTACCACCACCCACATACCTCAGCTGCTAGGTATCACCACCCACATACCTCAGCTGCTAGGTACCATGTTACGGCCCCCTGCCAAACTAGCGGTTAAATAGTTAACCTGCCGGCCGGCAGTACCACTGGGTACATCATCAAACCCATTGTGGGGACTGCTTGAGCCGGCCTTAGAGCATTAAGTACCTGAACCCCTCACGGTACACATCTAAGCAGTAGGTACCTGAACACCTAATGGTACACATTTACTGGCAGTAGACAGTATTCTACTGGCTTCTGCTGATTTTAGAAGAAGCGCTCACCGCAGCTCACTGAGTCTGTTGGCCGCAGTTATTTGACGGCCGCATTCAGTGAGCTTGCAACATAGTGTGTGCTGCACCGGACCACCTTGCGGTGTGTCAACTGGTCTTGAAGGCGGTAGATAGTACTCACCAGACCATCTTACGGTGTACTTCTACCGGCCTTAGAGAGTATTTACAGGACTTTTTTTTATATTTTATTTAAAACAATATAAATTACAAGGTTGTATTAAATAACACCACAATACAAGATCTGTACAAGATCACTTAGAATCATACCACAAGTGCAGAAGAAAAATTTGAAACCTAATACAAAATTGAAATGTGTAAGAAACACTCAAAAGACATACATACCATACACTGACACACATTATATCAAATGATAAAATATCTGACACATACACACAACTGTAGGGGGGCAGCACCCCCCATTAAAACCCATCTATAAATACATCCACATCATTCGCACACTTAATGATCACAGCAGTGATCAAAACATTAGTTTATGTAACTTTTATATAGATATGCAACTGTTTATGAGATTTTACTTAAAAACAAACTAGCATTTATTCTAACATGACTCCATAAAAATAAACATTACAAAGTACACGATCACATAAATCAACAACTACAAAATTTATACAGCATAAGTATAATCTTGGAACCTTTTGGTCGCTGACAAATTACTCGCAGCAGATTTCACAGAATGGTTAAGTATTTATAATAGAAGAAATCCAGACATTTTCCAAATAATGAATTTGTAATGTGTCTCCTTAAAAGCTTTATGCAGTGAAGGGGAAAAGTCACAACATACTCACATTGAAATATTCATTACTACAAAATAACTGGACATAACTAATTATTATATCATTACATCTAACCAAGCTTACCGAACAACTATTACACCATACGCCACACCGTTACTTATCAAAAGCATCACTCGCGCCCACGCATACCTCAAGAAGCCAGCCTCATTTCACCCCTTAAGATTGCAACGCCCATAAGTCCCTGGTGCGGAAGCTACGAAATCCTTCCGAAAAGGTTAAATACCACCTGCTCCCAGTGATGTCCTTATTCCTCCGTTGCGTCCCATAAAATATCGCTGCCAGTGCCCTGATTCTCTCCCTTACTGACACATGTCTGTATACCCATGACGTATACACAAAGTCCGTGACTAGATAACCCATTGCGTTCTGTACCGGCAACCCCACCCCACCCCACATCTAAACTTAACGCTCTTAAAACGCTTATCCCACCTCCACCCACCATACGTAAAACCCTACTAAACCACTCCCTCACTGGTTCCATCCTTGCACAAAAAAAATACCGCATGAAAGACAGTGTCAAGGTATACACAAATACAGTTACATAGAATTATCATACATAGCAGCATATGTGTAGGGAACCTGTCTGACTTTTTTGGGTTATCCTAGGTTCCCTACACATATGCTGCTATGTATGATTATTCTATGTAACTGTATTTGTGTATACCTGAATAAACTTACTTACTTACTTAATGTCTCCACACACACAACACTCCCCACCCTCCTGCCAACACTTCTCCAGACGGCAATATATTGTGGAGAAATTTAAACATTATCTCCCTTACCATTGCCTTCAATCGTAACCCCTTTAAACGGCCCCATATATTATTCCACGCATACATCGGATATATACCTTCCACCTTAACAACCACCTCCCTACCACCCACCTGAGCCAGTCTTCCTATCTTGACCCTGCGTGGGTCCCGTGCATAAATTAATAACCTCAACATTCCCTCACACATCTGGACATCTCTACCCCTCATCCAACGCTCCAAATCCCTTCGAACCCATGCTAAACCTGTGCCTGCAACCCTACCCTCCCTCAAATAACTGTGTTTAACATACATGCCCAACATCCTTTGATGCAACGCCATTAACCCCAGCCCTCCCCGGCATGCCGGAAGACACACAACATCTCTCGATAACCAGTCACATCCCAAACCCCAAATATATCGATATACACGCTTCAACAGACTCTTCTCATCGCACGGATTTAATGGATATATACCTACCACATGCCACAGCTTACCATACAAAAGCACATTCACTACAATAGCACGCTGATGTAACGTCAGTCCTCCTGTACGCAATCCCGCCAATCTACCCAGAACCCTATCCACAGCTTCTCTCGAATTCGCCTCCCTCGCCTCCTGAAGGTTTCCCATATAAACAACCCCACACACCTTAATTTGACACACCAGAGGCCAGCCTTCTTCCTGTCCTAGAGCCCCACCCACGCCATCCCCCACCCTCATAAGCATAGACTTTTCCCTATTAACCGTCATCCCTGTTGCCCTTCCGAAACGTTCCACTAATTCACCCACCTTTCGTAAGTCTTGTGGCCTAAATAGAACCGTGGTATCATCCACATAACCCACGATCCCTGGTTCCACCGCCACTTCATCTCTCTTCACTCCCTCCCTCGCACAGCCCTATAGAACGGATCCTGAATCAACGCAAAGAGAAGGTGCGACACAGGGCACCCTTGCCTCAAGCCCCTTTCCATCCTAACTAGTTTTCCTAGCCTACCATTTACCTGCACCCGTACCATAGCCTGGTCATACAACACCTTTGCCCAACTGACGATTTCACTCCCAAACCCTTGCCACTGCATCAACTTCCACAGTGCCTCACGCTCCACACAATCATATGCTGCATGCCAATCCAATGCTAAAACCCCACCTTTATTTCCCCCCCCCCACTTTCGTCTATAAACCTACGTATGATCCCTTGCCCCACACACATTGATCGCCCAGGCACACCATATTGACCCTCATCCAAAACTTTGTCAAGAACCCTTTTCATCCTATTCCCTAACATTTTAGCAAATATCTTGTAATCACCACACATTAAAGATATCGATCGATAATCATGTACGTAATCACAAGACTTCTTTCTCGGGACCATGACCACCACACCCGTACGTTGCTGTTCCCCCAATCTACCTTTGGTTTTCATAGCATTAAATAAAACCACTAAAAATTCACGCAAACATTCCCAGTTTTCCTTATAAAAATCACAAGGGATACCATCAATCCCCGGTGATTTTCCCACACTCATACTCTCCACTGCCAATCTAATCTCCTCCTCCCTTATAGGTCCACTCAGATTCAACCGATCCTTATGATCGAGATTACAACATACCCATGCACCCATTTCCCCTAGCACCTCATTATTAACCCCCACTCGTTTGCCATGCATCTCGTACCATGCATCCACGTAGCAACCCATACCCTCTGTTGACATAGTATTTACAGGACTACCGGTGATGTCTGCGGACTCGCCGCCTACGCTGGTCAACTGTGGGCCGGAGTTATCTGATGCTGTTTAGTGGGATATTACATGAAGAAAAGGTTGGAGTGTTACACTGAACTGGGCTAGGACCGTAGTGTGACACTTAGGGAAGTATGATGGAGTGGAACACTGAGATATGCTACAGGACCGTAGTGGAACACTGAGAAGAAAAGGGTGTCGTGTGACACTGAAGATGGCCTGGTTGTAGTGTACATTGAATAGTGTCATGTGACTGGTCTCTGATAAGAAAGACGCTGTGGGTGATAGTGTGCGACGCAGAGACAAGGGTGTCAAGTATGACAGTCGAGAAAGGGTGTGGATGACGCAGAGAAAAGGGTGTCGTGTGACACGGAGAGCTGGAGTGTCTGGTGATACAGAGAAAAGGGTGTAGAGTGACACGGTGGAGAAGGAGCGTCACAACACACCACGGATAAGTGTCGTGTGACACACGGAGTGTCATTAAGGTGTCGTAAGACAGAGTTGACTAATTTATTATTGTAAATGTTACGTATAATTTATTATTTTAGCATGGATATATATATATATATATATATATATATATATATATATATATATATTATTTTAAGATGCTAATAATGTATTATTGTAACATGTATATATATTTTAAATACCTCCTAGACCAAAGATTAATTTTATATAATATTAAAGATTCAATTATTTTACCGTGTATTTATGTATCCCGAAATCTTTATTACAAAATGAGTAAAACTTACCATCTTAAAAATAACTTTTTTTTTTGTAATATACCATCACCCAGGCCGGACTTGAGTCCTGGAGATGGGAAGTACAGTGCCTGCACTCTGAAGGAGGGGTGTTAATGTTGCAGTTTAAAAACTGTAGTGTAAAGCACCCTTCTGGCAAGACAGTGATGGAGTGAATGATGGTGAAAGTTTTTCTTTTTCGGGCCACCCTGCCTTGGTGGGAATCAGCCAGTGTGATAATAAAAAATAATAAAAAAAACCATCACCCATATACCTCAGCTGCTAGGTACCATCACCCACATACCTCAGCTGCTAGGTACCATCACCCATATACCTCACTGCTAGGTAACCATTACCCATATACCTCAGCTGCTAGGTACCATCACCCACATACCTCAGCTGCTAGGTACCATCACCCACATACCTCAGCTGCTAGGTACCATTACCCATATACCTCAGCTGCTAGGTACCATCACCCACATACCTCAGCTGCTAGGTACCATCACCCACATACCTCAGCTGCTAGGTACCATCACCCATATACCTCAGCTGCTAGGTACCATTACCCATATACCTCAGCTGCTAGGTACCATCACCCACATACCTCAGCTGCTAGGTACCATCACCCACATACCTCAGCTGCTAGTACCATTACCCATATACCTCAGCTGCTAGGTACCATCACCCACATACCTCAGCTGCTAGGTACCATCTCCCACATACCTCAGCTGCTAGGTACCATTACCCATATACCTCAGCTGCTAGGTACCATCACCCACATACCTCAGCTGCTAGGTACCATCACCCACATACCTCAGCTGCTAGGTACCATCACCCACATACCTCAGCTGCTAGGTACCATTACCCATATACCTCAGCTGCTAGGTACCATCACCCATATACCTCAGCTGCTAGGTACCATCACCCACATACCTCAGCTGCTAGGTACCATCACCCACATACCTCAGCTGCTAGGTACCACCACCCACATACCTCAGCTGCTAGGTACCATCACCCACATACCTCAGCTGCTAGGTACCATCCCTCATATACCTCAGCTGCTAGGTACCATCACCCATATACCTCAGCTGCTAGGTACCATCACCCACATACCTCAGCTGCTAGGTACCATCACCCACATACCTCAGCTGCTAGGTACCATCACCCACATACCTCAGCTGCTAGGTACCACCACCCACATACCTCAGCTGCTAGGTACCATCACCCACATACCTCAGCTGCTAGGTACCATCACCCACATACATCAGCTGCTAGGTACCACCACCCACATACCTCAGCTGCTAGGTACCATCACCCACATACTTCAGCTGCTAGGTACCATCACCCACATACCTCAGCTGCTAGGTATCATCACCCACATACCTCAGCTGCTAGGTACCACCACCCACATACCTCAGCTGCTAGGTACCATCACCCACATACCTCAGCTGCTAGGTACCATCACCCACATACCTCAGCTGCTAGGTACCATCACCCACATACTTCAGCTGCTAGGTACCATCACCCATATACCTCAGCTGCTACGTACCATCACCCACATACCTCAGCTGCTAGGTACCATCACCCATATACCTCAACTGCTAGGTACCATCACCCATATACCTCAGCTGCTAGGTACCATCACCCATATACCTCAGCTGCTAGGTACCATCACCCATATACCTCAGCTGCTATTTACCATCACCCACATACCTCAGCTGCTAGGTACCATCACCCACATACCTCAGCTGCTAGGTACCACCACCCACATACCTCAGCTGCTAGGTACCATCACCCACATACCTCAGCTGCTAGGTACCATCACCCATATACCTCAGCTGCTAGGTACCATCACCCACATACCTCAGCTGCTAGGTACCATCACCCACATACCTCAGCTGCTAGGTAACCATCACCCACATACCTCAGCTGCTAGTACCATCACCCACATACCTCAGCTGCTAGGTACCACCACCCACATACCTCAGCTGCTAGGTACCATCACCACATACCTCAGCTGCTAGGTACCACCACCCACAACCTCAGCTGCTAGGTACCATCACCCACATACTTCAGCTGCTAGGTACCATCACCCACATACCTCAGCTGCTAGGTACCATCACCCACATACCTCAGCTGCTAGGTACCATCACCCACATACCTCAGCTGCTAGGTACCATCACCCACATACCTCAGGTGCTAGGTACCACCACCCATATACCTCAGCTGCTAGGTACCATCACCCACATACCTCAGCTGCTAGGTACCATCACACCCACATACCTCAGCTGCTAGGTACCATCACCCATATACCTCAGCTGCTAGTACCACCACCCACATACCTCAGCTGCTAGGTACCATCACCCACATACTTCAGCTGCTAGGTACCATCACCCACATACCTCAGCTGCTAGGTACCATCACCCATATACCTCAGCTGCTAGGTACCACCACCAACATACCTCAGCTGCTAGGTACCATCACCCACATACTTCAGCTGCTAGCTACCATCACCCACATACCTCAGCTGCTAGGTACCATCACCCACATACCTCAGCTGCTAGGTACCACCACCCACATACCTCAGCTGCTAGGTACCATCACCCACATACCTCAGCTGCTAGGTACCATCACCCATATACCTCAGCTGCTAGGTACCATCACCCACATACCTCAGCTGCTAGGTACCATCACCCACATACCTCAGCTGCTAGGTACCATCACCCACATACCTCAGCTGCTAGGTACCATCACCCACATACCTCAGCTGCTAGGTACCACCACCCACATACCTCAGCTGCTAGGTACCATCACCCATATACCTCAGCTGCTAGGTACCATCACCCATATACCTCAGCTGCTAGGTACCACCACCCATATACCTCAGCTGCTAGGTACCATCACCCATATACCTCAGCTGCTAGGTACCATCACCCATATACCTCAGCTGCTAGGTACTATCACCCATATACCTCAGCTGCTAGTACCACCACCACCCACATACCTCAGCTGCTAGGTACCACCACCCACATACCTCAGCTGCTAGGTACCACCACCCACATACCTCAGCTGCTAGGTACCACCACCCATATACCTCAGCTGCTAGGTAGCATCACCCACATACCTCAGCTGCTAGGTACCATCACCCACATACCTCAGCTGCTAGGTACCACCACCCATATACCTCAGCTGCTAGGTACCACCACCCACATACCTCAGCTGCTAGGTACCACCACCCACATACCTCAGCTGCTAGGTACCATCACCCACATACCTCAGCTGCTAGGTACCATCACTCACATACCTCAGCTGCTAGGTACCACCACCCACATACCTCAGCTGCTAGGTACCACCACCCACATACCTCAGCTGCTAGGTACTTCCACCCACATACCTCGATTGTTAGTTACCAACAGAGGGAGTGATGGGAGGGATTGTAACGAGGGGGTGACAGGAAGGGGTTTAATAACGAAAGGGAAGGGAAGTATAGTAAGGAGAGGGGGAGAGGTATTGTAACGAAGGGGAAGGAGGTTAGTAACGAGAATAGGGAAGGTGAGTATAGTAACGAGGGGAAGGTGAGTATAGTAATGAGGGGAAGGTGAGTATAGTAATGAGGGGAAGGTGAGTATAGTAATGAGGGGAAGGTGAGTATAGTAACGAAGGGGAGGTGAGTATAGTAGCGAGGTGTAAGGGGTATAGTAGCAAAGGAGGGGCTAGTAACGAGGGGAAGGGGTATAGTAACAAAGGAGGGGGTTAGTAACGAGGGGAAGGGATATAGTAACAAAGGAGGGGTTAGTAACGATGGGTAAGGGGTATAGTAACAAGGGAGGGGGGTTAGTAACGAGGGGTAAGGGGTATAGTAACAAAGGGAGGGGGTTAGTAACGAGGGTAAGGGGTATAGTAACAAAGGGAGGGGGTTAGTAACGAGGGGTTAAGGGGTAATAGTAACAAAGGGAGGGGGTTAGTAACGAGGGTAAGGGGTATAAGTAACAAAGGGAGGGGGTTAGTAACGAGGGTAAGGGTATAGTAACAAAGGGGAGGGGTTAGTAACGAGGGGTAAGGGTATAGTAACAAAGGGAGGGGTTAGTAACGAGGGTAAGGGGTATAGTAACAAAGGAGGGGGTTAGTAACGAGGGGTAAGGGGTATAGTAACAAAGGGAGGGGTTTAGTAACGAGGGGTAAGGGTATAGTAACAAAGGGAGGGGTTAGTAACGAGGGTAAGGGGTATAGTAACAAAGGGAGGGGGTTAGTAACGAGGGTAAGGGGTATAGTAACAAAGGGAGGGGGTTAGTAACGAGGGTAAGGGTATAGTAACAAAGGGAGGGGGTTAGTAACGAGGGGTACGGGGTATAGTAACAAAGGGAGGGAGTTAGTAACGAGGGGTAAGGGGTATAGTAAGAAAGGGAGGGGTTAGTAACGAGGGGTAAGGGGTATAGTAAGAAAGGGAGGGGGTTAGTAACGAGGGGTAAGGGTATAGTAACAAAGGGAGGGGGTTAGTAACGAGGGGTAAGGGTATAGTAACAAAGGGAGGGGGTTAGTAACGAGGGTAAGGGGTATAGTAAGAAAGGGAGGGGTTATGTAACGAGGGGTAAGGGTATAGTAACAAAGGGAGGGGTTAGTAACGAGGGGTAAGGGGTATAGTAACAAAGGGAGGGGGTTAGTAACGAGGGGTAAGGGGTATAGTAACAAAGGGAGGGGGTTAGTAACGAGGGGTAAGGGGTATAGTAACAAAGGGAGGGGGTTAGTAACGAGGGAAGGGGTATCGTAACAAAGGGAGGGGGTTTAGTAACGAGGGGTAAGGGGTATAGTAACAAAGGGAGGGGCTAGTAACGATGGGTAAGGGTATAGTAACAAAGGGAGGGGGGGTTAGTAACGAGGGAAGGTGACTATAGTAACGAGGAGGGAGGGGGTAGTTGAAGAGGCGACCATCACACAACAACATAAATGCGGAAATACGAGCACCTAGTGAAGCGAACTTCCAACATTATTGATGACACATTGATGTCATGTAACTATCCTTACTTCCGCTAGGCTTCCCATCCCGCTTAAGTTATTATAAATGGCGGGACATGTATCACTGTCCGGGTCACTAACTACGCCCCTGGTGACATTGCTATATAATAAAAAAAAAACTAGAGTTATTTAGGCAGGAAGGTATCCCCGTATTGCATAAGCTCAGCCCTCTCCACCTCCATGCACGTGAAAGGAATAGTGCAGAGTGGGCATAAGGTTCGAATGTTGCAAAATATAAAATATCTTTGTGTATGTATGTGCGTATTTATTCCTGTACTTCTGTACAATTTCATATGTATACATGTGTGTATTTGTGTGCATGTGTATACCTTTGCATGTGTATAAGTACTAGGAACATGTATATATATATATATATATATATATATATACATTTATGTTATGTACACGTACGTGTGTGTTTGTGTTTGTACATTTGCGTATGTGTGCATATGAATGTGTTAGAATATATGTATGCACTGTGTATCAATATATATATATATAATATATATATATATATATATATATATATATATATATATATATAAAAAAAATATATATATATATATATATATATATATCACTTGTTCAGAGAACCTATACTGCACATGTAAGTTCCATCAAGCAACTTAACTATTGGGAACCCTTGGAAGTACTTGACTTGTACTCATTGGAGTGCAGGTGAGAGATACATCATAATCTACACCTGGAAGATCCTGGAAGAACTGGTTCCTAATCTGCACACAGAAATCACTCCCTGCGACAGCAATAGACTTGGCAGGCGATGTAACATATCCCCAGTGAAAAGTAGGGGCGTCACTGGTATACTAAGAGAAAACAATAACTGTCCGGGGCCCAAGACTGTTCAACAGCCTTCCACCAGCTATATTGGGAATTACCAATAGACCCTTTATTGTCTTCAAGAGGGAGCTGGACAGATACCTAAAGTCAGTGCCGGATCAGGCGAGCTGTGGTTCGTACGTTGGACTACGTGCGGCCAGCAGTAACAGCCTCGTTGAACAGGCCCGGATCCACCAAACTGCCTGGTCATGGACCGGGCCGTGGGGGCGTTGATTCCGGAATACCCTCCCGGTATATATATATATATATATATATATATATATATATATATATATATATATATATATATATATATATATTATATATACCTGGAGTTTACCTGGAGAGGGTTTCGGAGGTCAACGCCCCCGCGGCCAGGTCTAAGACCAGGCCTCATGTTGGATCAGGGTCTGATCAACCAGGCTGTTACTGCTGGCCGCACGCAAGCTGACGTACGAACCACAGCCCAGTTGGTCAGGTACTGACTTTAGTTGCCTGTCCAGTGCCTTCTTGAAGACAGCCAGGGGTCTATTGGTAATCCCCCTTATGTATGCTGGGAGGCAATTGAACAGTCTAGGCCCCCAGACACTTATTGTGTTGTCTCTCAGTGTACTTGTGGCACCCCTGCTTTTCATTGGGGGAATGTTGCATCTCCTGCCGAGTCTTTTGTTTTCATATGGAGTGATTTTTGTGTGCAGGTTTGGTGCCAATCCCTCCAGGACCTTCCAAGTGTATATTATCATGTATCTCTCTCGCCTGCGTTCCAGGGAATACAGATCAAGGACCCTCAACCGTTCCCAGTAGTTTAGGTGCCTTATCGCACTTATGTGTGCCGTGAAAGTTCTTTGTACACTCTCCAGATCTGCAATGTCGCCAGCCTTGAAGGTGGCCGTTAGTGTACAGCAGTATTCCAGCCTAGAGAGCACAAGCGATTTGAAGAGAATCATCATGGGCTTGGCATCCCTTGTTTTGAAGGTTCTCATTATCCATCCTATCACTTTCCTAGCAGATGAGGTAGATACATTGTTGTGGTCTTTGAAGGCGAGATCCTCTGACATTATCACTCCCAGGTCATTCACATTACTTTTCCACTCTATTGTATGGTTAAAATTTGTGGTATACCCTGACACATTTTTAATTTCTTCAAGTTTTCCATATCTGAGTAGTTGAAATTTCTCCTCGTTGAACTTCATATTGTTTTGAGTGGACCATTCGAAGATTTGGTTGATGTCCGCTTGGAGTCTCGCTGTGTCTTCGATGGAGGTCACTGCCATGGTGATCCAGGTGTCATCCACAAAGGAAGACACGGAGCTATGGCTTACATCTCTGTCTATGTCAGAAATGTGGATGAGGAATAGAATGGGAGGGAGTACTGTGCCTTGTGGAACAGAGCTTTTTACCGTTGCTGCCTGGGACTTTACTCTGTTTACTATTACTCTTTGTGTTCTATTTGTCAGGAAGTTGTAGATCCATCTACCAACTTTTCACGTTATTCCTTTATCCCGCACTTTGTGTGCTATTACACCATGGTCACACTTGTTGAAAGGTTTTGCAAAATCTGTGTATACTACATCTGTATTTTGCTTATCCTCTACAGCATCCAGGACCCTGTCACAGTGGTCCAGTAGCTGGGACAGGCAGGAGTGACCTGCTCTAAACCCTTGTTGCCCTGGGTTGTGTAACTGATGGGTATCTAGGTGGTTGGCGATCTTGCTTCCTAGAACCCTCTCAAAGATTTTTATGATATGGGATTTTATTGCTATCGGTCTGTAGGTTTTTGCAATTGCTTTACTGTCACCTTTGTGGAATGGGGCTATGTCTGTTGTTTTTAGTGAGTGTGGGATGACCCCTGTGTTCATGCTCCCTCTCCATAGAATGCTGAAGGCACGTGAAAGGGACTTCTTGCAGTTCTTGATGAACACGGAGTTTCATGGGTCTGGGCCTGGGGCAGAGTGCATGGTCATGTCATTTATTGCCTTTTAAAAGTCTTGTGGTGTTAGGATAATATCAGAGATTTTTGAAATGACCACATTTTGGGTCTCGATAATAAAGAATTCATTTAGATTGTCGACCCATAGTCTGGGTAACGGCAAGCTGAACACTGAGTCGTATCGAGACTTGCGTATCTCACTCATTTCTTTGCTGTCATCTGTGTATGTCTCATCTCGCCTAAGCAGGGGCTCAATACATAAAAACAGGGGATTACCAATAGACCCATGGCTGTCTTGAAGAAGGCGCTGGACAGGCACCTAAAGTCAGCACCTGAATAGCCGGGCTGTGGTTCGTAATCAGTTTGCGTGCGGCCAGCAGTAACAGGCTGGTTGATCAGACCCTGATCCACCACGAGGCCTGGTCTCAGACCGGGCCGCGGGGGCGTTGACCCCTCGAAACCCTCTCCAGGTAGCCTTGTGTGAGCGTATTAGATCAAAGTGAGTGGAGACAAATGGTCTTCATATTTTGACGTATTGTTGGAGTGTGAGCAAAGTGACATTTATGATGGGATTACAAGAAACTGATTAGCTGGTTTCGAGTCCTGGAGATGGGAAGAACAGCGCCGCCAGCACTCTGAAGGAAGAGTGGCGGATGTTACATTTCGGAGGGTCATTTGAATTGCAATGTTTGCGCACTTCTGGCGTAACATATATTGAATGAATGATGGTGAATATGTTTCCTTGTTTATCTGGTCGTTCTATCTCAGTGAGAGACGGCCAGTGTGCTTTTAAAAAATAATAGTAATAAGAGGAGACAATGGCAGCTGGTGTGCTGGAGAGCTCTAAAGCCAGAATCATAGTTTCCACATTCAGTCGTGTTCAGCACGAGGTGTCGGAAGGTGAGCACTACTGTTGTGCTGTGTTACTCCCTAGCATTATTGTGCCATCTTCCCACCAGCACCCACTGGGTGCTGTCAACCCACCAGCATTCACCGTTGTGCTCTTTTTCCCATCAGCACCCACCTGCTGTGGTAAGTATTCAATTTGAGGCATTTTAGTAATAATGTCAGTTGACTTAGCAAGTCCCCTTTCCCCTCTTCCGAGAAAAGTGAAACAGTGTTAAGCATATTTTTGATATGTAATATAGCACACACGTTACTATACTACAATTTATAGAAAATATAAAAATCTAATTTACCCAGTATATCCAAAGGTTTGCATAACTATAATTCACTGTTTTCTTTAGAGTCAACCTTCAGGTCATCCGTAATATTTTTTAAGTTGTGTAGATGTGTGCTGGTATACCTCCACTTTATGTAATTTTAATTTTTAAAGGGGTAGGCGGGAAGAAAGGGGTAGTGGAAGGACTCGGTCAGTGGTAGGTCTTCATACGACTAAAACCCACGTTAAGAAACGCTTGTCCTGTTTCCTGATAATCTTATCTAGCATATCTCTAGCAACAAGGTTAAGCTCTGGCTCCTCTTACAAACTCGTTTCTTACCCTATCCATCATCCAAGCTTATTCCTCAAGGGTCTTTTCTTTACATAAGTCTCTCTTCGTGTATCTTATTGTATGTTCTCTTAAAGTTTATTTTATTCCATTTATACCCATACCTGGGATTAATTTTCGATTGCTGGTGGAGGGTCACACGCGGCCTTGATGGCCTTCGTGTGTCAACAGGCTTTAAGCCCGATCAACCGACCTCATTCATCGAGAGGAGCTTCAGGAGGACAGAAAGATCTCACCAGCCCAGCTCCTCGAGGTCCTCCTGGGGACCACAGTAAGGCTCAGAACCAGATTATGATTACAAACATCCATTCCACACTAGAAATCGACTAGTTATTCACTGGTACATTTACCAACCCTCCTTCAGGAGCCAGTGGTGGGTTACCTGATTAAGACCCCTGTCAGGACTGATCCTGATGAATATATTCACGAGAGACTAACTTTTTTCAAGGTTATGTGCGCCGAGAGGTGTATGTCATTCAGTGCATCTCCGTGTACATACACTGAGATATACTTTAATCCCAATTTTATTAATTAAAGTGTTCTTGACTGGTGGTGAACGAGTGACATGACTTTGAGCCCAGTTCATCAATCAGCAAATATTAAACTGGTACACACTGAGAACAACAATGTGCACTTAAAGGGGATGTGTATCTCGGTATATATACACTTAAGAGTTTACTTTAACATACTTTAGGTACAAAAATATTCTTGACTGATAGTGTACAGGTTACATGCAACATTAATGGCCTGGTGTTGACGACAGGCCTTAAACATAATTAGGCAGTTACTCCTAGTCTTTAACACACTACAAAATATTAAACCGCTTCGATACTCGTGGTTCAAGTGGTAGCGGCAGCAGCGGCAGCAGCAACCTCCAAGCTCCGTACTTTTCTTCAACTATCAGAGCCACCAATGCTCCTATGATGACCTAGTTACAAGCAAAACTGCACTACCCAACGTAGCACCCAGAATGACCAAAGATTACCAACAGTGAAACCTACAAATCGAAAATATTAGAGATCAAAGGAAGACTGCCCACAAACCGAAAGCAACAAGCCGCTGCCAGCCGAACAACGTAACCCCAAGCTTTGTATAACTACTTCTTAACTACAACAATTCCTGTAGTATTATGAGGCGCAATCTAAGAGGAAACAGCACCAAGGCCAGCAAGAAAACACCGAAAAATCAACTATTCAACAAGTGTAGCCAGGAGGACGCCGGCCCAGCAACCACCCCCACCACACCCTCAAGGGCGACACCACAACAAACAACAAACTTCCCACCACTACAGATATCATACAAAAACTCAACCCACAACTCAGGATAAAATAACCATAATTTAAAACCCTAAAGATGTTTGATCACGTTGACCCTGTCTAAACCCTCCAAATCTGAAACAATCAAAACCTATTGGAAATAACTGCCTTTATTACACGCACAAAAGCCACACTATCCTAAACAATGCTAAAAGTCTATCAGTACTTAACACAACACAGGCCTTAAGCAACACTAGTTTGACCTCCGGCACCCCTTAAACACTAAAGCACCCTTCCCTGCATTTTTTTTACGAACCTGTTTAAGCGGGACCAATAGATACTCCCCACCAGGAACACCAACCAAAATGCAACCAAAAAGTTGGGGTGGTATTGCAATCATTACTCTAACCAATTATCTTGTATTAGCACCACTTCTTAGTGATAATAGGGAAAATACATTTTTGCTAATTTTACTGTAAAAAACCTTAAGCCCCTATAACAATGGGTCCCATTTACCGGATACCCCACACAAAAAACCCAAATTTCAGTGAGAAACAAAAGGGCCAAATAACAAACAACAAATGAATAGCACCACCTTCTCTTAGCGGAACTTCAACAAAACCTTTGGGCCTACAATGACCCCGAAACTGATTTCATCAAAAACAAACAACGCACTTCTCATACCAACAAAAATAAAAAACCAGGCTCACTGAAACGAGTGCAACCAAAAACCACTTGGGACCAATATCTACCCCCCTTAAAACGGGGAAATCCAGATAGCACTACAGACCACACCCTACCTTCCTCTTGAAAAACCATTATAAACCACCACTTGAATACAACAAATTTCTTAGACCCCCTGATGAGGCCTAATAAGGAATTTCACACTACCTAAGACTTTTAACTGGCCTCAGAATTCTCCAAGGCCAATGTATTGACACTAAAAGACATTTTCTTAACAAATTTCTTTGACTAACAAAAAACATTGTCCTATAAAAACAAACGATCACAAACAAACGGCTTGGTTGCCCATGGCTAACCACACCATTTTAAATCCATTTAAAAAACACCAATATGAAAAGCAATATAAACAGGGGTTTAAAACACAAAGATATCTTAAACCCATTCATCATCCCACCAAAGTAATAAAAAAGCCAAACAACATACACTCCAGTAGATTCACTGACACAAGAGGAATATAAAAAATACCGGGGAAAAAACCCCCCCGATCTAGGGACCCCAAAACTGAAAAAAAAACCAGAAATTTCCCTAACTAAAAAATAAAAACCCCCTGCTCCACTGACACAGCTAACAAAAAAACGACTTCTTTTCAACCTATTTTAAACTCGCCAAAAAAATTCCCACGCACCAATGCCCAGCAGGGACTACCTAGAGGGAATTTCCCAAATTCCTTCTATCTGCTCCCAAATGCCCATGGGAAATCACCTAATTAAAAAGTCACTTAAAATAACTCGGGAATCTGTCTCATGTCCCACCATTATTGACAAAGAGGGCCATGTCCTCTCCATGCATCTCATTTTTTTAACAAAATCACAAAACTAGCACCTTCCCGAAACACTCAAGACGGCAAGGGTTACACCCAAAACATAAAAGGGGTGACCCCACAGATTTTAAACAACTAAGGCCCAAAATCAAACTTATCATTGCATCCAAAAAATTTGAGAAACTCGGCACAAACTATATCATTTTTAACGGCACAAAAAATACTCAAAACCCCTGCCCAAATTTTGGGTTTAGGAAAAATAAAGCACTTTAAAGATGCAAACAAAAAATGCAGATCTGCTTTTCACAGCATTGGAAAAAAAGGAATATCCACTAGGAATTTTTATTGACCTAAGAAAAGCTTTTGACACAGTAGACCACGGCATCCTACTCCACAAACTTGACCATTATGGTATAAGAGCCATGCGCTTGCATATTTCAAATCTTACCTTACTAATAGGTATCAGTATGTCACCATTAAAGACACAGCATCAACAACACGGCCACTTGATACTGGAGTTCTGCAGGGAAGTGTCCTTGGTCCCCTGCTCTTCCTCATATACATCAATGATCTTCCAAACGTATCTCAACACCTGAACCCCATTCTCTTTGCTGACGACACGACTTATGTCATCTCTCACCCTAATCTTGCCACCCTCAACACCATTGTTAATGAGGAGCTGATCAAACTATTGACTTGGATGACAGCCAATAAACTTATGCTTAACACTGACAAAACCTACTACATTATGTTTGGTAGCAGAGCAGGAGATGCGCAAATTAACATTAAGATCGACAACACTCTAATTGCCAGGCATAATGAGGGCAAATTCCTAGGCCTATACCTCGACAACAACCTGAACTTCAGCACCCATATCCAACACATAACCAAAAAAGTATCCAAAACGGTTGGGATAATCTCCAAGATACGATACTACGTGCCGCAAACTGCCCTTCTCACACTATACCATTCACTTATATATCCATACCTCACCTATGCTATATGTGCTTGGGGTTCAACTGCAGCAACACACCTAAAGCCAATAATAATCCAACAAAAAGCCGCAGTAAGAATAATCACTAAATCCCATCCCTGGCAACACCCCCCCCCCCACTCTTCATAGATCTAAACTTACTCCCTGTTCAGTACATCCACACTTACTACTGTGCAATCTACATCTACATAACCTTAAATTCCAATATTAACCTTGACCTAAAACGCTTTCTTGATAGTTGCGACAGAACCCACAGGCACAATACCAGACACAAACATCTCTATGACATTCCCCGTGTCCGACTAAACCTTTACAAAAATTCAATGTATGTCAAAGGCCCTAAAATCTGGAACACCCTACCTGAAAATTCTAAAACTGCAGACACATTCATCACCTTCAAAACTGTAATAAAGTTGGTAGAATTACCGACAATATGTAAAGTAAAAGGACACAAGTGCAACTAATATGACATTTATTGTGGCTTGTCCAATGACAAGCTACCTTTCCTCGACGTCCTCATTCACAAAGTAGACAACAACCTAAGATTTCAAGTTTATCGGAAACCCACCAATAAAAATGATCTCACACACTTCTATTCCAGTCAAGATACCAAGACCAAAAGAGGCATCATCATCGGGTTTTTCCTAAGAGCATACCGAATTTGTAGTCCTGAGTTTCTTGACGAGGAATGTACATTCATTCACCAAACATTCACTAAGTTACATTTTCCTTCTTTTTTCATCAAAGACTGCAAGAAAAGAGCTCTTCAGATCATCAATTCTCCACGCATCAACACCGCTCCCAACAAAGTTATAATTCTTCCCAACAGCCAGGTTGCACTAAACGTCTCAAAAGTACTTTCACAAGCTAACACCAGAGTCGCCATCGCTTCTAGCACTTCAATAAAGGATCTAACCAGGACAAAACCCAAGCACCACGAACCAGTCAATGCAGGAGTCTACACTATACCCTGTGGAGGCTGTGACAAGATCTACGTAGGTGAAACAGCAAGAAACCTCGACACCCGCCTCAATGAACACATTTACGCATGTAGGAACGACAACTTAAACAACGCCTGTGTACAACACCGAAATTCCACCAATCATCTCATGAAATTCAGAGACGCCCAATTAGTGATCAAAGAAACTAATTTCCGCAGACGCAAGTGCCTCGAATCAGCACTGATCGCTGTTTCGAATACAATTAAACAAAACAACGGCAGCTTCACCATCTCCGAAGTCTTAGCAAGAATCCTCCTGAAAACAGTAAACCCTGCCATCACATAGTCTCTCCTGTTATACTACACAAAGCACATTACAGAGAGTGTACACTGAAAAAACCTGCCTCTTTCCAGTCTATATTTGTCCAACCTATTTTTATGTTACCCAAGTAATAGCTTTTATATCCTTTTACTCTTGTACGAATTAATTGCTCTACCATATTGTATTATTTTTGTTACTACTACTACTACTACTACTACTACTACTACCACTACTACTACTACCACTACCACTACCACTAGTGAACATCGAAATGGTACCTCACTAGTATTGCACCTCACTCAGAGCCTTTATATACCCTGTCCATGTATTGTTTGTAATGGCTTGATAAAGCTCCTGGAGAGCGAAACGTTGCCACAATAAATGTCATATTAGTTGCACTTGTGTCCTTTTACTTTACATACCTTCAAAACTACCATCAGAAAACATCTTATCTCCCTAATACACCCTGTCAACTAATTACACGAATACCACCTGGTGGTTCACACTTACACTCACTCACCCATTTGACCATAAACAGAAATATTAATCTCAATCTTAAAATAATGAATCTTGTGATACTCCAATACTGAAACTATGTACTGTGCCAAAACAAAAGCATTCACATTGCTAAACTCACAAACTAGTATTTAGTCACTTAGCCATAATACCAACTTACCTCATAATTTGTAATATTTTAAAATTAAGATTTAAACTAAGTCTGCCCGAAATGCCTAGCCATGCTAGGCGTTCTAGTGGTACACTCTGTAATTATTATTTTACTACATGTAAACCACACAATAACCAAATTCTGTAAACTCAGCATTGTAATCCTTATAGAGAATAAACTTTGAATTTGAATTGAATATCTCCCTGCCCTTGTTCTTTAAGCAATAAATAGGTACCTGGTTGTTAGTCTCCTCATACCTTCCCCTCTTCTTAATCCAGCATTAAGTAGGTACCTGGATCTCAGCCGACTGTAGTAGGTGATATCCTGGTGGGGTGTAAGTATATCTTGGATAGGTTTAGATAGGATAACAGTTCTTAGCCTGTAAATGAGTGACGTGAAATGAATAAATGATGACGTAATGACTGTAAGAGTCTGGGCTCAGCGTTGGTTCATCCTAAGTGAGCAGAGAGAGCTCACGTGCCGGGCTCAACGCTGGTTCATCCTAAGTGAGCAGAGAGAGCTCACGTGCCGGGTTCAACGCTGGTTCATCCTAAGTGAGCAGAGAGAGCTCACGTGCCGGGTTCAACGCTGGTTCATCTTAAGTGAGCAGAGAGAGCTCACGTGCCGGGCTCAACGCTGGTTCATCTTTAGTGAGCGCTGACAGAGCATTCATGTATACTACAGGAAATCAGCACCAGTGGTCAGTCTCGCTGTTTGATTATGTTATATGGAGCTTAAAATTCTTCCACCATGATTCCGTATGTGATAATGGTGGTCGTTGTGGTAGTATACCTGGTGGTGATGGTGGTAGTAGTGGTGATGGTGGTAGTGGTGGTAATGGTGGTAGGGGTGGTGGTAGTGGTGGTGATGGTGGTAGTGGTGGTGATGGTGGTAGGGGTGGTGATGTTGGTAGTGATGGTGGTAGTGGTGGTGATGGTGGTGGTGATGGTGGTGATGGTGGTAGTGGTGGTGATGTTGGTAGTGGTGGTGATGGTGGTAGTGGTGGTGATGGTGGTAGTGGTGGTGATGGTGGTAGTGGTGGTGATGGTGGTAGTGATGGTGGTAAGGGTGGTGATGGTGGTAGGGTGGTGATGGTGGTGATGGTGGTGGTGATGGTGGTAGTGATGGTGATGGTGGTAGGGGTGGTGATGGTGGTAGTGATGGTGGTAGGGGTGGTGATGGTGGTGATGGTGATGGTGGTAGTGATGGTGATGGTGGTAGGGGTAGTGATGGTGGTAGGGGTGGTGATGTTAGTGGTGGTGATGTTGGTGGTGGTGATGGTAGTGGTGGTGATGTTGGTAGTGGTGGTGATGGTGGTAGTGTTGGTGATGTTGGTGGTGATGGTGGTAGTGGTGGTGATGGTGGTAGTGGTGGTGATGTTGGTAGTGGTGGTGATGGTGGTAGTGGTGGTGATGGTGGTAGGGGTGGTGATGGTAGTGGTAGTGGTGGTGATGGTGGTAGTGGTGGTGATGGTAGTGGTAGTGATAGTGGTGGTGATGGTGGTAGTGGTGGTGATGATGGTAGTGGTGGTAGTGGTGGTGATGGTGGTGATGGTGTGGTGATGGTGGTGGTGGTGATAATGGTAGTGGTAGTGATGGTGGTAGTGGTGGTGATGATGGTAGTGGTGGTGATGGTGGTGGTGATGGTGGTAGTGGTGATGGTGGCAGCGGTATGATGGTGGTAGGGTGGTGAGGGGGTGTGTAGTGAGGTGTAGTGGTGTGATGGTGGGGGTGATGGGGTGTGATGAGGGTAGTGATGGTGGTAATGGTAGTAATGGGGGAAATGGTGTGATGATGGGGTGGTGATGGTGGTAGTGGTGATGGGCCGGCGTGTGGGGGTAGTGGTGGTGTGGTGGTATGGTGGTGATGGGGGTAGGGGTGTTTTGGGTGGTAGTGATGGTTTGGAGTGATGGTGTGTGGTGGTAGTGGTATGTGGTGGAATGGTGGGGATGGTGGTGTGGTGGTGATGGGGGGTAGTGGTGGTTTGGTGTAGTGGAGGAGGGTGGGGACAGTTGGGGTGGTATGTCGTGTGTCACCTATTTGGGGGTTGGGGGGTCAAATCTCAGCTGCGGGTCCTGCCTTTTACCACTTTCAAAAATTTTTACTCCCCCCCTACCTTATGAGGGCCCTGCATGCCTTTTAAAAAAACTATGTACGGATTATACCAAAATTTTTGCGGGGAAAAGAGGGGTTTTGCCTCTAAAAGGTCCCCTTCGGTTATACAAATACCTGGAGTATGTACTGGAGAGAGTTCCGGGGGTAATCCCCCGGGGCCCCCGCCCTGTGACCAGGCTTCATGGAGGACATAATTAGAAATTATATTTTTAATGTATTTCTTTCGGGGGCGAATAAAAGGGTTTTCCCGTATTGCATAAACCCAGTCCCCAGTATTCGTGCACGCAAAAGGATAGGAGGTGCGGCTAAGTTTGAAGTGAAAGGTGAAGTTTAATTTAAAGCCATCACATAAAAAACAATATCAGAATTTTTTTTAATAAAATTAACAAATTAGGAGGACAAACCCCAACAAAAAATTCAAATTTCCCCAAGAAAGACCAGCTTTAAAATTTTAAAGCTGACTGAAGGGCTTTGTAGTTGTCTAAATGCCCAATTTTAAATATGCACTAACACTAGGTTTGAACCCGGTCGAAAGACGCATTATCAAGATATAGAAAATTCTTTACAAGAAAAATACCAGTATAACCGAACGGGCCCGAATCGCCTATTTTTTTTTTTTTCTCTCGGTGAACCTGAAAAGCAAATGATTTCGGTAATTTTTTTTAGGTTAAACCAGGCGGGGTAACTATTAAATATTGTTAATAGCTAATAAGCGCTTCTGGTAGGCTTCAAATTTTATAGCGTTTTTTACCTTTAATGAATCATCCCCCTTAAATTTCGGATTTTAAAAGGGTGTGCTAATTTATTAAAAAAAATAGATTACTCAGAAAAATTGGAGGAACGTTTTATGGTCAAAAATATGTCAGTGACTTTAGGGGATATTATATAATGTATTAGGTTATCTTAAAATGAATTGTTTTATCCTAAATGTTTTGGGTAATTCTATAATGTTTTGGGCTACCCTATAATCTAGTCTGGAACGTTTTTCCGATTATTGAGTGAATCTTTCAGGTGGGGACTGACCCCCTCAGTCTGTTTTTCCCAAATTTGATGGACTGATTGGTCAGCTGATTATATGATTATTATTATTAGTTCACGACTTGACGCCGAAGGGCTGCTGTGTTATTTTTGGTGCTTGTGGTGACCCCAAATGTAGTCCCAGAACCCTTTGGGAGTGTACGACCCAAGTGGGTGTGGAGGACCGACCCAGGGTGTGCAGGACCCCACCCAGGGTGTGGGGGGACCAGCCCGGGGGGTGGAGGACCAGACGAGGGGGTGGAGGACCCAAAGTGGGTGTGGAGGACCCCGATGAGGGTGTGGAGGACCAGACTATGGGTGTGGAGGACCAGACCGAGGGTGTGGAGGACCAGACTGTGGGTGTGGAGGACCAGACTGAGGGTGTGGAGGACCAGACCGAGGGTGTGGAGGACCAGACTGTGGGTGTGGAGGACCAGACCCGGGGTTTTTGGGGGGACCAGCTGTGGGTTGGGGACCAACCCAGGGTGTGGAGGACCAAATGTGGGTGTGGAGGACCCGACCCAGGGGTGTGGGGGCCAGACTGTGGGGGGGAGGACCGCCGAGGGGGTGGGGGGCCAACCCAGGGTGTGGAGGCCCGACCGAGGGTGTGGAGGACCAGATGTGGGTGTGGAGACCAAGGGGTGTGGGGGACCAACTGTGGGGTGGGGGGACCAAATGTGGGTTGGGGGAGGACCAGAGTGGGGGTGGAGGACCAACTGTGGGTGGAGGACCAGATGTGGGGTGGGGACCCGATGTGGGGGTGGAGGACCAGACTGTGGCTGTGGAGGACCCAAACCCAGGGTGTGGAGGACCAGACCCAGGTTGGGGAAAAGATTGTGGGTGTGGAGGACCAGACCCCAGAGTGTGGACAAAACTGTGGGTGTGGAGGACCAATTTTTGGGGGTGGGGGCCAACTGTGGGTGTGGAGGCCGACTGTGGGTGTGAAGCCAGGGGGGTGGGGACCCGACTGTGGGTGTGGGGCCATGGGGTGTGGGGACCCTGTGGGTGTTGAGGACCAAATGTGGGTGTGGGGGACCCCCACTGTGGGTGTGGAGGTCCGACTGAGGATTGGGGGACCAGACTGTGGGGGTGGATGACCAGACGTGGACGTGGGACCCGACGGGATGTGGAAGACCAACTGAAAGTGTGGAGGCAGACTGTGGGGGTTGGGACAAGATGGGGTGTAAAAGACCCGCTGTGGGGGTAGAAGACCGAGTGGGTGTGGAAAGGCCCGACTGTGGGTGTGGAGGTCCCAAAGTGGGGGTGGAGGACGAGACGGGGTGTGGGGAAAACCCCATGAAGGTGTGGGGACCAGACTGGGGTGTGAAGGACCGACGTGGGTGTGGAAGACCGACTGAAGGTGTGGAGGACCAATTTGGGGGGTGGGGCCCGGTGGGGGTGGGGACCAGACTTGGGTGCAGAGGACAGATGTGAGTGTGGAAGACCCCACTGTGGGTGTGAAGGACCAGACTGTGGGTGTAGAGGATCAGATGAGGGTGTGAAGGACCGACTGTGGGTGTGGAAAAAACCCCGACTGAGGGTGGGAGGGACCAGACTTTTTGGGTGTAGAGGATCGCTGGGGTGTGAAAGGGCCAGACTTGGGTGGAAGACCCGAATGAGGGTGTGGAGACCAGAGTTGGGTGGGGGGACCAGACTGTGGGGTGGAACCAGACTGTGAGTGTGGAAGACAGACTGTGGGGAGAGGACAATGTGGGTGTGGAAGACCAGATGGGGTGCGGGACCCGATATGGGGGTGGAAGACCAGATGAAAGGGTGGAGGACCCAAATGTGGGTGTGGAGGACCCGATGTGGGTGTGGGGGACCAATGTGGGGTAGAGGACCCAAATGTGGGTGTGGAAGACCAACTGTGGGGGACGAGGCCCGATATGGGGTGGAAAACAGACTGAAGGTGTGGAGGACCCGACTGTGGGTTGGGGACCGACTGGGGGTTGGAGGACCAGAGTGGGGGTGGAGGGCCAAATGTGATGTGGAGGACCGACTGTGAGTGTGGAGGCCGACTGTGGGGTGGAGGGCCCGATTGGAAATGTGGAAAAACCACGTGGGTTTGGAGGACAGACTGGGGTGTGGAGGACCAGAGTGAGTATGGAGGGCCGGATGTGGGTGTGGAGGATCAGCTGTGGGGGGTGGAGGACAGACAGTGGGTGGGAGACCAACTGTGGGGGTGGAAGACAACTGTGGGTGTGGGGACCAGACGTGGGGGTGGAAAAATCAGATGTGGGTGTGGGGGACCGATGTGGGTGTGGAGGACCCGACTGTGGGTGGGAAGAGGATTGAGTGTGGGGACCAAATGTGCGTGTGGGGACCCGATGAAGGGGGAGGACAAGACTGTGAGTGGGGGAAAACCCGCGGGGTGTGGAGGGCCCAAAATGTGGGGGTGGAGGAAACTGTGGGTGTGGAGGACCCGATTTAGGGCGTTTAGGCCAGAGTGATGTGGAAACCCGACGTGGGGTTTTGGGGATCAGACTGTATGTGTGGGGACCGCGTGGGTATAGAAGATCAGATTTAGGGGGTGGGGACCAGACTGGGTGGGTGTGAAGACCCTTGTGGGTGAAGAGGACCAGACTGGGGTGTGAGGCCAGCTGTGGGGGTTTTGGGACCAGATTGGGGTTTTAGAAAAATCAACTGGGTGTGGGGACCAGATGTGGGTGAAAAGGACCGATGTGGGTGTGGGGTACCAGACTGTGGGTGTGGAGTACCCGACTGTGGGTGGGAGTACCAGACTGTGGGTTGGGATACCAGAGGGGTGTGGAGTACCCAAATGTGGGTGTGGAGTACCAGACTGGGGTGTGGGGGACAAGACTGTGGGTGTGGAGGACCCGACTGTGGGTGTGGGGATCAGACTAAGGTTGTGGAGGACCGATGTGGGTTTTGGAAGACCCGATGTGGGTGGGGGACCAGATGTGGGTGTGGAGGACCCCGATGGGGTGTGGAGGACCAGGGTGTGGGGTGGGACCAGACTGTGGGTGTGGGAGGACCAGATGAAGGTGTGAGGAACCCGATGAGGGTGGGGGACCAAATGTGGGTGTGGGGGACCAGATGGGGTGTGGAGGGCCCGACTGTGGGTGTGGAGGACCCAAATTTAGGGCGTTGAGGACCAGAGTGGTGTGGAAGACCAAGTGGGTGTGGAGGATCAGATGTATGTGTGGGGGACCAACGTGGTTAAGGTCGATTGAGGGTGTGGAGGACCGACTTGGGTGGGAAGACCAGACTGTGGGGAAGAGGACCGACTGGGGGGTGGGGGACCCGATGGGGTGTAGAGGACCCGACTGTGGGGTAGAAGATCAACGAGGGGGGTGGAGGACCAAATTTTGGGGAAAAGGACCAATGTGGGTGTGGAGTCCAACTGTGGGGGTGGATACCAGACTGTGGGGGGGGATACCAGCTGTGGGTGTGGAGCCAAAATTTTTTTTTTTATACCCTTTAAACCCCCAATTTTTAAACCGACTGTGGGTGTGGAGGCCAGACGTGGGTTGAAAATAAGGGGGGTGTGGGACAGATGTGTGGAGGACAATGTGGGTGGGGGAGGACCAGGGCTGTGGGATGAAGATCAAAAGAGGGTGTGGAGGACCCGACTGTGGGTGGGGGACCAGCTGTGGGTGTGGGGACCAGACGTGGGTTGGGGGGGCCCGATGAGGGGTTGGGAAGACCAGATGTGGGTGTGGAGACAGACTGTGGGTGTGGGGACAGAAGGGGTTGGAAAACCGATGGGGGGGGGCCGAAATGTGGGTGGGGGGGACCAACTGTGGGTGTGGAGGGTCAGCTGGGGTGGAAACCGACTGTGGGTGTGGGGCGACGTGGGTGTGGGGACCCAAAGTGGGTTGGAGGACCCAATGGGGTGGGAGGGCCCGATTGGGTTGAAATCAGACTGGGGTGTGGAGGACCAGCTGTGGGTGGAGGACAGATGTGGGTGTGGAGGGGCCCGACTGTGGGGATGAAAGTCAGACTGAGGGTGTGGGGACCAGACTGTGGGGGGGAAAGGGGAAGGGGGGCCGGGCTGGGGTGTGGAGGCCCCCCAGACGTGGGTGTGGAGATCAGACTGTGGGGGTGGGACAGACTGGGGGTGTGGGAAAACCGATGTGGGGTGTGGAGGCCAATGTGGGTGTTTGGGGGGCCAGACTGAGGGGTGGAAGCCAGATGTGGGGGTGGAGGCAACTTTGGGGGGGTGGGGGACCCGACTGTGGGGTGGAAGACCCGGGCTGTGGGTGTGGGGGCCAAACGTGGGTGTGGGGGGACCAGCTGTGGGTGTGGGGACAGAAAGGTTTTGGGGGCCAATGTGGGTGTGGAAGCAGGTTTTTGGGGGTGGAGGACCGATGTGGGTGTGGATGACCAGACTGGGGTGTGGAGGACCAGATGGGGTGTGGAGGACCAGACTGTGGGTTGTGGGGTGGAAGGACTTGGGGTGTGGAGGGCCCGACGTGGGTGTGGAAGGAAGATGTGGGGGGTGGAGGACCCCTGTGGGGGTGGAAGACAGATGTGGGGGTGGGGACCCGATTGGGGGGGGGGGGGAACCCGACTGTGGGTGTGGGAAGTGTGGGTTGGGGGAAGAGGGGGGGGGGCTGAGGGGTGAGGACCAGGCTGTGGTGTGAGGGCAGAGTGGGTGTGGAGGACCAACTGTGGGTGTGAAGACAAACTGTGGGTGTGGTGGACGGAGGGGTGGAAGACCAGCTGTGGGTGTAGAGGACCAGATGTGGGTGTGGAAGACAGCTGGGGGGGAGTTTTTGGGGGACAGGGAATGGGGGTAGGACCAGGGGTGTGGGGGTGGGGGAGGGACCAGACTGTGGGTGTGGGGGGACCAATGTGGGTGGGGAGCCAAAGTGGGTGTGGTGGCAAAATTTAGGGGTGGAGACCAGGTGTGGGGTGTGAGGCCAGATGTGGGGGGTTAAAAATGGGTGTGGGGACAATTTAGGGGGGGAAGGGGCCAAAAGTTGGTGAGACCGCTGTGTGTGGGAAGACAAATGGGGGTGGGGGACCAGCTGTGGGGGTGGAAGAACAGCTGTGGGGGGTGGAGGGCCAACTGTGGGTGTGGAAAACCCAAAAGGGGTTGGAAGACAGCTGTGGGTTTTTGGGGGGCCCAACTGTGGGTTGGAAGACAGACTTGGGGGGTGGTGACCCGACTGGGGTGGGGAAGACCAATTTTTTGGGGGTGGGGGACCGATGTGGGTGGGGACCAAACTGCGGGGGTGGGGACCAGTTGTGGGGGTGAAGAAGCTGTGGGTGTGGAAGCCAGATGGGGTGTGGAAGACGACTGTGGGTGGAAGACCAGACGTGGGTGTGGAAAAACCCGATGTGGGTGGAGACCAGATTAGGTGGGTTTGGGGGCAAATGTGGGGTGGGAGGGCCCAAATTTAGGGGGTGGAGGATCGACGGGGGTGGGGGACCCGATTTGGGGGTGGAGGGCAGAGTGGGGGTGGAAAAACCAGTGGGGGTGGAGGACCGACTGTGGGTGTGGAGGACCAGATTGAGGGTGTGGAGGATCAGACTGTGGGTGTGGAAGACCAGACTGAGGGTGTGGAGGACCAGACCGTTGACATGAAATACCTTACCATGGGCGTTGAGAACCAGACCATGGGCGTGGAGGACCGAAAAATCGGCGTAGAAGACCAGACCATGAGCGTGGAGCCCCCGACCATGGGCGTGGACGCCCAGACCATGGGCGTGGAGAACCAGACCATGGGCATAGAAGACCAAACCATGGGCGTAGAGGCCCAGACCATGGGCGTGGAGGACCAGACCATGGGCATAGAAAACCAGACCATGAGCGTGGAGGACCAGACTGTTGCCGTGCAGGACCAGACCACGGGTGCGCAGCGTTCTGGAGACCTAACCCACAGGGTCATCCTGGACCACATGAACAAGTTCTTGATGCAGTGGACGCCCCGGGAGACACACATCGTCATAGAACTTCAGGTCAGCAGTCTTATTTATGCTCTGAACTATAGATACATTACACTCCTTACTTTTATATTATCTACGATGGTGCATACAGTGTGTTACTTGCCTGGTATAATGTAAGTAATCTTGTTTGTGTCTGGCATGGCGCAAATATCTTCAATACCAGTACAGGAGGACCCTGCTTATACAGCAGGTTAGGCTCCCAGCTACTGCTGTACAGGAAGGCCCTGCTTATACAGCAGGTTAGGCTCCCAGCTACTGCTGTACAGGAGAGCCCTGCTTATACAGCAGGTTAGGCTCCCAGCTACTGCTGTACAGGAAGGCCCTGCTTATACAGCAGGTTAGGCTCCCAGCTACTGCTGTACAGGAAGGCCCTGCTTATACAGCAGGTTAGGCTCCCAGCTACTGCTGTACAGGAAGGCCCTGCTTATACAGCAGGTTAGGCTCCCAGCTACTGCTGTACAGGAAGGCCCTGCTTATACAGCAGGTTAGGCTCCCAGCTACTGCTGTACAGGATTATTGTTTTAATTTACGATATGTATTACAAGTAGAAATAAGTTGAACAAATATGTAGGTAGGAGAGGTTGAGTTTGAGAAAGACTTACCTAACATAAGCCAGTAGGCCTGCAGCAGTGCTCCTTTATTCTTATATTCTTAACTCAGAAAACAGTTGGGGCTTGAACCCATCGTAGGTTAGCCTTAAGTCTCGGAGTCTAGTCTGCTAACCACTGTATAACTGGTTCCACTGGTTAACACACTGGCCTCCCATATGTTATACTCGTTATAGGTTCGAATCCTTCTCGTTCCATGATTTATACAAATACAAATTTTATTTTTTTTGCAGAGGTTATAATGTGTGATTTACAATTTATAAAGTGTTGTTAAGCACAGTTAGTTTAACATGTTTATTATGCAGCCCATACCCATCCTGTGGGTGGTAACATTACAGAGGTAGATAATGGGTCCAGGAACTGGACCATAAAGTTTTGATAGCTGAATAAGGTACAAAGGTAATGAACTCACAAGCTACAAAGATAATGAATCATGTAAGTAAGTAAATTTACTTACTTTTATACATGGCTACAGTCATGAACAAATTATAGAGTAATGAGCAATTCACACGCCCACACCCGGTCATAACTATGAGTTATTGGTGCAAATATTAATTGTTGTGTTACACACACACACTCACACACACACACACGCACACACACACACACACACACACACACACACACACACACACACACACACACACACACACACACACACAGAGCACAGGACGAAAGGAAGACAATGAAAGAGAGAGTTCAAAAACGAAAGGAGAAATGGGAGGAAATGAAAAAGGAGAGCAGAATAACCCAGGATCAAATGGAAGGAAAAGCGCACCCCCCAGAAACACCTGCAGAAGGACTCCAGCCACGACACCCCGAAGGCAACTGAACAATCCAAACCAACCATCACACACCAATCCCTCTGTTTCCACCCCCCGCACCACAGTTTACAGTATTAGAACAGAAGTTGAAGGTTTGTACACAAATGCAGATGGATTAACGAATAAACATGAGGAATGGCAAGAAAG
This sequence comes from Cherax quadricarinatus, assembly GCF_026875155.1. Lineage (NCBI taxonomy): Eukaryota > Metazoa > Arthropoda > Malacostraca > Decapoda > Parastacidae > Cherax > Cherax quadricarinatus. The sequence continues at coordinate 12,457,478 of NC_069423.1, read as the reverse complement.
AATCAATGAGAAGTCCCCAGACATCATAGCAGTTACAGAAACAAAACTCACGGAGACAATAACAGATGCAATCTTCCCACCAGGATACCAAATCATGAGGAAAGATAGAAGGGGCAGGGGGAGAGGTGGGGTTGCTCTGCTCGTAAAAAACAGATGGAAATTCGAGAAAATGGAAGGAATAGATGAGACGGGAGAAGAGACTACATAGCAGGTACACTTCAGTCTGGGGAACACAAAGTGGTCATTGCAGTGATGTATAATCCACCACAGAACTGCAGGAGGCCAAGAGAGGAATATGAAGAGAGCAACAGAGCAATGGTGGACACACTTGCTGAGGTGGCAAGAAGAGCTCACTCCAGCAAGCAAAGTTGCTGGTTATGGGGGATTTCAACCACAGGGAGATTGACTGGAAAACCTGGAGCCACATGGGGGGTCCCGAAACATGGAGAGCCAGGATGTTGGACGTGGTGCTGGAAAACCTCATGCACCAACATGTTAAGGACACTACCAGAGTGAGAGGGGAGGATGAACCAGCAAGATTGGACCTTGTGTTCACCCTGGGCAGCTCAGATATTGAGGACATCAAGTATGAGAGTCCCCTAGGAGCTAGCGACCACATGGTTCTGTGCTTTGAATACATAGTAGAGATGCAAGTGGAGAGAATAGCAGGAGTTGAATGGGAAAAGCCTGACTACAAAAGAGGGGACTACATAGGGTTGAAGAACTTCCTGCGGGAGTTCCAGTGGGACAGAGAACTGGCAGGAAAGCCAGTAAATGAAATGATGGAATATGTAACAACAAAATGCAAGGAGGCAGTGGAAAGGTTTATTCCCAAGGGCAACAGTAACAACGGGAAGACCAGAACGAGCCCCTGGTTTACCCTACGGTGTAAGGAGGCAAAAACAAAGTGCAATAGAGAATGGAAAAAGTACAGAAGGCAGAGAACACACGAAAATAGGGAGATCAGTCGCAGAGCCAGGAATGAGTACGCACAGGTAAGGAGGGAGGCCCAGCGACAGTATGAAAATGACATAGCATCGAGAATCAAGACTGACCCGAAACTGTTGTATAGCCACATCAGGAGGAAGACAACAGTCAAAGACCAGGTGATCAGATTAAGGACAGAAAGTGGAGAACTCACAAGAAATGATCGGGAGGTATATGAGGAGCTGAACAGGAGATTTAAGGAAGTTTTTACAGTAGAGACAGGAAAGGCTGTGGGAAGACAGCACAGAAGGGAACATCAAGAGGGAATATACCAACAAGTGTTGGATGACATACGAACAACTGAGGAGGAGGTGAAGAAGCTCTTAAGTGACCTTGACACCTCAAAGGCGAAGGGACTGGACAACATCTCCCCATGGGTCCTTAGAGAAGGAGCAGAGATGCTGTGCGTGCCTCTAACCACAATCTTCAACACATCCCTTGAAACTGGGCAACTACCTGAGAAATGTAAGACAGCTAATGTAGTCCCCATATTTAAGAAAGGAAACAGAAACGAGGCACTAAACTACAGACCTGTGTCTCTGACATGTATTGTGTGCAAAGTCATGGAGAAGATTATCAGGAGGAGAGTGGTCGAACACCTGGAAAGGAATAAGATTATAAATGAAAACCAGCATGGGTTCATGGAAGGCAAATCTTGTATCACAAACCTCCTGGAGTTTTATGACAAGGTAACAGAAGTAAGACACGAGAGAGAGGGGTGGGTAGATTGCGTTTTCCTAGACTGTAGGAAGGCCTTTGACACAGTTCCCCACATGAGATTAGTGCAGAAGCTGGAGGATCAGGCACACGTAAAAGGGAGGGCACTGCAATGGATAAGAGAATACCTGACAGGGAGGCAGCAACGAGTCATGGTACGTGAAGAGGTATCACAGTGGGCGCCTGTTACGACGGGGTCCCACAGGGGCAGTTCTAGGACCAGTGCTATTTTTGATATATTGAAACAAGATGGGGAAGGAAAAGCTCTGAAGTGCCCCTGTTCGCAGATGACGTAAAATTTGATGAGAAAAACGGCGAGGATGAGGCGGACTGCAAAGAGACCTGGAAAAGGGACTGGGGTCCAAAACTGGCTTTCGAATTCATCTACCCCAAATGAAAGTATGAAGATTGGGGGAAGGGCAAAGAGGCCCGCGACAAAAAAAATATGTTTAGATGGCCAAAGTGAAAATTCACTCAGGAAAAAAAGATCTGGGGGGTGAGTATAACACGAGCTATCCCCGAGGGACATAAAATCGGAAAATGCTGCACTGGGGCCCCTGGCAAACCTACGGATAGCTTTCCCGATACCTCGCAAGGATTCTTTAAAGACTTGTTACCTTTACGTCGGGCCCCATACTGGAGTATGCGCACCATTTTTGGAAAATCCACCCTAGTCAAGCCGTCAAGAATTAAAAAGGGTAAAAGGGTTTTGCAACAAGACTAGTCCCAAGCTACGGGGATTTTTACGAAAAAAGGGTTTTGAGGGAAATGGCCCCCGACGAACTGGAGGACAGGAGGGCGGGGGGAGACATGATAACGACATATAAAAAACTGCGGGGAATGACAAGGTGGACAAAACGGGATGTTCCCAGGAGGGGACACAGACCAAGAGGTCAAAATTTGGAAGTTGAAGATCAGATGAACAAAGGGATGTTAGAAAGTATTTTCTTCAGCATAGTGGTCAGGCCGGGGAATGGCCTAAAAGTGAAGTAGGGAGGGGGGAAACCATATATATTTTTTAAGGCGGGGTATGATAAAGCTCAGGGAGCGGGAAAAGAGAGAGGCCCTAGTAGAAATAGTGAAGAGGGGGGGGCCAGGAGTATGAATAAACCCCCTGCAACCACAAATAGGTGGTAAAAATGGGAGTCCACTCCCAGTCACCATCCCCACCATACACACTCCCGTCACCATCCCCCACCAATTCCCTACCGTCCCATCACCCCCATCACCTACCAGTCCCCTCCCCATCATACCATACAGTCACCATCCCCCCTTCCATACCAGTCACCATCCCTCATCCCACCCCCGTCCCATCACCACCATCACACCCAGTCCCCCCACCATCACACTCCCGTCACCATCAACACCTAACACACCAGTACCATCCCCATCATCACACACCGTCACCATCCCCCCTATATCAGCCCCTCACACCATGCCCTACCAGTCCCCATCACCCCAACACACTACCAGTCACCAACACACCACACACACTACCATCCCCTCACCACCCACACATACCGTCCCCCACACCACCACACACCTGCCAGTCACCATCCCCACCACACACACTCCTCACCATCACCCCCAACACACTACAGTCACCCCCCACCAAAACCCTACAAGAGGTTACGCAAAAGTAGAGGATCGGCCACATAACAGGAAAGGCACTAAAAAGGATCGGGTTTATGACAGGGGGGGAAACAACGAGTCTGGACGTGCGAGGTGTCAGAGTGGGCGCCTTGACAAGCGGGGTTCCACAGGGGTCAGCCCGGACCTGTGCTGTTCTTGGTTATGTGGGAAAGACATAATGGAAGGGTAGATCAGAAATGTCCTTTTTTCGATGTGTGAAAGTTAATGAGAAGAAACAATCGGTGGGATCAGGAGGACTACAAAGAGACCGGAAGGGTACAAGCCTGGTCCAGTAACTGGCTTCTTGGTTTAACCCCGCAAATGCAAATCAGAAGATTGGGGGGGCAAAGAGGACCCCGAAAAATATAGTTTAGATGGCCAAAGACTGCAAACTTCACTCAAGGAAAAAGATCTGGGGGGGGGTATAACACCGAGCATATCTCCTGAGGCGCACATAAACTCGGATAACTGCTGCAGCATACGGGCGCCTGGAAATACCTACGGATAGCGTTCCGATACCTCAGCAAGGATTCGTTCAAGACTCTGTATACCATTTACGTCAGGCCCATACTGGAGTATGCAGCACCAGTTTGGAATCCACACCTAGTCAAGCACGTCAAGAAATTAGAGAAGGTGCAAAGGTTTGCAACAAGACTAGTCCCAGAGCTACGGGGATTGTCCTACGAAGAAAGGTTGAGGGAAATCGGCCTGACGACACTGGAGGACAGGAGGGTCAGGGGAGACACGATAACGACATATAAAATACTGCGCGGAATAGACAAGGTGGACAAAGACGGGATGTTCCAGAGATGGGACACAGACACAAGAGGTCACAATTGGAAGTTGAAGACTCAGATGAATCAAAGGGATGTTAGAAAGTATTTCTTCAGTCATAGAGTGGTCAGGCCGTGGAATGGCCTAGAAAGTGAAGTAGTGGAGGCGGGAACCATATATAGTTTTAAGGCGAGGTATGATAAAGCTCATGGAGCAGGAAGAGAGAGGACCTAGTAGCAATCAGTGAAGAGGCGGGGCCAGGAGCTATGACTCAACCCCTGCAACCACAAATAGGTGAGTACAAATAGGTGAGTACACACTACCAGTCACCATCACCACCACACACACTACCAGTCACCATCACCACCACACACACTACCAGTCACCATCACCACCACACACCTACCAGTCACCATCAACACCTGATTGCGTGAGTATCTCTTCTGAGTGGCTGTAAACAGACGGAATATCCTGCCACAGCTGCTGAACCACCTACACACTGCAGCATTCTTTTAGACGTAATATCTGATTAATCTGGTCTATGGTAATATTACGACAAGATACGGCAGGATACTCACTCGAGCGCTCACGTTCGTCGTTCCTGGGGTCGTAACCGAGTTACGAAGGCAGCCACATTGTTCCTGTATTGGAGAGGTAATAGTCTGTGTAATCAAAGTGCTATAGCAGGGAAAATATTTAAAATGTGTAATATATTAGATGTACATTACCAGGATTGTTGTAATCTGAGTAGCAGATTTACGGCCTATAGAAAATGCTTAGCGACTCCGTATAACGAAGATCTGAAAGAAATAACGATCGTACGAACGAGCTGACATTAGCGTAGCAATAAATGGAATAATAACAAGAGTTAAGTAAGCAGATCAACATGTGATGATGACGGTGGTAAAGGTGTGTGTTTATCTCTCGCCAACAGCCTCCTTAAACATTGCCTTGGAGGAGCAACAGACCTGAGTTAACGTGTGTACCAACACGCAAGGTATGTTACACCTGACAGCACTTAACGTGTGTACCAACACGCAAGGTATGTTACACCTGACAGCACTAGTACTGTTGTTATTTATAATGTGACAGCTGTAACGATTCCGACACACACACACACACACACACACACACACACACACACACACACACACACACACACACACACACACACACACACACACACACACACACACAGTGGAGACTGCAGTAAATGAAAGAGCTAAGCTATATGTGGAGGCCCTAACAGACCACAGCAGAGCCCAGGAAAGCTGAGAAGGGAAAATGACAGGCCACTGAGCCCAAGTACATTAGCTAGTGAAACTGAAGAAAGGAAAGCTGCAATGGAGGAAATCAAATTAAATGAGGGGATACTCAGGGATATGCAGTGGGAGAATGAAAGGGTGAGGTCAGTCTTTGTGTATGGGCTCCAGGAAGTTGAAGGGGAAACATATGAAGCAAGAAAACAAGGGGAAAAAAAGCAATTGAAAGCATCATGAAAGCAATAGGAGAAGACGACATGACCCAGCTGGAAAATTTTCGAAGAATAGGGGGGTTTGTAAGAAAAAGAACCCGGCCAGTGAAAGTGACCTTCAAGGCAGAATCAACTCGGAACAGGATCCTGCAGGAGAAAGCACGATTAAGGGACATGCCGGCATACAGGAAGGTGTATCTCGACCGCGACAGAACACAAACAGAAAGGCAGAAACAGAGAGAGATGGTACAAAGGCGAAAGGAGGAAAGAGAGGGGATGGAGAAGACAGACATGAGATTCCAGACACAGGAAGATCAAATAGAGCCTCCCTCACAACTTCCTATAGAAGCCTCTCAACCAGGTCAACCCCAGTGCAACCAAACACTCTAAACCAAAACACCCATGCCACATCCAATGCCCCCACCCACTGCATTACAAACTCCACCCCCACAGCAACCACCCATAGTTCCTTATCAGGTCTCCCACTTCCCCAACCCCAATACACCTCCCAGACCACAATCTTTGAAAAGAAGTTGAAGGTGTGGTATACAAATGCAGATGGAATAACAAATAAGTATGAGGAGTGGCACGAAAGAATCAAGGAGACATCCCCAGACATAACAGCACTCACAGAAACAAAACTCACCAGAATAATAACAGATTCAATCTTTCCATCCGGATATCAAATCCTCAGGAAAGACAGAGGGAGGAGAGGGGGAGGAGGAGTTGTACTGCTCATTAAAAACCAGTGGGGGGTTGAGAAAATGGAAGGAATGGATGGCACGGGCGAAAGGGACTACTTAGTAGGAACAATCCAGTCTGAGAGACATAAGGTGATAATTGCAGTAATGTACAAACCACCACAGAACTGCAGGAGGCCAAGAGAAGAATACGATGAGAGCAACAGAGCAATGGTCGACACACTAGCCGAGGTGGCCAGGAGAGCACACATGGGGGGAGCAAAGTTACTAGTTATGGGTGATTTCAATCACAAGGAGATTGACTGGGAAAACCTGGAGCCCCATGGGGGTCCCGAAACATGGAGAGCCAAGATGATGGATGTGGTACTGGAAAACCTCATGCATCAACATGTTAGAGACACTACCAGAGAGAGAGGAGAGGATGAACCAGCAAGACTGGACCTTGTATTCACCTTGAGTAGTTCTGACATCGAGGATATCACGTATGAAAGGCCCCTGGGAGCTAATGATCATGTGGTTCTGTGCTTCGACTACATAGTTGAGCTCCAAGTGGAGAGAGCAGCAGGATAAGATAAGATAAGATAAGATTTCGTTCGGATTTTTAACCCCGGAGGGTTAGCCACCCAGGATAACCCAAGAAAGTCAGTGCGTCATCGAGGACTGTCTAACTTATTTCCATTGGGTCCTTAATCTTTGTCCCCCAGGATGCGACCCACACCAGTCGACTAACACCCAGGTACCTATTTGCTGTTAGGTGAACAGGACAACAGGTGTAAGGAAACGTGTCGAAATGTTTCCACCCGCCGGGAATCGAACCCGGGCCCTCCGTGTGTGAAGCGGGAGCTTTAGCCACCAGGCCACCGGGCCACACCAGGAATAGGGTGGGAAAAACCAAACTACAAAAGGGGGAACTACTCAGGCTTGGGGAACTTCTTTCAAGACATTCAGTGGGAGAGGGAACTGACAGGAAAACCAGTACAAGAAATGATGGACTATGTGGCAACAAAATGCAAGGAGGCAGAGGAGAGGTTTGTTCCCAAGGGAAACAGAAATAATGGGAAGAACAGAACGAGTCCTTGGTTCACCCAAAGGTGTAGGGAGGCAAAAACTAGGTGTACTAGAGAATGGAAAAGGTACAGAAGACAGAGAACTCAGGAAAATAAAGAGATTAGCCGAAGAGCCAGAAACGAATATGCACAGATAAGAAGGGAGGCTCAGCGGCAATACGAAAATGACATAGCATCGAAAGTCAAGGCTGACCCGAAGCTGTTGTACAGCCACATCAGGACTAAAACAACAGTCAAGGACCAGGTAATCAGACTGAGGAAGGGTGATGGGGAATTCACAAGAAACGACCGGGAGGTATGTCAGGAGCTCAACACAAGACTTAAAGAAGTATTTACAGTGGAAATCAGTAGGACTCCAGGAAATCAGAGCAGGGGGGTTGCACCAGCAAGTGCTGGATGAGGTACATATAACCAAGGAGGAGGTGAAGAAGCTGCTATGCGAACTTGACACCTCAAAGGCGGTGGGACCAGACAACATCTCTCCGTGGGTCCTTAAAGAGAGGGGGCAGAGACATTGTGTGTACCATTAACAAAGATCTTCAACACATCATTTGAAACTGGGCAACTCCCCGAGGTATGGAAGTTGGCAAATGTAGTCCCAATTTTTAAAAAGGGAGACAGACATGAGGCACTAAACTACAGACCTGTATCACTAACGTGTATAGTATGCAAGGTCATGGAGAAGATCATCAGGAGGAGAGTGGTGGAGCACCTGGAAAGAAACAAGTGTATAATTGACAACCAGCATGGTTTCAGGGAGGGAAAATCCTGTGTCACAAACCTATTAGAGTTTTATGACAAGATGACAGAAGTAAGACAAGAGAGAGAGGGGTGGATCGACTGCATTTTTTTGGACTGCAAGAAGGCCTTCGACACAGTTCCTCACAAGAGGTTACTGCAAAAGCTAGAGGATCAGGCACACATAACAGGAAAAGCACTGCAATGGATAAGAGAATACCTTACAGGGAGGCAACAACGAGTCATGGTACGTGACGAGGTGTCAAAGTGGGCGCCTGTGACAAGCGGGGTTCCACAGGGATCAGTCCTAGGACCTGTGCTGTTCTTGGTATATGTGAATGACATAACGGAAGGGATAGACTCAGAAGTGTCCTTGTTTGCGGATGACGTGAAGTTAATGAGAAGAATCAAATCGGATGAGATCAGGCAGGACTACAAAGAGACCTGGACAGTTACAAGCTGGTCCAGCAACTGGCTCCTTGAGTTTAACCCCTCCAAATGCAAAGTCATGAAGATTGGGGAAGGGCAAAGAAGACCGCAGACACAATATAGTTTAGATGGCCAAAGTCTGCAAACCTCACTCAAGGAAAAAAGATCTGGGGGTGAGTATAACACCGAGCATATCTCCTGAGGCGCACATCAATCAGATAACTGCTGCAGCATACGGGCGCCTGGCAAACCTACGGATAGCGTTCCGATACCTCAGAAAGGAGTCGTTCAAGACTCTGTATACCATTTACGTCAGGCCCATACTGGAGTATGCAGCACCAGTTTGGAATCCACACCTAGTCAAGCACGTCAAGAAATTAGAGAAAGTGCAAAGGTTTGCAACAAGACTAGTCCCAGAGCTACGTGGATTGTCCTACGAAGGAAGGTTGAGGGAAATCGGCCTGACGACACTGGAGGCCAGGAGGGTCAGGGGAGACATGATAACGACATATAAAATACTGCGCGGAATAGACGAGGTGGACAAAGACGGGATGTTCCAGAGATGGGACACAGACACAAGAGGTCACAATTGGAAGTTGAAGACTCAGATGAATCAAAGGGATGTTAGGAAGTATTTCTTCAGTCATAGAGTAGTCAAGCCGTGGAATAGCCTAGAAAGTGAAGTAGTGGAGGCAGGAACCATACATAGTTTTAAGGCGAGGTATGATAAAGCTCATGGAGCAGGGAGAGAGAGGACCTAGTAGCAATCAGTGAAGAGGCGGGGCCAGGAGCTATGACTCGACCCCTGCAACCACAAATAGGTGAGTACACACTACCAGTCACCATCACCACCACACACACTACCAGTCACCATCACCACCACACACACTACCAGTCACCATCACCACCACACACTGCCAGTCACCATCACCATCACACACACTACCAGTCACCATCACCACCACACACACTACCAGTCACCATCACCACCACACACACTACCAGTCACCATCACCACCACACACTGCCAGTCACCATCACCATCACACACACTACCAGTCACCATCACCACCACAACACTAACCAGTCACCATCACCACCACACACACTACCAGTCACCATCACCACCACACACACTACCAGTCACCATCACCACCACACACACTACCAGTCACCATCACCACCACACACACTACCAGTCACCATCACCACCACACACACTACCAGCCACAATCCCCACCATGACTATTGTCACACCCTGCGTCATTATATACTGGAGTGCAATAAAATTAATGAATTTCGAGACAACTCGCTCAGAAATGTTCAAGAAATGGCAAAGTATTTTATCCACAGTTGTATATTACAGACCATTCTGGAGAAATACATTGACTTCGCTACCTGTAAATAATGCATTACCATGTGTGTGTGTGTGTGTGTGTGTGTGTGTGTGTGTGTGTGTGTGTGTGTGTGTGTGTGTGTGTGTACTCACCTATTTGTACTCACCTATTTGTGGTTGCAGGGGTCGATTCACAGCTCCTGGCCCCGCCTCTTCGCTGATTGCTAATAGGTCCTCTCTCTCCCTGCCCCATGAGCTCTATCATACCTCGCCTTAAAACTATGTATGGTTCCTGCCTCCACCACATCACTTTCTAGGCTATTCCATGGCTTGACTACTCTATGACTGAAGAAATACTTCCTAACATCCCTTTGATTCATCTGAGTCTTCAACTTCCAATTGTGACCTCTTGTGTCTGTGTCCCATCTCTGGAACATCCCGTCTTTGTCCACCTCGTCTATTCCGCGCAGTATTTTATATGTCGTTATCATGTCTCCCCTGACCCTCCTGGCCTCCAGTGTCGTCAGGCCGATTTCCCTCAACCTTTCTTCATAGGACAATCCCCGTAGCTCTGGGACTAGTCTTGTTGCAAACCTTTGCACTTTCTCTAATTTCTTGACGTGCTTGACTAGGTGTGGATTCCAAACTGGTGCTGCATACTCCAGTATGGGCCTGACGTAGATGGTATACAGAGTCTTAAACGAATCCTTACTGAGGTATCGGAACGCTATCCGTAGGTTTGCCAGGCGCCCGTATGCTGCAGCAGTTATCTGATTGATGTGCGCCTCAGGAGATATGCTCGGTGTTATACTCACCCCCAGATCTTTTTCCTTGAGTGAGGTTTGCAGTCTTTGGCCATCTAGACTATATTGTGTCTGCAGTCTTCTTTGCCCTTCCCCAATCTTCATGACTTTGCATTTGGCAGGGTTAAATTCAAGGAGCCAGTTGCTGGACCAGGCTTGTAGCCTGTCCAGGTCTCTTTGTAGTCCTGCCTGATCCTCGTCCGATTTGATTCTTCTCATTAACTTCACATCATCTGCAAACAAGGACACTTCTGAGTCTATCCCTTCCGTTATGTCGTTCACGTATACCAAGAACAGCACAGGTCCTAGGACTGACCCCTGTGGAACCCCGCTTGTCACAGGCGCCCACTCTGACACCTCGTCGCGTACCATGACTCGTTGTTGCCTTCCTGTCAGATATTCTCTGATCCATTGCAGTGCCTTTCCTGTTATGTGTGCCTGGTCCTCTAGCTTTTGCAGTAACCTCTTGTGAGGAACTGTGTCGAAGGCCTTCTTGCAGTCCAAATATACGCAGTCGATCCACCCCTCTCTCTCTTGTCTTACTTCTGTCACCTTGTCATAAAACTCTAGTAGGTTTGTGACACAGGATTTTCCTTCCCTGAAACCGTGCTGGTTGTCAATTATACACTTGTTTCTTTCCAGGTGCCCCACCACTCTCCTCCTGATGATCTTCTCCATGACCTTGCATACTATACACGTTAGTGATACGGGTCTGTAGTTTTAGTGCCTCATGTCTGTCTCCCTTTTTAAAAATTGGGACTACATTTGCCTTTTTTCCATACTCAGGGAGTTGCCCAGTTTCAAATGATGTGTTGAAGATCTTTGTTAATGGCTCACACAATATCTCTGCTCCCTCTTTAAGGACCCATGGAGAGATGTTGTCTGGTCCCACCGCCTTTTTTGAGGTGTCAAGTTCGCATAGCAGCTTCTTCACCTCCTCCTTGGTTATATGTACCTCATCCAGCACTTGCTGGTGTGCCCCCCTGTTCTGATTTCTTGGTGTCCTACTGGTTTCCACTGTAAATACCTCTTTAAATCTTGTGTTGAGCTCCTGACATACCTCTCGGTCGTTTTTTTGTGAATTCCCCATCACCCTTCCTCAGTCTGATTACCTGGTCCTTGACTGTTGTTTTCCTCCTGATGTGGCTGTACAACAGCTTTGGGTCAGTCTTTACTTTTGATGCTATGTCATTTTCATATTGTCGCTGAGCCTCCCTTCTTATCTGTGCATATTCGTTTCTGGCTCTTCGGCTGATTTCTTTATTTTCCTGAGTTCTCTGTCTTCTGTACCTTTTCCATTCTCTAGTACACCTAGTTTTTGCCTCCCTACACCTTTGGGTGAACCAAGGACTCGTTCTGTTCTTCCCATTATTTCTGTTTCCCTTGGGAACAAACCCCTCCTCTGCCTCCTTGCATTTTGTTGCCACATAGTCCATCATTTCTTGTACTGGTTTTCCTGTCAGTTCCCTCTCCCACTGAATGTCTTGAAGGAAGTTCCTCATGCCTGAGTAGTTCCCCCTTTTGTAGTTTGGTTTTTCCCAGCCTATTCCTGCTACTCTCTCCACTTGGAGCTCAACTATGTAGTCGAAGCACAGAACCACATGATCACTAGCTCCCAGGGGCCTTTCATACATGATACCCTCGATGTCCGAACTACTCATGGTGAATACAAGGTCCAACCTTGCTGGTTCATCCTCTCCTCTCTCTCTGGTAGTGACTCTAACATGTTGATGCATGAGGTTCTCCGGTACCACATCCATCATCTTGGCTCTCCATGTTTCGGGACCCCCATGGGGCTCCAGGTTTTCCCAGTTAATCTCCTTGTGATTGAAATCACCCATAACTAGTAACTTTGCTCCCCCCATGTGTGCTCTCCTGGCCACCTCGGCTAGTGTGTCGATCATTGCTCTCTTGCTCTCATCGTATTCTTCTCTTGGCCTCCTGCAGTTCTGTGGTGGGTTGTACATTACTGCAATTATCACCTTATGTCCCTCAGACTGGATTGTTCCTACTAAGTAATCCCTTTCGCCCATGCCATCCATTCCTTCCATTTTCTCAAAACCCCACTGGTTTTTAATGAGCAGTGCAACTCCTCCTCCCCCTCTCCTCCCTCTGTCTTTTCTGAGGATTTGATATCCGGATGGAAAGATTGAATCTGTTATTATTCTGGTGAGTTTTGTTTCTGTGAGTGCTATTATGTCTGGGGATGTCTCTTTGATTCTTTCGTGCCACTCCTCATACTTGTTTGTTATTCCATCTGCATTTGTATACCACACCTTCAACTTCTTTTCTAAGACTGTGGTCTGGGAAGCATATTGGGGTTGGGGAAGTGGGAGACCTGGTAAGGAACTATGGGTTGTTGCTGTGGGGGTGAAGTTTGTAATGTAGTGGGTTTTACCTGGAGTTTACCTGGAGAGAGTTTCGGGGGTGGGTGGGGGCATTGGATGTGGCAGGGGTGTTTTGATTTAGAGTGTTTGGTTGCACTGGGGTTGACCTGGTTGGGAGGCTTCTATAGGAAGTTGTGAGGGAGGCTGTATTTGATCTTCTTCCTGGGTCTGGGATCTCCTGTCTGTCTTCTCCATCCCCTCTCTTTCCTCCTTTCGCCTTTGTACCATCTCTCTCAGTATCTTCCTTTCTTCTTGTGTTCTGTCGCGGTCGAGATACACCTTCCTGTATGCCGTCGTGTGTGTGTGTGTGTGTGTGTGTGTGTGTGTATGTATTAGTACGCTCATGTGCATGTGTCTGTATGTGCGCCCTCGTGTGTGTATGTGTGCGCGCGCGCGGTCGTGTGCGTGTATGACCCACTTAATATTTGTATTGATAACTCATTACAATTGTGACCAGGTGTGGACGTATCAGTGGTTCATTACTTTGTAATTTGTTCATGACTGTAACCATGTATAGGAGTGAGGCTGATTCATTACCTTTGTAACTTGCCATGATTGTGACCAGATCTACCTGGAGATCATTACCTTTGTAACTAGTTCAGCTATCATAACTATGGGGTCCAGTCCCTGGACCCATTATGTACCTTTGTAATCTTTTGACTACCGCCTACAGGATGGGTATGTGGTGCATAATAAACATATTAAACTAACCACCATACACGCTACCAGTCACCATCATATACACCACCTGTCCCCAAATTACCACCATACACACACTACCAATCACCATCACCATCATACACATCACCAGTCACCATCATATACACCACCTGTCACCATCACCACCATACACACTACCAATCACCATCACCATCATACACATCACCAGTCACCATCATATACACCACCAGTCACCATCATATACACACCCAGTCACCATCATATACACCACCAGTCACCATCATGTATACCACCAGTCACCATCATATACACCACCAGTCACCATCATATACACACACCATCCCCCATCATATACACCACCAGTCACCATCATACACACCACCAGTCACCATCATATACACCACCAGTCACCATCATACACACCACCAGTCACCATCATATACACTACCAGTCACCATCATGTACACCACCAGTCACCATCATATACACCACCAGTCACCATCATATACACCACCAGTCACCATCATATACACCACCAGTCACCATCATACACACCACCAGTCACCATCATATACACCATCAGTCACCATCATGTACACCACCAGTCACCATCATACACACCACCAGTCACCATCATATACACCACCAGTCACCATCATACACACCACCAGTCACCATCATATACACCACCAGTCACCATCATGTACACCACCAGTCACCATCATATACACCACCAGTCACCATCATATACACCACCATCACCATCATACACACCACCTGTCACCATCATATACACCACCAGTCACCATCATGTACACCACCAGTCACCATCATATACACCACCAGTCACCATCATGTACACCACCAGTCACCATCATGTACACCACCAGTCACCATCATATACACCACCATCACCATCATACACCACCTGTCACCATCATATACACCACCAGTCACCATCATATACACCACCAGTCACCATCATATACACCACCAGTCACCATCATACACACCACCAGTCACCATCATACAAAACCACCTGTCACCATCATATACACCAGTCACCATCATACACCACCTGTCACCATCATATACACCAGTCACCATCATACACCACCTGTCACCATCATATACACCACCAGTCACCATCATGCACCACCTGTCACCATCATATACACCACCATCACCATCATATACACCACCAGTCACCATCATATACACCACCAGTCACCATCATATACACCACCAGTCACCATCATATACACCACCAGTTACCATCATATACACCACCAGTCACCATCATATACACCACCAGTCACCATCATATACACCACCAGTCACCATCATATACACCACCAGTCACCATCATACACACCACCTGTCACCATCATATACACCACCAGTCACCATCACTGAACGCTCGGATGATCAAATATACACCACCTGTCACCATCATATACACCACCAGTCACCATCACTGAACGCTCGGATGAACAAATATACACCACCAGTCACCATCATACACACCACCTGTCACCATCATATACACCACCAGTCACCATCATACACACCACCAGTCACCATCATATACACCTGTCACCATCATATACACCACCTGTCACCATCATATACACCACCAGTCACCATCCGCAGTTAGAAGCCTGAGTAGATCTATAACCCACTATGATAACATGAACGTAGGTAAGTATGTTTATGGTGCAACTTGCAATGTTACAAGTACTGACTGATGTTGTAGTGGCCAGGCTTAGCCTTGGTTACAAGTACTGACTGATGTTGCAGTGGCCAGGCTTAGGCTTGGTTACAAGTACTGACTGATGTTGTAGTGGCCAGACTTAGGCTTTGTTACAAGTACTGACTGATGTTGTAGTGGCCTGGCTTAGGCTTGGTTACAAGTACTGACTGATGTTGTAGTGGCCAGGCTTAGCCTTGGTTACAAGTACTGACTGATGTTGCAGTGGCCAGGCTTAGGCTTGGTTACAAGTACTGACTGATTTTGTAGTGGCCAGACTTAGGCTTTGTTACAAGTACTGACTGATGTTGTAGTGGCCTGGCTTAGGCTTGGTTACAAGTACTGACTGATGTTGTAGTGGCCTGGCTTAGGCTTGGTTACAAGTACTGACTGATGTTGTAGTGGCCAGACTTAGGCTTGGTTACAAGTACTGACTGATGTTGTAGTGGCCAGGCTTAGGCTTGGTTACAAGTACTGACTGATGTTGTAGTGGCCAGGCTTAGGCTTGGTTACAAGTACTGACTGATGTTTGTTAGTGGCCTGGCTTAGGCTTGGTTACAAGTACTGACTGATGTTGTAGTGCCAGGCTTAGGCTTGGTTACAAGTACTGACTGATGTTGTAGTGGCCAGGCTTAGGCTTGGTTACAAGTACTGACTGATGTTGTAGTGGCCAGGCTTAGGCTTGGTTACAAGTACTGACTGATGCTGTAGTGGCCTGGCTTAGGCTTGGTTACAAGTACTGACTGATGTTGTAGTGGCCTGGCTTAGGTTTGGTTACAAGTACTGACTGATGTTGTAGTGGCCTGGCTTAGGCTTGGTTACAAGTACTGACTGATGTTGTAGTGGCCTGGCATAGGCTTGGTTACAAGTACTGACTGATGTTTGTAGTGGCCTGGCTTAGGCTTGGTTACAAGTACTGACTGATGTTGTAGTGGCCTGGCTTAGGCTTGGTTACAAGTACTGACTGATGTTGTAGTGGCCTGGCTTAGGCTTGGTTACAAGTACTGACTGATGTTGTAGTGGCCTGGCTTAGGCTTGGTTACAAGTACTGACTGATGTTGTAGTGGCCTGGCTTAGGCTTGGTTACAAGTACTGACTGATGTTGCAGTAGCCAGACTTAGGCTTGGTTACAAGTACTGACTGATGTTGTAGTGGCCTGGCTTAGGCTTGGTTACAAGTACTTCTGGCAGTTTGGGAGACACACAGATGATGATCAAACTAAATGTAAATTATGTGATCAGGCATATGGTCACTGTCTTGAACACTATGTTCTTAATTGTCCACTTATTGAGGAATACAGAGACAGACAGTATAATAACCTATGTGACATGTCAAGATATCTTATTAATGAAAATAAGATACCAGATATACTAAGCAAATTTCCTAAATTTGCTTGTAACAGATAAGTGAACTATAGATATGTAGATATAAATCCGTATGTATTCCTGTTAACCCTTTGGGGCCTAGTTCCTAGGCCTTTTGTGTATCCATATGCTCTCGCGCTACCGTCCACAGGATGGATATGGGGTGCACAATAAACTAGCCACTTCGGTGGCAAAATCTAATCTAATCAACATCATATACACCACCAGTAACCATCATACACACCACTTGTCACCATCATATACACCACCAGTCACCAGATGCGATTGATACAATGTTATGGTCCTTGAAGCAGAGCAGGAGTTGCACAAATTAACATTAAGATTGACAACACTCTAATTACCAGAAATAATGGGGGCAAATTCCTAGGCTTATACCTTGACAACAACCTGAATTTCAGCACCCATATCCAGCATATAACCAAAAAAGTATCCAAAACGGTTGGGATCCTCTCCAAGATACGATACTACGTGCCGCAAAATGCCCTTCTCACACTATACCACTCACTTATTTATCCATACCTCACCTATGCTATTTGTGCTTGGGGATCAACTGCAGCAACACACCTAGAGCCAATAATAACCCAACAAAAAGCTGCAGTAAGAATAATCACTAAATCCCATCCCTGGCAACACCCCCCCCCTACTCTACATAGACCTAAACTTACTCCCAGTTCAGTACATCCACACTTACTACTGTGCAATCTACATCTACAGGGCCTTAAACGCTAATATCAACCTTGACCTAAAATGCTTTCTTGATAGTTGTGACAGAACCCACAGGCATAACACCAGACACAAACATCTCTACGACATTCCCCGTGTCCGACTAAACCTTTACAAAAATTCAATGTATGTCAAAGGCCCTAAAATCTGGAATACCCTACCTGAGAACTCTAGAACTGCAGACACATTCATCACCTTCAAAACTACCATTAGAAAACTCTTATCTCCCTGATACACCCCGTCAACTAACTACACGAATACCACCTGGTGGTTCAAAACTTACACTCACTCACCCATTTGACCATAAACAGAAATATTAATCTCAATCTTAAAATAATGAATCCTGTGATACTCCAATACTGAAACTATGTACTGTGCCAAAACAAAAGCATTCACATTGCTAAACTCACAAACTAGTATTTAGTCACTTAGCCATAATACCAACTTATCTCATAATTTGTAATATTTTACAATTAAGAATAAAACTAAGTCTGCCCGAAATGCGTAGCCATGCTAAGCGTTCTAGTGGTACACTCTGTAATCACAATTTTACTACATGTAAACCACACAATAACCAAATTTCTGTAAACTCAGCATTGTAATCCTTATAGAGAATAAACTTTGAATTTGAATTTGAATCATACACACCACCAGTCACCATCATATCTCGGCCCCTGCAACCACAATTAGGTGAGTACACCACCAATCACCATCATATACACCACCAGTCACCATATACACCACCAGTCACCATTATATACACCACCAGTCACCATCATACACACCACCAGTCACCATCATATCTCGGCCCCTGCAACCACAATTAGGTGAGTACACCACCAGTCACCATCATATACACCACCAGTCACCATCATATACACCACCAGTCACCATCATACACACCACCAGTCACCATCATACACACCACCAGTCACCATCATATACACCACCAGTCACCATCATACACACCACCAGTCACCATCATATACACCACCAGTCACCATCATATACACCACCAGTCACCATCATACACACCACCAGTCACCATCATATACACCACCAGTTTACCATCATACACACCACCAGTCACCATCATATACACCACCAGTCACCATCATACACACCACCAGTCACCATCATTTTACACCACCAGTCACCATCATATACACCACCAGTCACCATCATATACACCACCAGTCACCATCATATACACCACCAGTCACCATCACTGAACGCTCGGATAATCAAACATTTTCTGTGTTTATTGTAGCATACTGAGAGGATTTTGGCTCGGTTATCTTCCAAAAACTGCCACAAGAAAGTAGCTCATGTGTAAATTTATCCTTCTGGTGTCCTTCATGATGAACAGACCCCAGTGGATATCAATGTCCCCAATGGAAAGCAAGGACACCAGTGGAAAAAATGTCACTTTGACTTTGGGGACAAAAGGTTTTTAGGGCTTGAGGTGCTGTTGGAGTGTGAGCTAGGTAACATGAAGGGATTCAGGGAAACCAGCAGGCCGGACTTGAGTCCTGGAGATGGGAAGTACAGTGTCTGCACTCTGAAGGAGGGGTGTTAATGTTACAGTTTTGTAACTGTAGTGTGAATGCAGCTCTGGCAAGACAGTGATGGAGTGAATGATGATAGTGCTACTGGGTCACATGCCGTGCTCCTTCCTTAAGTAAATGTGACCTGATCTGACTAAGTTGGGGCACTGACTTAACCCGGTAGGAGGAGACTTGGACCTGCCTCGCATAGGCCAGTAGGCCTGCTGCAGCGTTCCTCCTTTCTTATGTTCTTATGATGAAAGTTTTTCTTTTTTGGGCCACCCTACCTTTGTGGGAGATGGCTGACGTGTTAATAATAAAATAAAATAATCAAATGGAAATGGAAATATGACAGACAGTCCTCAATGATGCATCGACTTTCATGGGTTATCCTGGGTGGATAACCCTCAGGGTTAAAAATCTGAACAAATCTTATCTTTGTTTAATCTCATCCTCCTATTGCAGGTGGCAACGAAGGGGTACGTGGGTCTAGGGTTCTCACCCACAGGTGGCATGAAAGGAGCGGACATCATACTGGGCTGGGTGGATGATGCAGGCAGTGTCTTCCTGCAAGTGAGTAATTTAGAGATGCTATTTCTTGCAGCTGAATGTACATAAAGATGATACATCTGAACTTACCTTTTAATTTTAATCAGAGAAAAGATTTCAGTAGTCTGAATGCAGTTGGAACCTTGGTATGCGACCTTAATTCATTCCAGAAGGTTGTTCGAGTGTCGCTCCGTTTGAGTATCGAACAAGTTCTTCCCAACCAATTTTCTGTTTGATTGGCTGTTATCACTAATCTTTGTAGGCCCCATGGTGACTTATTTATACAAATAATACAAAAAAAAAAGATGCAAAGAAACACGAAATAGTTTACAGCGAAGTTCTGGCAAGTCGTATTTGTTTGGTTGAGTGCTGAGCTTTGTTCACGTAGGGAGCTGGTCGTATACCGAGGTATACCAGAAGTATCATGTATGCTTGGGAGTGTAGCCAGAGAAGACATTTTTGCAAAGGAGTAATTGGGGATACTATTTCTGCATTAATAAATAATAAAGTGTTTATCTTTGTGAAATATTATTTCTTTTTCTATTCATTAATTTCCCTGAGGAGGAGCCAGCCTTAGTAATACTGTCTGAAGTTGTTACAGGGCTGACTAAGCCTTCACACACTGTAAATGCTATAGATAAATGCATGCCTGTGCAACCAGAGGTATTTATGCATGCCTGTGCTACCAGAGGTATATATGCATGCCTGTGCTACCAGAGGTATATATGCATGCCTGTGCTACCAGAGGTATATATGCATGCCTGTGCTACCAGAGGTATATATGCATGCCTGTGCTACCAGAGGTATATATGCATGCCTGTGCTACCAGAGGTATATATGCATGCCTGTGCTACCAGAGGTATATATGCATGCCTGTGCTACCAGAGGTATATATGCATGCCTGTGCTACCAGAGGTATATATGCATGCCTGTGCTACCAGAGGTGTATATGCATGCCTGTGCTACCAGAGGTATATATGCATGCCTGTGCTACCAGAGGTATATATGCATGCCTGTGCTACCAGAGGTATATATGCATGCCTGTGCTACCAGAAGTATCATGTATGCTTGGGAGTGTAACCAGAGAAGACATTTCTGCAAAGAGTAATTGGGGATACTATTTCTGTCAGTAAGAGTAACCAGAAATACTATTTCTACAAATGAATATACAGTAATTGGCAATAGTATTTCTCCATGAGTGCAGCTGAAATACCACGTCTGCTTGAAAGTGTTGTTAGAAATTCTGATAATTAACACATTTTTAAGGTATAGTTCTCAGTACAGTATTACTGTAGAGTATCGCTTTTGACACAGTAGACCAAGGCATCCTACTCCACAAACTTGACCATTATGGTATAAGACGCCATGTGCTTGCATATTTCAAATCTTACCTTACTAATATGTATCAGTATGTCACCATTAAAGACACAGCATCAACAACAAGGCCACTTGATACTGGAGTTCCACAGGGAAGTGTCCTTGGTCCCCTGCTCTTCCTCATATACATCAATGATCTTCCAAACATATCCCAACACCTGAACCCCATTCTCTTTGCTGACTACACGACTTATGTCATCTATCACCCTAATCTTGCCACCCTCAACACCATTGTTAACGAGGAGCTGATCAAAATATCGACTTGGATGACAGCCAATAAACTTACACTTAACACTGACAAAACCTACTATATTATGTTTGGTAGCAGAGCAGGAGTTGCGCAAATTAACATTAAGATCGACAACACTCTAATTACCAGACATAATGAGGGCAAATTCCTAGGCCTATACCTCGAGAACAACCTGAATTTCAGCACACATATCCAACACATAACCAAAAATGTATCCAAAATGGTTGGGATCCTCTCCAAGATACGATACTACTTGCCGCAAAATGCCCTTCTCACACTATACCACTTACTTATTTATCCATACCTCACCTATGCTATTTGTGCTTGGGATCAACTGCAACAACACACCTAAAGCCAATAATAACCCAACAAAAAGCTGCAGTAAGAATAATCACTAAATCCCATCCCTGGCAACACCCCCCCCCACTCTTCATAGATCTAAACTTACTCCCTATTCAGTACATCCACACTTACTCCTGTGCAATCTACATCTACAGGACCTTAAATTCCAATATTAACCTTGACCTAAAACGCTTTCTTGATAGTTGTGACAGAACCCACAGGCATAACACCAGACACAAGCATCTCTATGACATTCCCCGTGTCTGACTAAACCTTTACAAAAATTCAATGTATGTCAAAGGCCCTAAAATCTGGGACACCCTACCTGAAAACTCTAGAACTGCAGACACATTCATCACCTTCAAAACTACCATTAGAAAACATCTTATCTCCCTGATACACCCCATCAACTAACAACACGAATACCACCTGGTGGTTCACACTTACACTAACTCACCCATTTGACCATAAACAGAAATATCAATCTCAATCTTAAAATAATGAATCCTAACTAGTCATAAGTTGGCCTGTGATACTCCAATACTGAAACTATGTACTGTGTCAAAACAAAAGCATTCACATTGCTAAACTCACAAACTAGTATTTAGTCACTTAGCCATAATACCAACTTACCTCATAATTTTGTAATATTTTAAATTTAAGAATTAATCTAAGTCTGCCCGAAATGCCTCTGTAATTGTTATTTTACTACATGTAAACCACACAATAACCAAATTCTGTAAACTCAGCATTGTAATCCTTATAGAGAATAAACTTTGAATTGAATATATGTGACCAAAAGCAGGACAGGTAGCATTATAAAGAAACTTTTTTACTGTACAGTGTATGTTAAAATACGTATTTGTAACATTTCTGCAGGACCGCTATGCCAGTGGGTATACAATACCAAGTGTGGACAAGTCCCAGGATGTGGAACTGCTGAGAGGATACCAGAATGACACCCACACAGTGCTGAGGTTCTCTCGACCCTGGGTCACCTGTGACCATGAAGCTGACCTCCAACTCTCGGTAATAACTCACTCATTTTCGTGGTTGATTTAACTTGCCTAATATATTGAAAAAATTATTATCTTGAGCAAACCTCATTTCAGAAAGAAATTTTCTGACCCCTCCTTATGTATAATTGTATCCTAAGAGGATAAATCTTGCTAGTTTGTTTTTCATCTTTTACTTAAATAAGTTAATTGTCCTCAGTTATAACTGTTGCCTTAGTGACCATCAGATAATAGATTATAAGCCTAATCCTCTTTATTACACAGGATGACACAGTGAGAGTGATTTGGTCATATAATGATGATGATCCAACTGATGTGATGATGATGAAGAGGCATGAGCAGCGAGGAACAAAGTCTCTCTTCTTAAAGGGACCTCAGTTTGTGATGCCATCCTTAAGTGAGGATGTGAAGATGTGGGATGTTTTCTCTCCCAATGTTAGTGACAATGTCTCTTTAAATCTGAATATTATTATACTTCGCAAGAACTTGTCAACAATGTGAAAAGTTTTAGTAGTATTTTTTATTTGTTTTACTCACCTGAATGATGCATTTATATACAGTTTACAGGTTACTAACTTCACTGTTTATATATGAGGCACAAATGAACTATAATTTAATATTATACACAGTACGAACATGTGTGAAACAACTGTAATGTTGGTGTTTATAATACTGCTTCTGTTTGCACTGTAATTAACATAATTTTAGCCTAAGTAAAAGTGCCTAATCCTACAGAGTTTAACAAATTTTTTATTTTGATTTTAAAAACTATTGAAATGTTATATATAGAAGAACACTGAAAAATTTGTTGTAAGCTAGGGACCTATATAATTTAATCTCTTGATTATTGCACAGGTGAGTCTACCAGATGACCTAAGAACACTGTACTGGTGTAAACTGCATAAGATTCCTCCGCTTCCCCGCAAAACTCATGTCATCGGGGTGGGTGTATAAGTTATTTGTCGAAGTATGTTACAAGACTGATTATATTATTATTATTAAAGATTCGCCGGTATTCTCCCGGCCCAGGCCTTTTCCAAGTGGTGGCCCGGCCTTGGCTCCCTGTCTAGGGAGTGTCTGAGACCTAAGTCTCCCATGGGAGGCCTAGCCACATTCCCCACCCTCACGGGGCTCGTAGGGAGAAGCTAGGTTTCTCTGGTCTGCCATCCCCGTCCCAAGGGGGTTATTGGGAATGACAGGTTTGTGAGCTGCAAGCTCGGGCTTAGGCACCTACCCTACCCTAGATGGGCTGGGCATGGTGTCGATCAAGACTGATTATTTCTGTTCAGATTATCAATATGTGCAGTATATTCATTTTAAATATTTGTGGAAATATATGTAAAAGTCTGTCCATGCAGAATGCTTTTGTTTTCTAGTTTTTTTTTTTTATCTGTACGGTAATATATACATTTATTAATGACAAGTTCAGTATGTCAGTTTGCTTCATTGCTTGAGGAGAAGAATGCCCGTCACAATCACCATATTCTTGTTAATTTATGTCAGTGATTGAGAAGAACATTAACCACATTCAGCATATTCTTGTTAGTTTGTTCCAGTGATTGAGGAGAAGAACCTTGAGCACGTACATCACATGTTGCTGTACGAGTGTCACCTGTCTGACAGTGAGCGTCACTATGAAAAGTGGATCAGTGTTCAAGGCAACCAGTGCTATGGAGCCAACATGCCAGTGTCTTGGAAGTATTGCACCAGTCCTCTTATTGCTTGGGCAGTTGGTGGAGAAGGTAGAGTTGAATTTAGCTTTAGAGGTGAACATATGTACATGGGTATTTCAGTTTGCCTTGATTTCTGTTTTATCTTTATTTTAATGTCCTCATTTCTGCTATTTGTGTGATAATTTATTCAGATTAACATTTCCCAGATAAAAGTACCCTCAGCCTTTTGAATTAGACCTTTAAAGCTGCCATGTCTGGCAAACCCGAAGTGAATGCTTAGGCTTAGGCTGTATGAAAAAAAGTATGACAAGATTAGCAATTTTTTTTCTTTATCTGATAAGAATATGGAACTCAAACCATTGGACATGTAGAGCCGTCTGTGTTGACTGCTATATGTTTAGTGAATAATTCAGATAAATTATTGATTCACTGCAGGAGAGATGTACCCAGATCATGCAGGTTTCCCACTGGGGGAGGAGCATGGAGGAGCCACATACTTCCTCATGGAGACTCATTATGATAATCCCAACCTCAAGCCAGGTGAGTCATGCTCACTGGAGACCAGGAGAGTGTAACCGTTGCTTGAAGTCCTGTGAAACCCTTTTAATGTCTATTTCTGATATGCTGCAGAGTATATTGAACTCGGTATATTGAACTTAAGCAACGAGACAATAATGTTTCGTAGCATAAGTCATTCTAGTGGAGGAAATACTAAAATTCAAATTATTTATCTCAGCAGGGTATAATGTTTGTATAGAGATGGGTAACACTGAGATGTGTTTGCAGGAAAACCTTCAGTATGCAGAGCATTCTGGCCAAACTTAAGCCTATCATAAGGCTAATAAGGCAGTAACTAGTTAGTTGATTGTTTATATATACATTCTCTAAGTGAGTATGAACAAAATGTGTGGTGGGAATGTTGCAAGATATCCAGACTGTTTAAGTTATACCTGCAGTAAAGTTGATAATCTACCATCAGGTTTGACATGGAATCCCACAGATAGATAACTATCACATTCTAAAATTGCATTTTCCTCCAATAGCATATTCCAATCTGGTTGATTTTTTTACATAATAATCATGTGTATTCCTGTTTGTCATTGCAGGCATTACAGTGTTTCTTTATCCCTCAGGTATTGTTGACAGTTCTGGCTTACGCATCTTTTATACCGAGCGTCTGCGTAAGTATGATGCTGGGATCTTAATGACAGGACATGCTGTTACTCCGCTGCAAATTATACCACCTAATCAAAAGTGGCTTTCCATTGGTGTCTGCCACAGCTCCTGTACACAGAAGGTATTCATACCTTTCAGTAGTTTTTGTTAAAATATCATAGTTTTTAAATATTGTAACAGACATTAGTAACTCAGATGTGACCAAGGATACTTCGGCCATACTTCAATTAAAGCAAATTTTTAAGAACTTTAAGCACTTGTGTATCATTTATTGATATAAATAACAAAGGAAGGTCATAAACATTTCATTCCAGGAGTTGCCAACTGAAGGAGTGCAGATGTTTCAAGGTATTCTTCACACACATTTATTGGGTCATGCTATATCGGTGCGACACATCCGTGAGAGCCACGAGCATCCTATACTTTTCATGGGTGAGGCCAGGTGCTCATGGTACCCTCCATATTCTTTGTGTCTTTGTATGTTAACTAATGTGTATTCAAACAGAAGTTCTCAGAGCTTCTAGGATACTGGAAGTTTGGAAAATTTACAAAATGCTTCAAGTATAAAATACTAAGTGGTTTTCCAGAAGCAGTTTTGAAATGGACTATAAAAGTCATAAACTTAACAGTATCACTCACACTGATGACCAACAGACATGAACTATGACTTCAACTACCAGCAGTCGAGGACATTAAAGGAAGAAGTGACCTTCCTCCCTGGGGACTCCCTCATCACTGAGTGCAGCTATGATTCTACTCGCAACCAACGACCAACCTTCGTAAGTTGTGTTGCTAATTGATTAACCTTGTGAATAGTTGAGGGTACACAATGTACATAGATATTTTAGATATTATTATGTTGACTGTTGTTGCATGGATTGATAATGGGTAGGAGTCAAGATGCTCTACTCTCCAGTATGGTGAGTAGGAGCATCAAGTAATAAGTCTTTCACAGTTGGAATTATCATTTACAATTACAATTTTCCTGCCTTGATGGGAGATGACAGACGTGTTGAAACAAAAAGGAGTCTTTCAAGGCGGGGATAAGGTTTTAGGTAATAAAGGCTTGAATAGCCAGCTGGCATTTTTGCATGTTAAGACATAAGATTTTGTTCAGAATTTTAACTCAGAGGGTTAGCCACTTAAGATAACCCAGTAGAGCCAATGCATCATCAGGGACTGTCTGGTAGGGGCAGTATACCATGTGCACTATTGTAAGAGCCAGACATTTAAAGCAAAATTTGGGAACAGAGTGTAAAATGTATATTACAAGGTGTTGGAAATGCAGTACCAGGGCATGTGAAAGGTGAGAAATATTTTGCTAAGAATACTGAAGTGTTTAAATGCACTGCCTCAGAAACAATAATCTAGAGTTTACATATAATATAGCTGAGAAACAATGTGTACTACAAGCACCTAACAAATAATACTTGAATCTGCAGACACATGTTAAAAATACATGAGTTTTAAAATATCATAACTTAATATTTTTTTTAGGGTGGATTTGGCACAGAGGAAGAGATGTGTCTGGCCTTCATATCATATTATCCTCGTGTAAATCTTTCTCTGTGTACCTCGACACCTCCAATGGAGACCATCTTAGGTGCTCTTGGAATACAAGATATATATAATAAGGAACAGCTGTAAGTCAAATGTTTTTTCAGTTTATATTTCTTGTATATATGTAGACTTTCTTTTTGGGTTTTTCTTTCTTTTTGGGTTACCTACCTCGGTGGGATATGGCTGATGTGCTAAAAATAAAAAGTAGACAGTCTTATTATTACAAATTAATTTGTTTCTTACTGGAGGGATGTGTTTATGTTATTTGCAAAAACTGTTGTAATATTCATCATTTATATTCTATTTTTCAGTAAGATTTACCAGACCATGATAGTCTCTTATTCATTGTGATAGTTTTAGCACTAAAACTCTTTTAAGGCATTTAAATTTTCAACATTATAGTAACTTTCACTTCACTGTTAATTTTGATGATAAAGAGATTTTGCCTTTAATAACACAAATTTTGACATGTAAATAATAATAATTAAAGCTTCATGGCTACAGTAAGTGTTCACTTAATTATTTACATGTTCTTGTAGGTGATTGTGGTGAAGTAATGTAATATTAGTGGACCGTGATTTAAAATCATTATTATAGGCTTATATCCACTCTTAAATATTTTAACCTTAATTTGTGTTTTTCAGGAAGAATTTACGAGAAAGGTAAGCTGACATAGTGTGGTTTTCTATTGTAATTCAAGGTACATCTTTGCTTCTGAATTTCGACATATTTTTGTCTATAATAAATGAAGCCTAGAATAAATCAATTTTTATTAAGCAGTAACATTTTAGATTGGTGATAAATTGGCCTCAAAACACTTGTTCTAATTTTCATTACATGTACTGTATGTATATATGTATATGTTTTTCTATACAGTGTTTGGTTAGCATAATTTCACACAGCCTAAAAGTGTATATTTGTTGTAGACAATATGGCAGACAGTTGAGTGCAGTGTTCTCTGACAGGGTGAAGGTGGATGAGAAGGCTGAAACAGCGCTGGCTGATTCTCTGCGGAATGGTGATGTGTCGTCAGGAGTTACCAAATTTGTGCTGTCTTACATGTTCCGTTCTGTGATTATTAAGGCTCCAGAAAGTAAGAACAGTGCTTGCTACTTAATTTTAAATAACTCATTATGATTTGACAAAATATAAACATGTAAATAGTTCATTACCACTGTAACTTGTTCAGCTATCAAACTTTGTGGCCCAGTCCCTGGACCTATTATGTACCTCTGTAATCTTTTGACCACAACCCACAAGATGGGTATGGGGTGCATGATAAAGATATTAAACTAAGTATGGTAGGACCCTCATATCCACAAGAGATATGTTCCAAGGGCCTGCTGTGGATACCGAAACCATGGATAGTAGCAAACCATATATACAAGTCCTATACACACCAATTATAAAATTTACTTCATAAGTTATGCACAATAAGTGGAGAATTATCACTTTTTCACTGATGGGAAGCACTTCACGGCTTCTCTTAGGCTTTGAAGAACTGCCAGCTTCTCTACCTTTGTGCTTTGGGACCATTATTATGCAAAATTAAGAGGTATTTTTAGGCTACAGTAAACAGTGGATGACTGAAACTGCAGTTACCAAATGAGTGGATACAGGGGTTATACTGTATATAAACAAACAAACTTTATTTCTGTAAAGTGGAATATCATGCAGTTGTGTGAGTATTATCTTAGGTTTTTTACTTTAAAATTTTCAGAATATGTCAACACATCTCTTTATGATATCCTGGAAGACAAAGTCACATGGGAAGAGGCTGAGGTGGTGGCATCATTGCAAGAGAAGGTCGTGTTTGGCAGACATTCCATCAGTTGTCTCAGTAGACAAAACCCAAGAGTCTTTGAAGTGAGTAACTTAATCCTCCAGTGACTTGATCCTCCAGTGATTTGATCCACCAGTACCTTGATCCTCCATTGCTGCAAAATAAAAAATCAGTATATTATATCAAAGACATGTGTACTCCCTATTTTTCTTTACTAGCTATTTTTTCTATTTAATTCACTAACATTCTAACTTTTAGTTGGAAAAAATGAGAAAATGGCATATAAAATGTCAGTTAAATTTCTGGACAAATTAATAAGATGCTTTTGATTTAATGGATAATTAAAATTGGTTTAAAACATGGAATGAGTGCTCACAGTGTGAGTAGCATTTATATATGATTATATAGCATTTATATATGATTATATAGCATTTATATATGATTATATAGCATTTATATATGATTATATAGCATTTATATATGATTATATAGCATTTATATATGATTATATAGCATTTATATATGATTATATAGCATTTATATATGATTATATAGCATTTATATATGATTATATACAATGAAAAAATGAAAACCTTAAGTTCATTAGAAGCATATATAGAAGCTATAATAAATGGGTTTGTGATTTCTTTGGTTACAGTTTTGATACAGTTATGATATACGTACAGTTACAACTCTACTCTCACAATTAATCCTCTAATCATAAGCATTTTGGACAAGCTAATCCTTCAGCTTTCTGCTACTTAATTTTAATTCTCACAAGCTGTGATTAACATTTATGTTGCACACACAAAGTGTGAATAGAATTTATGTATGAGTACACAAGTTACATTTAATATCTAGGTATTATCCCTCTAGTGTTAATTTCCAATATTTTTGTTCAGCTTGTAAATGTTTTGTGCATCCATCAGGAAATGGATGCAGTCCCATATCCAGTGTTCACAGCTCTTGAGGCCCTGGTCAGTCAGTGTGGTGCCGACCAACAAGGTTTGTCTTCCTTCTTATTTACAACAATAGCAAAGCAGTGCTTTGATTTTGATTTTGTCAGATGTTGCAGGAATTTGAAAGCAGTGTAAGTGCTTTGAAAACTCTCATTTGAGTGCTGGGTTATTGGCATGGATTATGTTATGAAATTCTAAAGGAGATGAATTAAAATATTTATAATGCTTATTCCCTGGAGTTTACCTGGAGAGAGTTCCGGGGGTCAACGCCCCCGCGGCCCGGTCTGCGACCAGGCCTCCTGGTGGATCAGAGCCTGATCAACCAGGCTGTTACTGCTGGCTGCACGCAAACCAACGTACGAGCCACAGCCCGGCTGGTCAGGTACCGACTTTACGTGCTTGTCCAGTGCCAGCTTGAAGACTGCCAGGGGTCTATTGGTAATCCCCCTTATGTATGCTGGGAGGCAGGTGAACAGTCTCGGGCCCCTGACACTTATTGTATGGTCTCTTAATGTGCTAGTGACACCCCTGCTTTTCATTGGGGGGATGTTGCATCGTCTGCCGAGTCTTTTGCTTTCATTGTGAGTGATTTTCGTGTGCAAGTTTGGTACTAGTCCCTCTAGGATTTTCCAGGTGTATATAATCATGTATCTCTCCCGCCTGCATTCCAGGGAATACAGGTTCAGGAACTATCATTATATGGGGAAGTGGAACAGAATTCTTCCTCCGTAAGCCATGCATGTCGTAAGAGGCGACTAAAATGCCGGGAGTAAGGGGCTAGTAACCCCTTCTCCTGTATACTATATTGCTAAGTGTAAAAGGAGAAATTTTCGTTTTTCCTTTTGGGCCACCCCCGCCTCGGTGAGATAGTGCCGGTGTGTTGAAAGAAAGAAAGATGTAGTAATGTAATGACTGAATGGCTATGAATATGGTTTTAGCCAATAATTTCTAAATAGATATTGATAAAACTTACCAATAGTTTGAATTTTGAGTTTGGAGTGAAAAGATGATTGTTAACCCATAAACGGTCCAAGCAGATCTACGTTCACATGTGTAGTGCTACACATACATATTTTTACATATTTTCAAATATAACAAAAAAAAAAAGTAGATCAAAGTTTTTTTACACATTTTCAAATGTAAAAAAAAAACAAAAAGAAGATCTACTTTTTTTACATACTCTCAAATGTTGAAAAAACGTATATATACGTTTGGACCGTTTACGGGTTAAACTATAGAAAGATCGCAATTTTAGTTTTATGTTTAGCTGTTAGGGAGACTAACTAAAATATGCTTGGACCTATTCTAATTATTACATATTTCTTGACTAATGTTTTCTTAGGAGCAATTAAGTAAAAAAAATATATATACTAGATGGTGGATCAAGTGTCAGATCTCAGATGTCGAAAACCTTATCTTCTCTGCTGATACTTTATTGTTATGTTAATCTCATATAACAAATTCTGTTTTGTTTATCAGTATACTTCAAAATTTTATTAAAATCATCTTAATGATTACAAAATGGACATTTTATTAATGTTTGCCTAGTGTGTATCTGAACTTTGATATAGAATACTTATAAGTAAATGGTAAAAATTTTCATTGTGCAAGACTGAGTGTGAATTTATTACCTTCCACAGGTCAAGATCAGATGGGATCACACACCAACACTCTTCCATTGTTAGAATTTACACATCGGGTGGTGATGGAGCAATCTAGCAAATACATAATGCTCTGGACACCAAGTGAGAATGATATCATCATTGAGGTTCAGGTTGGTGTCACTGGGCATGTTATCTTGAGAGGTACTACCATCCTCTTGAAGCTTGGTTAAAGCACTGTCTTACATTCAGCATGTAAGATAACATACAATTATTGTTTTCATTTTATGGGATGCTATGAATTGTAAATGCTTACAGTTGTTTTCATGGGTTGATCAATAGTTTTTATTCACATAGTTTTCCCTCTATTTGCCTGACAGTGAATAAAATGCTTTGAAGAAGCTACTGGTAATCTCATATATGCATCATGTTACCCAAAAAAGCATGATTATTTAAAAAATTAATTCATATCTCACCATGACAGGGTGACCCAAAGAATGGAACCCATTCCCCGTCACTCATTCTCAAATTCTCTCCGGAAGTGAGAAGTGCAGTGCTTGAACATTATTTATGTATACAGTATAATGTGTCAGTAAATATTTTTAATCTAGAAAAGTTAACAGAGATGTACTGAACATAGATGAAGATGATATATGGTTATGGTCTGAAGCTTACTCACACCATCGCTCATGTTGCAGGTGGCAACGACGGGGTATGTGGGTCTTGGGTTCTCTCCCAGTGGTGGTATGAAGGGTGCTGACATTGTCCTGGGCTGGGTGGACAACTCTGGCAAGGTGTTCTTACAAGTGAGTCTAGTTAAGGATTATTCCTCCAAGTGAGTGTCAGTAGGATACAGTACTATTTCTAATTGAAGGATTAAATACAGTCACATTCTTATGGATGCATCAGGAGAAAATATTTCACCTTGTGGATAGTCAAAAATTCTAATACAGTGGACCCCCGCATAGCGAACTTAATCCGTGCAAGAGGGCTGGCTGTTATGTGAAATGTTCGCTATGCGAATGAATTTTCCCCATAAGAAATAATGGAAATAAAATTAATCCGTGCAAGACACCCAAAAGTATGAAAAAAAATTTTTTTTACCACAAAAAAATGTTAATTTTAGTACACACAAACTGAAAAAGGCATGCACAATTACATGACACTTACTTTTATTGAAGATCTGGTGATTTGTGGGTGGGGGGAGGGGAGAGAGTGTTAGTTTTTTAGAAGGGGAATCCCCTTCCTTTAGGACTTGAGGGCAAGTCCTTTTCTGGGGTTACTTCCTTCTTTTTTTAATGCCACTAGGACCGCTTCAGAGCATGGAACTTCTTTCGCACAACATACGCCCTAGTGGCCTGTACCCTCGTTCCTTTAGATTTGTCTAAAGGGGGGTTCACAACGTGTCTGAACAGCACCAGCAGGGCTGAAATAGCTGTGTGAGGGATTTTCATAAAAAAAGGGTTTGCACTTCAGCCTTTTTGACACTTTTCCCTTAATTTTTGAATAGGAAATTCCCTTCAATTTCTCTCTCCCCTCCTTTGAGCCATTTTCCCCCAGGTCGGGCCCTTTTCTCTTGAATTTGATCATCGCTCATCGTGGTTAGTTCTTCATTGTCCCCTCCACCAACTTTTCCCACTCCTCCCCACAACCCCAAACCCCAAGGCTTCCCCAATTCCACAATTGTTTCCCTAAACTGTATACTACTCCTTCGGGTTGCCAAAAACCCCTTCAAAATCCCTTTTGTCTACCATTCGGGCCACGTTTTTTCCCAAGCAGATTTTCAAGGTTCTCTTAGTCACTCCCCCCCAAGTTCCTAAAAGGGTTTCAAAATTTGGGGATATTAAAGTGACCTTCCAAAACTCTTTAGAGTCAATCGAGTGTCTGTGGTATTTTCAAAGCACTTTTGAAACGAGCTTTTGGTCGTTTTTTGAAGTTGGAAATGCCTCGGTCCATGGGCTTGCGGGAAAGGATGGTATTAGGGGCAAAACTTCCCTTAATAAAGTCATGTCCCAATAGTCGCTTGCCACGTCTGAGGTGACCGGGGGCATTGTCAAACACCGGGGGCATTTTAAAGGTCAATTTCTTTTCAGTTTGGGAAATTTTCCATTGGGGGAAAATGCGGTAAAACCAGTTTAAAAAAATTTCCCCAGTGACCCATGCCTTATGTTTGCCCCCCACAGCAAACACAATTATCCTTGGCTTCTTTTGCCTGAACGCTCTGGGAGTTTCAGAGTGATTCCAATAAAGGCTTAATTTGCAATCCCCACTAGCATTGGCACCATCAACAAAGTAACCCTGTCCTTTCTAGGTTTTATGTCCTGGGAGGCCTTTTCCTCCGAGTAATGTGGTCCTTTGGCATTTTTCTTCAGAACAGGCCTTTTCATCACAATTAAAAAACTTTTTCAGGGTTTCCCTCCTTCAGTTTCTATTCTCCCTTTAATTAAAGCAATATTTTTTCAGCCGCTTGTGGTCCGAACTGGCGCCTCACCATGCCGTATCACACTATGGACCCCACCTTTTTAAATCTCTCAACCCAACCCCTTTTCCCGGCCCTTTAAATTCACTCACTTTATCACTAGTTGCAGGGATTTTTTAATTAAATCTAGCAAACTTCCTAGCCTTTTTACATTTGATCGCTTGAAGACCTATCTCCGTAGCTGTTTTTTCTTTATCCACCCAATAAACTCTCACATCTTCCATCCTTGCGATTTTGTTTCGAAAACACATAAACCTTTGGGAACAACCTTCCTTTATTGCCGTTTTCTTTTCCCACAATAGAAGAGTGGTTTTATTTTGGTTTCTTGTACAACCTGACCGGTCGGTGAACGTACTCCCCTTTTATACTTATCAATGATCTCTTTCTTCATTTTAATGGGTATTCTTCCCCTTTGGGTGTACGGTTGGCACTAAAAAGCTTTCTTGGGGCCCATGGTCACTTATTTTCCAGAAACAGCACCGAAAACACTGTAATAATACGAAATATTCCGAGTGTATGCTTGAATGTTACCGCGGAGGCTGGCTGGTAAACAATGGCACGGGCGGCACATGTGAGGCTGGCTGAGGGCGCACATTGGACGCGTCTCGGACGAAGGCCGCTGAGCGGGTTTTTGTCCACTATGCGGGGCAAAATTTTAGCGAACAAAGCGTCCGCTATGCGGATTGTCCGCTATGCAAGGCGTCCGCTATGCGGGGGTCCACTGTAATCATTGTTACATATATTCAGGGGTAATTACACCTTTTGAATAATTTTTGTACAAAATTAAGGTTCACACAGCTATGACATAATAAGGTGTACTGTTTATTGTTAAAATATTCTTAATAACATGCTGCTTGCAGGACCGTTATGCCATTGGGCATACAATACCAAGTATGGATGAGTCCCAGGATGTGGAGCTGCTGGGAGGATACCAGAATGACACCCACACAGTGCTGAGGTTCTCTCGACCCTGGGTCACCTGTGACCCTGAGAAAGACCTCCAACTCTCAGTATGTCATCCACTCATTATCATGGTTTATTAAGGAATTGTTTGATCCCTCATTATGTATGTATTCCAAGAGGAAATAATGTGCTGGTTTGTTTTTATCAACGTGTGGGTATTAGTTTATTGTTAAGAGTTATTATCATCTTAGTAAGCATCATATAATTAATTTTAATGCTGATTCATTGAATCTTAATGTAGGATGACACAGTGAGAGTGATCTGGTCATATAATGATGATGATCCAACTGATGTGATGATGATGAAGAGGCATAAGCAGCGAGGAACAAAGTCTCTCTTTTTAAGGGAAGCTCAGTTTGCTGTACCATCCTTTAGTGATGATGTGAAGATGTGGGATGTTTTCTCTCCCAATGTAAGTCACTAAATAATTTCTCCTCAGCTTTGAATGTTAATAAACTTTAGAAGAATTTGACAGTAGTGTGGCAAATTTTTTTATGTTGCTTTTCTTTTTTATATGATATATCTGCATATCAAGGGGCTAGTAACCCCTTATCCTGTATAAATTACTAAATTTTATATGAGTAACTTTTGTTTTTTCTTTTTGGGCCACCCCACCTCAGTGGGATATGGCTGGTTTGATAAAAAAAAAAAAAATCTGTATATGTAATTTTTTTGCTTGAAGTTTCCTATTTGACAGGTAACTCTACCTGATGACCTAACAACACTATACTGGTGTAAGCTTTACAAGATTCCTCCGCTTCCTCGTAAGACTCATGTCATCGGGGTGAGTAGACTAACTTGGATTGTTATTGCATTACTTTTCTCTCCTCTTGCTTCTCTACCTTGATAAGAAAAGGCTGTTGGGGTAAAAAAATTAAATTTTAATATTTGTAGATGCATGTGTTAAATCTTTAATTGTTATGTTTTAGGTGGTTTGTGTATTATTTTGAAATGCTTGTGAACATATACCTAATAGTGTTCCAATTTGTGGGAAATGAAGTTTTAGAATTAGAAGTTGGCTGCCCAATTGTTCCAGTGATCGAGAACATTCGTCATGTTTAGCCTATTCTTGTTAGTTTGTTCCAGTGATCGAGGAGAAGAACCTCGAGCATGTTCACCACATTCTGCTGTATGAATGTCACCTGCCTGACAGTGATCATCACTATGAAAATGGATTGACCTTCAAGGCAGCCAGTGTTATGGGGCCAACATGCCCGTGTCTTGGAAGTATTGCACTAGTCCCATCGTTGCTTGGGCTGTTGGTGGGGAAGGTAAAGTTAATTGTCTAACACTGAAGAGTGTTTGTTGATATTTGTATGTGAACACAGTAGCATTAAACAAAATATATATTCTATATTTAATGGCAATATTGCACACAACATAAACACAAAATATATTCTTATGGTTATTGACCCTATAGGCATAATTATTAACATTGAATGGTTAATAATCCAGAAAAAATTCTAGAAAGCCAAGCAGTATGGCATGTTTCACTTGAGGTTCTTCAATTGTCTCCCTCAGGATGTGATCCACAAGTTGACTCATACCCAGGTGAACTGGGGAGGCAGGTGTGAAAAGTCTTACCCATTCTTCATGCTATGTTCACACAACTGCCAGCAGACTAACACTGGTTCATTCTACAGGAGAGATGTACCCAGATCATGCAGGCCTCCCACTGGGGGAGGAGCATGGTGGGCCACTTACTTCCTCATGGAGACTCATTATGATAATCCTAACCTTAGACCAGGTGAGAATTTGTAATAACGTGAAATTAGGTGCAAACTTATAACACATTTTTATTGCAATCAAGTGATATTAATGGCGATTGAATAAGTAATTAAGCTCTAAACCAGGAGTTATTCTATCTACCTTAACTTAGTCTTAGTAAGCTCTACCACCTCATAGGAGTTACTTCCATCAACCTTTAATGCCTATGCCAGCTTCAGAGTCACTGACTTCTTTCGCACAATATGTCCTATGGCCTACCTCTCTAGCCTATTTGATTGTTAATTTAACACAGTGTCATTGTAACCAAACTAGCATGCTTCAAAGCTTGTTGACGGGAAGCATTTATCAAACAGAGTTTTTACATTCAACCATTTGCACATTTCCTTAATTTTGAATAGGAATTACCTTCAATTTCCCCCCCTCTTAAGCAGTTTTTGCCGGTTGGAATCTGGTTACTGAATTGATCTCAGAATACATGCTGTTTAAGTGTTCCTCCACCATTTCTCTTTACGACATCCTCCCAACTACTCAACCCAAGACTTGCCAGCAATTTCGACAATTGTTCAACTGGTATATTTTTCGTCCCTCGGGTTAGCCTAAAGCCCGTTCAAAATTTTAACTTTCTGGCCAATTTCTTCCAAGCAGATTATCTATTTTATTTGCACCCCAACCTACCTCATATTTAAACAATTAGGATATTAATGATCCTTCCAAAACTCTTTTAAGTCAATCGAGTGTGCTGTGGTCACTTCAAAGCCTTTTGAACCAGTTTTCCTATGTTTTACCATGACCTGGCTGTCTGGGCTCTGCAGGAGTGATGTAATAGGAGGCAAAAACTTCACCTTAATGAAGCTCATGTCCCCATAAAGTCGCTCTGCCACGTCTGTAGGATGACCAGGGGCATTGTCTAACCCCCAGGAGGCACTTAAGGTCTAATTTCTTTTCAGTTAGGTAATCTTTCACATTGGGGGCAAATGCATGGTGTAACCAGTTATAAAAAAATTTTCCCTAGTGACCCATGCCTTACTTTTTGCCCTCCACAGAAACCACAAATTATCCTTGAGGACATTCTTTTGCCTGAACGCTCTGGGAGTTTCAGAGTGATACACTAATAAAGGCTTAACTTTGCAATCACCACTGCATTGGCACACATCAACAAAGTAAGCCTGTCTTTCATAGGCTTATGTCCTGGAGTGCCTTTTCCTCCTGAGTAATGTAGGTCCTGCTTGGCTTTTTTCTTCCAGAACAGGCCTGTTTCAATCACAATTAAAACACTTGTTCAGGTTCCAGTCCTTCAGTTTCTAGTTACTCCTTGAATTCATGCACATTTTTTTTTCAGCCGCTTTGTGGTCCGAACTGGCAGCCTCACCATGCCGTATCACACTATGGATGCCACTACGCTTCTTAAATCTCTCAAACCAACCTTTCCTGGCCTTAAATTCACTCACATCATCACTAGTTGCAGGCTTTTTTTTTAATTAAATCGTCATGAAAACTTCCTAGCCTTTTTCACATTGATCGTTTGAGAGACGCTATCTCCTGCTAGCTGTTTTTCATTTATCCACACCAATAAGAGTCTCTCAACATTTTCCATCACTTGCGATCTTTTTTTTCGAAACACAGTTAAACCTTTGGCAACAACAGCTTCCTTGATTGCCGTTTTCTTGCCCACAATAGAAGAGATGGTTGATTTTGGTTTCTTGTACAACCTACCAGGTCGGTGATACGTACTCCCCTTTCAAAACTTATCAATGATCTCTTTCTTCATTTCAATGGGTATTCTTAACCCTTTGAGGTGTACGTTGGCACTAGAAGCTTTCTTGGGCCCATGGTCCACTTATTTTTTCCCGAAACAGCACCGAAAACACTGTAATAATACGAAATATTCCGAGTGTATGCTTTAAGTTACCGCGGAGGCTGGCTGGTAAACAATGGCAAGGGCCCGGAACAAAAAGTGGGGGCTGGCTGAGGGCGCACATTGGACGCGTCTCGGAGAAGGCCGCTGAGCGGGTTTTTGTCCACTATGCGGGGCAAAATTTTAGCGAACAAAGCGTCCGCTATGCGGATTGTCCGCTATGCAAGGCGTCCGCTATGCGGGGGTCCACTGTAATCATTGTTACATATATTCAGGGGTAATTACACCTTTTGAATAATTTTTGTACAAAATTAAGGTTCACACAGCTATGACATAATAAGGTGTACTGTTTATTGTTAAAATATTCTTAATAACATGCTGCTTGGGAGGACCGTTATGCCATTGGGCATACAATACCAAGTATGGATGAGTCCCAGATGTGGAGCTGCTGGGAGGATACCAAATGACCACCCACACAGTGCTGAGGTTCTCTCGACCCTGGTCACCTGTGACCCTAGAAAGCCTCCAACTCTCAGTATGTCATCCACTCATTATCATGGTTTATTAAGGAATTGTTTGATCCCTCATTATGTATGTATTCCAGAGGAAATAATGTGCTGGGTTTTTTTTATCAACGTGTGGGTATTAGTTTATTGTTAAGAGTTATTATCATCTTAGTAAGCATCATATAATTAATTTTAATGCTGATTCATTGAATCTAATGTAGGATGACACAGTGAGAGTGATCTGGTCATAAAATGATGATGATCCCAAATGATGTGATGATGAGAAGAGGCATAAGCAGCGAGGAACAAAGTCTCTCTTTTTAAGGGAAGCTCAGTTTGCTGTACCATCCTTTTAGTGAAAGATGTGAAGATGTGGGGTGTTTTCTCTCCCAATGTAAGTCACTAAATAATTTCTCCTCAGCTTTGAATGTTAATAAACTTTAGAAGAATTTGACAGTAGTGTGGCAAATTTTTTTATGTTGCTTTTCTTTTTTATATGATATATCTGCATATCAAGGGCTAGTAACCCCTTATCCTGTATAAATTACTAAATTTTATATGAGTAACTTTTGTTTTTTCTTTTTGGGCCACCCCACCTCAGTGGGATATGGCTGGTTTGATAAAAAAAAAAAAAATCTGTATATGTAATTTTTTTGCTTGAAGTTTCCTATTTGACAGGTAACTCTACCTGATGACCTAACAACACTATACTGGTGTAAGCTTTACAAGATTCCTCCGCTTCCTCGTAAGACTCATGTCATCGGGGTGAGTAGACTAACTTGGATTGTTATTGCATTACTTTTCTCTCCTCTTGCTTCTCTACCTTGATAAGAAAAGGCTGTTGGGGTAAAAAAATTAAATTTTAATATTTGTAGATGCATGTGTTAAATCTTTAATTGTTATGTTTTAGGTGGTTTGTGTATTATTTTGAAATGCTTGTGAACATATACCTAATAGTGTTCCAATTTGTGGGAAATGAAGTTTTAGAATTAGAAGTTGGCTGCCCAATTGTTCCAGTGATCGAGAACATTCGTCATGTTTAGCCTATTCTTGTTAGTTTGTTCCAGTGATCGAGGAGAAGAACCTCGAGCATGTTCACCACATTCTGCTGTATGAATGTCACCTGCCTGACAGTGATCATCACTATGAAAAATGGATTGACCTTCAAGGCAGCCAGTGTTATGGGGCCAACATGCCCGTGTCTTGGAAGTATTGCACTAGTCCCATCGTTGCTTGGGCTGTTGGTGGGGAAGGTAAAGTTAATTGTCTAACACTGAAGAGTGTTTGTTGATATTTGTATGTGAACACAGTAGCATTAAACAAAATATATAATTCTATATTTAATGGCAATATTGCACACAACATAAACACAAAATATATTCTTATGGTTATTGACCCTATAGGCATAATTATTAACATTGAATGGTTAATAATCCAGAAAAAATTCTAGAAAGCCAAGCAGTATGGCATGTTTCACTTGAGGTTCTTCAATTGTCTCCCTCAGGATGTGATCCACAAGTTGACTCATACCCAGGTGAACTGGGGAGGCAGGTGTGAAAAGTCTTACCCATTCTTCATGCTATGTTCACACAACTGCCAGCAGACTAACACTGGTTCATTCTACAGGAGAGATGTACCCAGATCATGCAGGCCTCCCACTGGGGGAGGAGCATGGTGGTGCCACTTACTTCCTCATGGAGACTCATTATGATAATCCTAACCTTAGACCAGGTGAGAATAAGTATTAGTGAAGTTAGGCAAACTTTTTATAATCTCAGTTTTTAATTTTCAATAATGAACCCCATCATTAATCATTAATATATTTACATTAAGCTCTAAATCCAAGTGAGTTATTCTATGCTACCTTAATCTTAGTCTTTATAAGACTCTACCACCTCAAAGGAAGTTCCTTTGATCAAACCTGAATGCCTCCCATTTCCTCAGGTTCTGTATAGAATTCTACTGTATATTATTCACAAATTAATGCTTGCTTTATGCAGTAACTCTCACTAAGGCCAGTTGAAGTTGTTATATTATAACACAAGAGACAAATAAACCCAGAGAGTTCTATCATGTTCACAAATATTATTCACAGCAACACCTAATCCCTTGAGTTTTATATATACATTTACATAGTTATTATGTAACTTATTATGGAAGTTGACGAGCTGTTGGAATGTGACCAAGTAATATTTTGTGAAGGGATTTAGGAAAACTGGTTAGCTGGACTTGAGTCCAGGAAGTACAATGCCTGCACTCTAAAAGAGGGGTTTGGGATATTTGCTGTTTAGAGGGACATCTAAACTGTCTTATCTGTGCACCTCTGGCAAGACAGTGATAGTGAGAATGATGGTGAAAGTGTTTATTTTTCAGGTCACCCTGCCTTGGCAGGAGATGGCCAGTGTGTTAAAAAAATATATATTTCTTAGTTTATATTTGCCATTACTAAATTATTACTATTTTATTTTGCCACATATTCAGAAAAGTGCAGTATTTTTTATACCTTAGGTGTTACTGATGCTTCTGGCATACGCATCTTCTATACTGAGCGTCTGCGTAAGTTTGATGCCGGGATCTTGATGCTGGGCCATGAGGTCACCCCATTGCACATTATTCCACCCAGTCAAAAGTGGCTTTCTGTTGGTCTCTGCCATGGTTTGTGTACACAGAAGGTGCGTTTATTGTTTCTTTTGAATGGTAAAACAGTGGGAGTCTAGAGGCATCCTAATAGCTTCATCCTCGAGGTGAAGGGGGGGTCAGTAAGACAAAGTTATAAAATGCTATTATAAAATAATAATAATAATAATAATAATAATAAATTAATTATTTATTATATTATATTATTATTATATTATTATTATTATTATTATAATTATTATTATTATTATTATTATTATTATTAATTATTATTATTATTTATTAATTATTATTATTATTATTATTATTATTATTACTTGAAGAGCAGATGAAATAAAAAACAATCCTGAAATAAAGTGATGATGATGTCTCTTTATTTGTGCCGATCTTTGAAAACGATGGTGAAGGTGTCAC
Organism: Cherax quadricarinatus; assembly: GCF_026875155.1. NCBI lineage: Eukaryota > Metazoa > Arthropoda > Malacostraca > Decapoda > Parastacidae > Cherax > Cherax quadricarinatus. Next base: position 12,415,479 of record NC_069423.1, on the reverse strand, counting down.
TTGTTACTAATTATGCTAATACACATTTTATTATGCTAATACATACTGTATTATGCTAATGCATGCTGTATAATGCTAATACACATTTTCTTCACTCTTGCAACTTTATTAAGTGTACAAAATGTTTGAGTTTTTACGTAGAAGATGGAGTGATTGTATGTATTATAATTTTCATAGTAGTATTTGCTTGACATGTTTCAAATTCAAATTCAAATTTTCACATCTCTTGTTGTGTACAAAGATAATGTAGTTTACATTTTGATAATTAATGTACCAGTAAATAATGTGCTCTTTATTTTTTGTATCTATTCATAAACAAATATTCTTGCACAGTAACCATGTTATTAATGCCACAAAATATTTTTGAATGTTTTTTTTTTTTTTTTTCAACAAGTCGGTCGTCTCCCACAAACTTTCTGAAAGATCAATTATCAATTATGTCATCCCAGTATTCAAGTCTTATTATTTCAATGTCATTTTCAAATTAATTGCATCTTTTTTCAGTAAACTGTAGCCATGATCTGTGAGAAGTAGAGTTGTCCTAGCAGTGGTTGGAGGTATGGGGTAAAAGAGGTTTTGAATGCTTGGGGCTTGAACATCCAACAGGCTAGTGTGAGCACATCTAGTCAGAGCAAGTGGAGACAAGTGATTTTTGTGACTTGACATACTGTTGGAGTGTGAGCAAGGTAACATTTAAAAAACGATTTAGGGGGTATTTGTTAGCTGGACTTAAGAGTAAAGGAGGTGGGAAGTACAGTATCTGCACTCTGAAGGAGAGGAGAGGATGTTGCAGTTCAAGGGTCATCTGAACTGTGATGCCAGCACTCTTCTGGCAAAGCAGTGATTAAATGAATGATGGTGAAGGTATTTCCTCTTTTTGTGGGTCACCCTACCTTGGTAGGAGACAGCAGATGTGTTAAAAAATTCTATACACAACACATTCTAAATATTTATTATACTATGAATTATCCACTTATAATTACATAAATCGGGATGTTCAGATAAGTAAACACATTGGTATAATGACACAGAAAACACACATTTGCACTGCAGGAGTTGCCAGCTGAAGGAGTTCAGGTGTTCCAGGGTGTCCTTCACTCACACCTGTTGGGTCGTGCTATCTCTCTCCGACACATCCGTGATGGCCACGAGCTTCCTATAATTTTGAAGGGTGAGGTTGGGTGCTCCCTTCATTATTCATTTGATGCTTGTATACAATTTTTAATGTGGGAAGAGTTTCAAGAGGTCTTGTATATGTTATACAGTAAGTTTGATAAATTTTAGTTTGATATATGTACCACTCTAATTGTTTCTCCACAGATATGACTTACGACTTCAATTACCAGCAGACGAGAATATTAAAAGAGGAAGTGACCATCTTACCTGGAGACACTCTTATCACTGAGTGTAACTACGACTCGACCCGTCGTAAGCAGACCACCTTCGTGAGTCTCATGGCTTGTAATGTAGTGCTGAGCACAGTGGAGGCAACATGAGGCTTGTTTTAAAGTGTGCTGACAAATACAGTAGTCCCCCATGTCCACAGGGAATACACTCCATGACCTACTGTGGATACCTGAAACTATGGATAGTACCGAACCCTATATATAAGTCATTTTTCCTTTACATACGTATCTATGATAAAGTTTAATTGATAAATTCAGCAAAATAAATCTATAATTAGCATTTTTTCACTGATGGGAAACATTTCACGGCTTCTTTTAGGCTTCTTTTGCACTTTGGGGCCATTATTACGCAAAACTAAGGGTAACTTTTGGGCCACATTAAACCGTGGATAACTGAAACCGCAGATAGTGAATCAGTGGATACAGGAGTCCTAGTGTATGTACTAACAAATACCTGATTACGATGTTGTTCCAGGGTGGGATTGGTACAGAGGAAGAGATGTGTCTGGCTTTCATGACTTATTACCCTCGTGTCAATCTCTCAGTCTGCACCTCCACCCCACCCATGGAGACCATCTTTGAGACTCTTGGAATACAAGATATTTATAATAAGGAAAAGATGTAAGTCAGATACCTTTTTCAATATATACTTTATGTCCATATTATAGATGTTGCAAATTTGTCAGGTTTTGAGAAGACTTATAGTCGAGTATGGATAGAAATCATGTCTGTCTTGCTCTCAGCAGATGGAAGATCGAGCCTCCACCACGTCTTGCACTGAATGACCCACATGGGTTTAGTGCTTAGCCTAAATTTTCTTTTTACAACTTCTTGAAAATGTATTTTGAAATATTTCCTCTATAGAAGAATTTTCGGCTACAAAATTAATGTAAGTGTTTGAATTCAGTAATAATTTTCACTTGTATCACTTAATTCTATATACTAGCTTAAACGTAAGTATTGTAGCTTCTGCCCATGTTCGTTACATCCAAATATTTGTGTTTGTTCTCTATAACCAAATGCTTTTATACTTCTTAGAGTAACTGCCTCATTGTTGCCAGTAAAAGTTCTTTCATTATTCCATATACACGCAAGTTCTTTCATTGTTCTTATACAACCAAATGTTTTCATTCTTCTTTATACACAATGTTATTCAGTGTTCCAATGCAGTGACTATTTTTTTATGTTATTTATTATAATATCGTAGCAACTTTACATAAGGCGTTAAAATGCATATTTACCTAAAATGCTACATAAACACTTCAAAATGCTAATGTTTGTGAACTCACGAGACCACAGTAAAAATTCACTTTATCGTTTGTTTGTTGCTGTCTCTCTCTCTCAATAGTAAAACAAAAATAAAAATAAAGTTAATGAAATATTATTCTTATATAATCCTGATATAATTTTTATTTTTTTTTTTTCAGAGGAAGGATTTTACAAGGCAGGTAAGTTGTTAATGTTTTGTGTTGTGTGTTCATGTCTTATTTTTTTTGTCAAGGTTTTTATGAAGGTATTTATGAAACAATGCTTCTGCATTCTGCCATTTTTTAATATTTATCTGTATTCTATGAAGTTATATAGCTGAAATTTTTTAATGTACTATATAGTATAATTTAGCATATAATTAATATAAATTTCAACAAATTGTGAGTTGTGATTAGCTATGTCCAATATTTCACTGGGGGACTAGATTTTCCTTTTGCCAGCATTGCATACATGTGACTGTGGTCTTCCTGCAGGCTGGAAGTCAACGAGGAGGATGAGACAGAGTTGGCCAGTGCTCTGCGGAATGGCAGCGCATCTTCAGAAGTGACGGAAGTCCTGTTGTCTCATATGTTACGAGCAGTGGTCGTTAAGGCTCCTGAAAGTAAGAAGAGTATATATGTATCCATGTGTGTGACATGACTGATATATATAATAGTATGACTTAGAGTTAGTTTGCATGTTGAATTGCAATTAACATATTTGTAATTACACAAGAGGCTGCAGTCTAAACTGCACCCACAACACAATTAGTGTTGTGGTTGAGATGTGCTGGTAGTCCTGTATGAGTGGTAGTGATGATTGATAGTCTTGTATGAGTGGTGGTGGTGGTGACTGGTAGTCCTGTATGGGTGGTAGTGGTGATTGATAGTCTTGTATGAGTGGTGGTGGTGGTGCTGAGTCCCTTTTGTTGTGATTGATAGTCCTGTATGAGTGGTAGTGATGATTGATAGTCTTGTATGAGTGGTGGTGGTGGTGACTGGTAGTCCTGTATGAGTGGTAGTGGTGATTGATAGTCTTGTATGAGTGGTGGTGGTGGCGTGGTGACTGGTAGTCCTGTATGAGTGGTATGTTTTGGGTGATTGATAGTCTTGTATGAGTGGTGGGTGTGGTGGTGGTGGTGACTGGTAGTCCTGTATGAGTGGTAGTGGTGGTTGATAGTCTTGTATGAGTGGTGGTGGTGACTGGTAGTCCTGTATGAGAGGGTAGTGGTGATTGATAGTCTTGTTATGAGTGGTGGTGGTGGTGACTGGTAGTCCTGTATGAGTGGTAGTGGTGGTTGATAGTCTTGTATGAGTGGTGGTGGTGGTGACTGGTAGTCCTGTATGAGTTGGTAGTGGTGGTTGATAGTCTTGTATGAGTGGTGGTGGTGGTGACTGGTAGTCCTGTATGAGTGGTAGTGGTGATTGATAGTCTTGTATGAGTGGTGGTGGTGGTGACTGGTAGTCCTGTATGAGTGGGTAGTGGTGTTGATAGTCTTGTATGAGTGGTGGTGGGGTGACTGGTAGTCCTGTATGAGTGGTAGTGGTGGTTGATAGTCTTGTATGAGTGGTGGTGGTGGTGACTGGTAGTCCTGTATGAGTGGTAGTGGTGGTTGATAGTCTTGTATGAGTGGTGGTGGTGGTGACTGGTAGTCCTGTATGAGTGGTAGTGGTGGTTGATAGTCTTGTATGAGTGGTGGTGGTGGTGACTGGTAGTCCTGTATGAGTGGTAGTGGTGGTTGATAGTCTTGTATGAGTGGTGGTGGTGGTGACTGGTAGTCCTGTGTGAGTGGTGGCATTTATTGCTACTTTAATTTCCACAATTAACAGAATACTGAAGCCCAGTCTCTGGAGCATTAAATGCCTCCATAATCTTTTTACTGCTGCCCACAGAATGGGTATTTTGTTAGTTTTAAGTCTCATGAATCTTTCAGAGTTTCTCAACACATCCCTTTATAAAATTTTGCTAAAGAAAACAACATGGGAAGAGAGCCAGGCAGCGGAATTACTGCAGGAGAAGGTTGTGTTTGGAAGACACTCCACAAGTTGTCGAACTAGAGAAGATGCAAGAGTCTTGGAGGTGAGTGCCTTGGTCTTCTAGTAGTTTGAGTTAAAGAATCAGTAGTATTTTGGTCACTGGCATGTGGCATGATGGCTAAAGCTCTCACTTCACATGGTGAGGGGTCCAGGTTCAATTCCCGGCGAGGGTAGAAACATTGGGCATGCTTCCTTACACCGGTTGTCTATGTTCACCCATCAGTAAAATGGGTACCTGGGTGTTAGTCGACTGGTGTGGGTTGCATCCTGGGGAAAAACTGACCCATTTTGCGAGAAATGTTCTGCATAACAAGTCACTGATGTCACCTTTGGTCTGTATACCTTGTACATGAACTTGTAGAAATAAGGATATTATTATTATTATTATTATTATTATTATTATTATTTTATTTTTTTTTTGTGCAGTATACAATTAGTGCCCAAAATGCACATACATTCTAGTGGCTTTCTTTGTGCTATACAATTTTTTTTTACTTGTAAACTACACTTTGCATACTTCACATACAAATAAAATATGTTTATGTTTATGTTTAATGTGTTTACATGTACTAATAAAGTACATGTATTGTTAGGCACAAACAAAAGTCACTAACATGCATTGCACTTCAGGCCACATTTATTTAATACATATACAGTATTAATTTTTATGACTTGGCATACTGTTGGAGTGTGAGCAAAGTAGTTAACTCTAATAAAGGAATTTGGATGCTATTAACATTGTGGCATGAGCACACGCTAGGCATTATTTCTTCTTTCTTCTTTCAACAACCGGTCGTATCCCAAGGCGGGGTGGCCCAAAAAGAAAAACAAAAGTTTCTCTTTAAATTTAGTAATTTATACAGGAAAAGGGGTCACTAGCCCCTTGCTCCCGGCATTTTAGTTGCCTCTTACAACACACATGGCTTACAGAGGAAGAATTCTGTTCCACTTCCCCATGGAGATAAGAGGAAATAAACAAGAACAAGAACTAGAAAGAAAATAGAATACCCAGAGGGGTTTATATATATATATATGCTTGTACATGTATGTGTAGTGTGACCTAAGTGTAAGTAGAAGTAGCAAGACGTACCTGAAATCTTGCATGTTCATGAGACAGAAAAAAGGACACCAGCAATCCTACCATCATGTAAAACAATTACAGGCTTTCGTTTTACACTTACTTGGCAGGACGGTAGTACCTCCCTGGGTGGTTGCTGTCTACCAACCTACTACCTAGGTAGGCATTATTTATCCGGCATTAATTTCCAATACGTGTGTTTGACTAATGATCTGTCTCCCCACCAGCAACCACAAGCGGTGTCATATCCTCGTTTCTCCGCCCTGAAGTCCCCTGTTGAGCAGTGTGGTGCCAGGAAGCAAGGTGGGTCTTCCTCCATATTCACTCTCCTGTGTAAAGTTGAAAGGTAAGTCAAAATTGTTTATTAAGGGTTCACACACACCTGATGATAATAAAGCTTACATGTTCATTGGTATTTTAATATCAAGTGTTATTCATGAAGAATAAGAGTCACAGCACTGTAGCTGGAACAATTCGTGACTAACCCACACTGTAGCTGGAACATTTCACAACTAACCCACAGTACCTCAGCTGGAACACTTCATGACTTACCCACAGTACTATACCTGGAACACTTCCTGCATAAGCCACAACACCATTGCTGGAGCAATTCAAAACTAACACACAAATCTGTGGCTGGAACAATTCACAATTAACAGTTCAGAGAGAGGACTTCAGACAACACTATGATCCGACCTGGACCAACATCAGGTCACAACTTGGTGATGGTCTGGCAACCACCAAAACATCATCTGAACTGTACCTTAGTTACAGAATGTTATTTGTAAAAAGAGTACAGTGGACCCCCGGTTTATGATATTATTTCATTCCACAAGTATGTTCAGGTGCTATTACTGAACGAATTTGTTCCCATAAGGAATATTGTGAATTAGATTAGTCCATTTCAGACCCCCAAACATACACCTACAAACGCACTTGCGTAAATACACTTACATAATTGGTCGCATTGGGAGCTGATCGTAAAGCGGGGGTCCACTGTATATAGTGTGATTTTGTGAATACAATTGAGTAAGTGCATGCATAATTGAATAGTATTTACTATGAAGGTTAGGTTAGGTAAGATTTGTCAGGAAACAGCACGAGTATTTCTTGATGTAGGTCTCAGTCATGTGATGACCTGTCACTGGAGGTTTTGGTCATCTTTCCAAGGCCTACCTTTGGCTTACCGGTCCACCCCTTTAAAAATTATGGTTTTGATTATAACCATTTTGAAATTCTATGAAGATCTTGCCATGTAATATTCAGTTGTTGATGTACTTTTTTAATCACATTTACTAAAAAATGCACTATATAAAGAAGTTTTATGAGACTGCATACTGTATTTTAGTTTAGAAACAAAAGCCTTTATGTATCTGGAGAGATTCAAATTCAAATTTTTATTTCCTTTTATGCGGCACACAGATAATGTAGTTTACCTGTAATAAAACATTGTTAGGCATAGAATAAAGACACTAATATGCAATGTAATTTCTGGCAAACTAATCTTAATGTTTATTGACTACTTCAAAATTAGACATAGACTATTAAGTAATAAAAAATAATAATAATAATAATATCTTTATTTCTGCAAGTACATGCCCAAAATGCTCTGCATAACAAGTTTTCTGCATGCACAACCAAATGTCACCCATCTGAACAAACATTGTATCATGTGGAAATAAATCCTTGACTTCGATTTTGAAATGCAATTAACCCTTAAACGGTCCAAACGTATATATACGTTTTTTCAACATCTGAAAGTATGTAAAAAAATTTAGATCTTCTTTTTTTGTTTTACATTTGAAAACGTGTAAAAAAAACTTTTATCTTCATTTTTTTTTGTTATATTTGAAAATATGTAAAAAAACAAGTAGATCTACTTCTGTAGCACTACGAATTTGAACGTTGATTTGTTTGGACCGTTTAAGGGTTAAAAGCTGATATAATCAGTAAGACTGAGTGTGAGTTTGGTGACCTCCACAGTTCAAGACCAGCAAGTGAATGACAACAATAGACTTCCACTCGTGAAATTTTTACATCGGGTGGTGATGGAAGAGGCAGACAAGTATGTAATGTTGTGGACACCGAGGAAGGATGATATTATCATCGAGGTTCAGGTTAGTATTGGGGAAAGTGTTGTATGGAGATGTAGAATGTAAGGGTAGTAAGCCCCAGGCACCCAGACTATGCCATCTTTCCTCATCTTGCAAAACTTACAAGTTTCTGTTGTATTCATGTAGGCAGCTGGGCACTGCCAGTGGGAATCCTGGGTTAGGAGGAGTACTTCACCTTATCAACATGTAACCTAAAGTTGCTAAGGTACTTCAGCTATACTGCACTGTGTGTTCTTCACCAAGACTCCACATACTGTGGGTGAGATACACAGTGCAGTGTAATACATATGTCAACAGTTCAAACTTTATAATAATAATAATAATAATTCTCCATGGGGAAGTGGAACAGAATTCTTCCTCCGTAGGCCATGCGTGTTGTAAGAGGCCACTAAAATGCCGGGAGCAAGGGGCTAGTAACCCCTTCTCCCGTATAAATTACTAAATTTAAGAGAAACTTTCATTTTTCTTTTTGGTCCACCCTGCCTTGGTGGGATACGGCCGGTGTGTTGAAAGAAAAGAAAGAATAATAATAATAATAATAATAACACATGATGTTTCACCTACATGAGGGTTTATCAAGTACTGGATTATAATGTGTATGTAATGATAAGTTGCATGGGGCTTCACTGACTATTGGAAGAGGTGCTTTTGGTTCTTAGGAAGTGCACTGTTCATAGCTGAAGATGTAACTGCAGTATGTGAAATTGACCTATTCTTGCTAACAAGGTTACTCGTTGTGCAGGTAGTGACAACAGGGTACGTGGGTCTAGGCTTCTCTCCCATCGGCACAATGAAAGGCTCTGATATCATGCTGGGCTGGGTGGATGATGATGGAAAGGTCTACCTGGAAGTGAGTGTTGTCATGGCTATTGTTTCTGCATGTTTGTGTTGTAAATCTACTTTTCCTCATGGGATGCAATCAGATTAATTTATGGATAGTTAATGACTTTATTTTGATAGCAGTAAGCAAAGTATTGGTTACTCACAGGAGACACATTGAAAAAACAACAAAATTTTGTTACTCTCAAACAATGAGTGTCAGGGGCCCAAGACTGTTCAACTGCCTCCTAGCATACATAAGGGGGGACTACCAATAAAACCCTGGCTGTCTTCAAGAGGGAGCTGGACAGGCACCTAAAGTCAGTACTTGACCAGCCAGGCTGGGGCTCATATGTCAGTTTGTGTGTGGCCAGCAGTAACAGCCTGGTTGATCAGGCCCTGATCCATCACAAGGTCTTGTCATGGACAGGACCGTGGGGGCACTGACCCTCGGAAAACCCTCCAGGTATACTGCAGGTAAGGGGTTATTTCCGATTCATAGTTAAAACAGAATTTAAAAATACACGTTCTATACTGGAACAATGTATACACTTAAGAAATTAGTGGTTGTCAAGCTTGGCCCTTCAAAGAGCTGCCTTGATGTAAGGAGTTGGGGGTACCCTCTCCCATCATTGACAGAGCCTGATTATTTCTCATTTCTAATGCTCTGTATGACCCGATGGAAATAAATGGTATAAAATACCGACACAATGGAAATATAAACACATATGCAGTATAATGTGATCCTTTATTGACAACGTTTTGCCCACACAGTAGGCTTTTTCAAGTCACAAACAGATCTACCTGGGGTGGAAGGTACACGAGTATTTATAGTCAGGTTGAGAATGCTGGGTCAGGTGGAGAATGCTGCATGCGATGATCTACCGAGTGGGGTTATAGAGTCTAAAATCTTGGGTAGCTTGGAAGAGAGATTGGATAAGTATATGAGTAGACCTTCCGCAGTGTTCCTCCATTCCTATGTTCTTATGTGGGATAGCGATGAAGAAGTTTCTTGGCAAGTGGTTCATCTATGTTATAGAAGCCGTTGTTCTGGTTGAAGTTGTTGGATATAGAGATAAGCAATGATTCCAGGATTCTTCGGTATTGAGTGTTGTCTTCTCTGGCAATAAGTCTTGAGTTTCTGTAGTTGATTAAATGGTTTTGTGAATTATGGTGTTGTACAGGTTGCCAAGAAACTTCTTAATCGCTATCCCACATAAGAACATAGGAATGGAGGAACACTGCAGAAGGTCTACTCATATACTTATCCAATCTCTCTTCCAAGCTACCCAAGATTTTAGACTCTATAACCCCACTCGGTAGCTCATCAGATGCAGCATTCTCCACCTGACCCAGCATTCTCAACTTGACTATAAATACTCACCTACTTCCACCCCAGGTAGATCTGTTTGTGACTTGAAAAAGCCCACTGTGTGGGTGAAACATTGTCAATAAAGGATCACCTTACACTGCATATGTGTTTACATTTCCTCTGTATGACCCCTTATGGATTGAACACTTTTCTAAAAATATATATCATTTGGAGGAGCATTAACTGTGACTTAGAGTGTATATATAGTGTACTTATAGCTTAAAAGAAGGGCAGCAGTTATTAATATGTAACTTCTGTACTTGTTTTGAAATCTGTGTGCTACATTTTTCCAGGACCGGTATGCCAGCGGGTACTCGGTACCGATGATAGACAACTCTCAGGATGTGGAGCTGCTGGGAGGATACCAGAATGACACCCACACAGTGCTGAGGTTCTCCCGTCCCTGGGTCACCTGTGAACCTAAGACAGATATGCAACTCTCAGTAAGTTATTCACCCAGGTATCAAAGACAATGCCTAGTTGTCAGTTAGTCACTCATGGATCAAAGACATGCTCACACACTCATGAATCAAAGACAGATGTGCTCAGCTTTTGCCAAGCTACTCATGCATTCATGAATTTAAAACAAATGCCCATCACTTAGCTAGTTACATATTATCAGGTTTGTTAAGCATTATAATCTGTATCAAAATTTAAATACCTCTCATTTATCTGATTTCCCACAAAAACAACTGATCATTTTGGTGTTATGTGTTTTAATCACAAAGGAAATCTGGCACTGTATTAATTTTCTTTCAACTTATGTTGGAATTAGTTTGTGCTTAAAGGCTGTATATTAATGAATCAATCCTCAGCAGAACAACACCATAAGAATGATCTGGTCCTATGACAAGGAAGACCCAACTGATGTGACATCACCGAGATATCATGACCAGCGAGGGACAGTATCACTCCGCTTGAAGGCTCCTCCGTTGATGCAGCCTCTCACTGACGATGTGAAGATGTGGGACGTCATCTCTCCCAACGTTAGTAACGGTTTAAATACAATATATGTATTATCAAGGTAACATATTACTGTACTCCATTTAAAGATTCATGCAAAAATATACACACATGGAAGAACATGCAAACACATAGAAGACTAGTCCCAGAGCTAAAGGGTATGAGCTGTGAGGAGAGACTAAAGAAGTCTAACCTTATTATATTAGAAAACAAATATCAGGGGTTATACGAAGACAACATACAAAATACTTGGAGGAATTGATAGGATGGACAGGAGCAGGCTGTTTGAGATGGGTAAACAGTACATGAGGGCACAGCTGGAAGTTAAAAAATGCAGATATATCACAGGGATGTGAGGACATATTTCTTCACCCTCAGAGTGGTTAGGAATTGTACCAGCCTGGACAGGGAAGTGGGAGAAGCAGAATCCATACATATCTTTAAGAAGAGGTACAGTAGGGCTCATGCAGTCAGGTGAGAGAATCCAGCAGTAGCCAGTGGAGAGGTGGAGCCAGGAGTTGAGATTCAACCCCTGCAACCACATATAGCTATGTGAGTATATATGTTCACACACACACACACACACACACACTACACATACACACACATACACATACAGAATGTTTCAGATATGGGACACAGCAACAAGGGGTCATAACTGGAAGTTGAAAACTCAGATGAGTCACAGGGATGGTAGGTAGTATTTTTTTAGTCATAGAGTTGTCAAGAAGTGGAACAATCTTGAGAGTGATGTAGTGGAGGCAGGATCCATATATAGCTTTAAGAAGAGATACGATAAAGCTCATGGAGCAGGGAGTGGACCTAGTAGCAACCAGCAAAGAGGCAGGGTCAGGAGCTGTAAGGAGAGAGAGATTCTGCCACCAAAGTGGCTAGTTTATTGTGCACCCCATATCCATCCTGTGGACGGTAGCGCAAGAGTATATGGATACACAAAAGGCCTAGGAACTAGGCCCCAAAAGGGTTAATAGGTGTACATATGGGTTTATAGCTACATATCTACAGTTCACTTATCTGTTATAAGCAAATATAGGAAATTTGCTTAGTATATCTGGTATCTTATTTTCATTAATAAGATATCTTGACATGTCACATAGGTTATTATACTGTCTGTTTCTGTATTCCTCAATAAGTGGACAATTAGGCACATAGTGTTCAAGACAGTGACCATATGCCTGATCATATAATTTGCATTTAGTTTGATCATCATCTGTGTCTCCCAAACTGCCAGAAGTACTTGTAACCAAGCCTAAGCCTGGCCACTACAACATCAGTCAGTCTGTTCACAGTGCATGTTGCTCCATAAACATACTTATCTACGTTCATGTTATCATAGTGGGTTATAGATCTACTCAGGCTTCTAACTGCATTCCTATAACAATCATTTTCATTATTTATTTCTCTCTTAATATTATACCTAATGCTAGACACAGATATACCAAAGTTATATTCTATGTTCTTCTTCTGGGTACTCGTCTTGGCTAATATATCAACTTTATCATGAAGGAGTAACCCAGTGTGTGATGGGATCCATAGCAATTGTACATTAATCCATTTGTCCCTGATTTTTGAGTATCTATACCTGGCTTCTCCAATGAGCATGTTGTGGGAGGGAGCTGTGAATTGACCCCTGCAACCACAAATAGGCAAGTACACAAGTAGACCTGGACAAACTGCAAGAATAGTCAAGAAGGTGGTTAGTGGAGTTCAACCCAGGTGAGTGCAAGATCATGAAAGTTGGGGATGGAGAAAGATGACTAGACACAGAACACAGCTTGAAAGGTGAGAAACCACAAATATTGCTCAAGAAAGATGATCTTGAAGTGAACATCACACCCAACATATCACCACAGGTGCACATAAATCATATAATGTGCAGCATATGAAGGGGTTGCTAATCTCAGAACTGCCTTTGGAAACCTCAACAAAGAATCTTTTAGAATTCTTTACACTAGTTTAATGTATGTTTAGTCTGAAGTCTGGCCAAAATGCACTGCCTAACAATGTGCTCTTGAATGATATAATAATATATTATTTTTAACACTGCCTGTCTCCCACTAAGAAGAAGGGGGGTTACTAGCCCCCTGCTCTCAGCATTTTAGTCACCACCTACAACACGCATGGCTTATGGAAGAAGGATTCTTCTTTTCCCCATGGAGATAATATTATATAATGTAGTAATATACAATGCTGTGAAAAATAAACTTTACTGTTCTGTACCATACTATATACAGATAAAACATTGCACAGGTGAATCTACCAGATAATGTAACAACGCTGTACTGGTGTCAGCTTCACAAAATACCTCTCCTTCTCCGCAAGACTCATGTCATTGGGGTGAGTAGTGGATTCCATTTAGTTTTGTGGCATTTTTTCTTTTAACGTAAATTTTGAAATCTCTCGGAATTATTTGTTATTAACCCTTTGAGGGTCGACAGGCCCTCTCCGAAACTCGTTCTCAGGGTCGGCCAAATTTAAAAAAAAAAAATTATTTTCTCTTATGAAAAGATAGAGAATCTTTTCTCGATCATAAAGACACCAAAAGTTTGAAATTTGATAGAAAACTTACGGAATTATGCTCTCGCAAAGTTAGCGGTCTCGGCGATGTTTACGCATCGGCGATTTTGCCCACTTTGAGCCCCATTTTTGGCCAATTTCGCTGTACTAGTCGACAAAAAACATGAATATTTCGCTAGAACTCCATTTTTCTATCGAATGGGTGCAAGAAACCACCCATTATGAAATTCAACTATCCAGTACAGTGGTCAGAATTTAGCAATTTTGCCATTTCACACAAATTTCAAAAGATGCCAATTTCCGAATAGGGTCCAGAATAAACAAGAAAGACATTCCTGGCACTAAAATGACATTTCCTCTAGTCGTTAGTCACGGTCTCAAGGTCCCTCTTATATTCTTTTGCTTTCCATTTTGAATTTTTATTCTCACAAAAAATATAAGATTTACTGTTATGCAGACTACTGCATTAGTGTAAAAAATGGTATAAATATTATTGGTGCACTTGTGAAAGAATATTAGACTCACCAGTTGACGTGTATTGCACGCTTGGCACGATTTGTTTACTTTTGAAGTTTGGTAAAAATCGAACATTTCTGCTACTTTGAGCTCAATTTCAAGGCACCTTTCATTGTAAAACCAGCCAAAATCATCTCAATTCTGTAATATGTCTTCCATTCTATAAAATGAGACCAAAAAACTAGAATACAACAATAAATACCATACGAAAATACACTGCAAAGTCGCTGATTTATTCCAAAAAAATGGTCAAAGTTTTTTTTTTTCTCATTATGCACTGTGTGCTGCAGGATTTTTTTTAGACTGTGCACACTGACCACATAGACCCATTCTTTCATATGAAGGCCTACCAGCTTTCTCCCACTAGATTTGAGGCCGCTAGAATTTATGCGTACTAGTACGTCAAAAACCCCTACGCGTAAGACGTACTAGTACGACGAAAACCCTCAAAGGGTTAATGTTCAGTTATCTATATGCTATTCACTTGAAATATTATTATTATTATTATCACACTGGCCGATTCCCACCAAGGCAGGGTGGCCCGAAAAAGAAAAACTTTCACCATCATTCACTCCATCACTGTCTTGCCAGAAGGGTGCTTTACACTACAGTTTTAAACTGCAACATTAACACCCCTCCTTCAGAGTGCAGGCACTGTACTTCCCATCTCCAGGACTCAAGTCCGGCCTGCCGGTTTCCCTGAACCCCTTCATAAATGTTACTTTGCTCACACTCCAACAGCACGTCAAGTATTAAAAACCATTTGTCTCCATTCACTCCTATCAAACATGCTCACGCATGCCTGCTGGAAGTCCAAGCCCCTCGCACACAAAACCTCCTTTACCCCCTCCCTCCAACCTTTCCTAGGCCGACCCCTACCCCGCCTTCCTTCCACTACAGACTGATACACTCTTGAAGTCATTCTGTTTCGCTCCATTCTCTCTACATGTCTGAACCACCTCAACAACCCTTCCTCAGCCCTCTGGACAACAGTTTTGGTAATCCCGCACCTTCTCCTAACTTCCAAACTACGAATTCTCTGCATTATATTCACACCACACATTGCCCTCAGACATGACATCTCCACTGCCTCCAGCCTTCTCCTCGCTGCAACATTCATCACCCATGCTTCACACCCATATAAGAGCGTTGGTAAAACTATACTCTCATACATTCCCCTCTTTGCCTCCAAGGACAAAGTTCTTTGTCTCCACAGACTCCTAAGTGCACCACTCACCCTTTTCCCCTCATCAATTCTATGATTCACCTCATCTTTCATAGACCCATCCGCTGACACGTCCACTCCCAAATATCTGAATACATTCACCTCCTCCATACTCTCTTGAAATATTTGTATAAATTTACTTAAAAGTTTGCCTATGTTTCTTTATTTCTAAATGATCTGTTGGTAATAAATAATTTTTTGTATGAGAAATTGGTTGTGCGTTTGTTTCACTGATAGAGGAGAAAAATATTCAGCACATTAACCAAATTCTTGTCAGGTCAGTGACAGTGACTGATGAACATTCACCATATTCTTGCCAGTTTGTTCCGCTGATCAAGGAGAAGAACCTCGAGTACATTCGTCACATGCTGCTGTACGAGTGTCACCTGTCTGATAGTGATCGTCACTATGACAAGTGGCTCAACCTTCAAGGCAGCCAGTGCTATGGGGCCAACATGCCCGTGTCTTGGAAGTATTGCACTAGTCCCATCGTTGCTTGGGTTGTTGGTGGGGAAGGTAAACACACAGTTTTTTTACAGCAATACTAAATACTAGTGCAGGAGGTTACAAAAAGTACAAGGCCTCATAGCTCTGTCAGTGTTATTATTATTATTACTATTTTTTTTTCAATGCACTGGCCATATCCCATTGAGGCAGGGTGATCTAAAAAGAAAAAAACAAAAGTTTTTCTTTTTAAATTTAGTAATTTATACAGGAGAAGGTGTTACTAGCCCCTTGCTCCCAGCATTTTAGTCACCTCTTACAACACTCATGGCTGAGGGAGGAAGAATTCTTTTCCACTTCCCCATGGAGATTATTATTATTATTATTATGTGGAGACACCTTTGTACAGGTATCTGTGTGCAGATTAAATATATCAGTCATTGTTCATTCTGCAGGAGAGATGTTCCCAGATCATGTCGGCTTCCCGCTGGGAGAGGAGCACGGAGGAGCCACTTACTTCCTTATGGAGACTCGTTACAATAATCCCAACCTCAAACGAGGTGAGAGTGATGCTTACTGGGGACTAGGTGAGGTAATGCTTACTGGAGACTAGGTAAAGTAATGCTTACTGGAGACAGGTGAGGTAATGCTTGCTGGAGACCGGAGTAAAGTAATGCTTACTGGAGACCAGGTGAGGTAATGCTTACTGGAGACCAGGTAAAGTAATGCTACTGGGACCAGTGAGTAATGCTTACTGGAGACCAGGTAAAGTAATGCTTACTGGAGACCAGGTGAGGTAATGCTTACTGGAGACCAGGTAAAGTAATGCTTACTGCAGACCAGGTGAGGTAATGCTTACTGGGGACTAGGTGAGGTAATGCTTACTGGAGACCAGGTAAAGTAATGCTTACTGGAGACAGGTGAGGTAATGCTTACTGGAGACCAGGTAAAGTAATGCTTACTGGAGACAGGTGAGGTAATCTTACGGAGACCAGTAAGTAATGCTTACTGGGGACTAGGTGAGGTAATGCTTACTGGAGATTGGGTAAAGTAAGCTATGAGACAGTGAGGTAATGCTTACTGGAGACCAGGTAAAGTAATGCTTACTGGGGACTAGGTGAGGTAATGCTTACTGGAGATTGGGTAAAGTAATGCTTACTGGAGACCAGGTGAGGTAATGCTTACTGGAGACCAGGTAAAGTAATGCTTACTGGAGACCAGCTTATATTTTATTAACTCATTCCAGGTGAGCTGAAATTCAGGATTAGTCTGAAATCAGACAGTGATGGCACTGTATATTGGAGATTCAAAAACACAGGTAGGGAATTTTTTTTTTTTTTTTTTTTTTCAACAAGTCGGTCGTCTCCCACCGAGGCAGGGTGACCCAAAAAAGAAAGAAAATCCCCAAAAAGAAAATACTTTCATCATCATTCAACACTTTCTACACACTCAGAATTATCACTGCTTTTGACAGAGGTATGCTCAGAATACAGACAGTTTAGAAGCATATATGCTATAAAGAAATAACACAACATATTCACCTACCAAACTGCCAAATATCCCAAAACCACTACCTTTAAAGTGCAGGCATTGGACTTCCCATTTTCCAGGACTCAAGTCCGACAATATCTACTGAAAATAACCGTTTAGCCATGAATCCTTACTAAATAATTACTGCTCACATCCAAAGTATGTCTAGGTCCCAAGTATCATTTAGTCTCCATGTGAAACTCCATATCTAACACGCTATGGCACGCTTGATGGAAGTCCAAGACCACTCACACAACACCTGTTTAAATTAGTTTTCCATAGTACATTCTAAGTAGTATAAATACTCTTAATGCTATCTAATTCATCTTCAGTTTGTGAGGTTGTGAAGTAGTCTAATTGTTTCTATGTTAATTGTATTTTTAAATACCACAGAGGCACGTTAGTGTGACTGGTTAATGGTCCAAGTCGGACCCAAATGTCATCATAAAGTTTTTTCTTCTATGTGTGGGTTATTCATGTATAATTTTATTCTTATTGGTGCACTTATCTCATTAAAACTACAGTACTTTTCAATCAGCTGAGGCAAAAATTATAAGTTACTTTGTATGACTTTTTTGGGTTATCTTAGGTAATTTACACTGTATGTTACTATGTATGATCATTATACTTATGTGTACCTGTGCCTAAATAAGCTAGCTAGCTTCTTTTTCTTGTAGTATTGTTGATGCTTCTGGTATACGCATCTTCTACACTGAGCGTCTGCGAAAGTTTGATGCTGGAGTCATGACAGTGGGACACGATGTCGACTCCATTGCATATTATTCCACCCAATCAAAAGTGGCTTTCTGTTGGCCTCTGCCATGGCTCCTGTACACAAAAGGTATATTTGTATTTCCTTAGAGACTAGGAAAGATGGTCTCTTGAGTAAGCAAATAATAATGTCTCTTGAGTTACTGTATTTACCAAATTTGCCCGCTGAAAAAATGTTTGTTTATGCATACAAACAATAATGATTATAATCATGACTATAATTTTTTTAAAGAGGTGGATGGGTAAGCCAGCATAAAGTCTCAGTCAGATGACCAAAAGCTGCAGCAGTGGGTCATCATATGACTAAGACCCACACATCAGGAAACACTTGTCCTGTTTCCTGACAACTCTTAGCTAACCTAACCTATGTATACAAACAACTTTATTTCTAGAAAGTGGAGTACTGTACAGTATATAATTACAGTAATTAACATGTATAAACTATAGGAAGCCCCTTGTTATGCAAGGCATTTTGGGCAGCTTTTAAACTAACTTATAATTACTAGACAGTGAGAAACATGTAGTACACGAGAATAAGAATACTTAGTTTATACTATATTAATTAAAGGTATTCAGTAATTCAATATAAAATTCTAATTAATGGTATATTAAGGATAAAGCTATGTACATTATGTAACCAAGCGATCACTACTGTAACTGAATCCATTATGCTTGTAAAATCTTCATTATTATTGTAACTTTCTTAGCTAACACAATATTGGGGCCTCATCCCTGGAACTTTGGTGCCTCTGTAAATATTACACTGTAATTATCCTTGTAAATAAGGCAGAATAAGGAATAATGACAATTAAGATGCATAAAACATATGGATGGTGAGACATACAAGTATGTGATATGAATATTAAAAATTAAAATATAAATTTACCTGGAGTATATCTGGAGGGTGTTCCAGGGGCCAGTGCCCCTATGAGATCATGAAGCCTGGTGCATGACCAGGCCTCATGACTAGACCTCCATGACCAGGCCCCCATGACCAGGCCTCCATGACTAGGCCTTATGACCAGGTCTCATGACCAGGCCTCCATGACCAGGCCTCGATGACCAGGCCTCATGACCAGGCCTCCATGACCAGGCCTCCATGACCAGGCCTCATGACCTGTTCTCCATGACCAGGCCTCTATGACCAAGCATCATGACCAGTCCTCCTTGACCAGTCCTCCTTGACCAGGCCTCATGACCAGGCCTCCATGACTAGGCCTCATGACCAGGCCTCCATGACTAGGCCTCATGACCAGGCCTCACAAGGGCATTGACCCCTAGAACACCCTCCAGGTATACTCCAGGTATATTCATATTTGTTTTAATTTTTAATATTCATATCACACATTTGTTTGTTTGTCCAATCATCCATATACTATTATATGCAACTTAATTGTCATTATACCTTATTCTGCTTTATTTACAGGGATAATTACAGGATCTGCACATTAAATTTCAGGAATTACCAGCTGAAGGAGTGAAGGTGTTCCAGGGACTCCTACAAGCTCACCAGCTGGCTCGGTCTATCTCAGTTCGACACCTCCGTCATGGTGAAGAACGTCGCGTTCTTGCAAAAGGTGAAGCTGGAGGCTAACACGACTGTGCTTTATAGAGTATGAATGTGTGTATTAATTCACATTTCATGGTGATGTCAGTGTTTGAAGGTTCATTAGTTTTATCAAAAATTTAAGATACAGTAGACTAAATCATGAGAGGAATTATAAGGTTAACAGACTGTATTGTTCGGCATGACATATTTAAATTTGACCGCCAGACATGACCTATGACTCCAGCAACCAACAACCAAGGATAGTGATGGAGGAAGTGACCATTCTGCCCATGGACTCTCTGATCACTGAGTGCACCTACGACTCCACTCGTCGCCACCGAGCCACCTTCGTGAGTTACATTGTCAGAAAAATTACACCGGGCAGAGTGCAGGGAACACAAGGCATGCATGCTAGTGGCATTCTTTGTGCTTAATAATACTTTATTATAAGTAAACTACAGTTTGTATACCACACAAAGAAATACAAATTTTGATTTTGCTCTGATAGTGTACTAACAGATATTTGACAGATATACTGTACTTTGGAATGTGCATGGAGATTGTCAGATACCTGATAAATAATATTTATGTTTAGAAATATTCAAGTGTGATGTCTTCCTCCAGGGTGGGTTTGGTGCAGAGGATGAGATGTGTCTAGCCTACTTATCATATTACCCTCGTGTCAACCTTTCTCTCTGTACCTCTACCCCTCCTCTGGAGACCATCTCTGAGGCTCTTGGAATACAAAATACATATGATAAGGGAAAGATGTACGTTAAGCATGTTTGTTAATTTTATTCTTAACTCAGTGGCCACCTCTTGCCATGGCAGGGTGACCCAAAGAAGAAAACACACTGACAAACATTCTCTTAACTGCTGTCTTTCCAGAAGGGTGCAGACATCACAATCAGATTACCCTCTGACTGCAACAGCCTCACCCCTCCATCAGAATATAGAATTATGAAAAAAGGCACAATACCATGACTGAAACAATACACAAATAACCCGCACATAGGAGAGAGAAGCGTACCACAATGCTTCAGTCCGAAAGTCATCGTAAGTTTCCTTCTCCTATCTGTGGGTTATTTGTGTAATGTAGAATTATATTTATTATGTAGAACTTGCAAATAATTCTGTGGCATATAGAGTAAATGATGGTGAAAGTGTTTCTTTTTCGGGTCACAGTACCTTGGTGGGAGACAGCCAGTGTGCTAAAAAGTTAATAAAAGGAAATAATTAAGGTAATTATCGCATTAAAAAATGGAAGTACAAAAAATATTATTTAACCCTTTGACTGTTTTCGACGTATAAATACATCTTACGAGCCAATGTTTCTGACATATATATACTCAATAATTCTAGCGGCTTCAAATCAAGCTGGAGAAAGCTGGTAGGCCCACATGTGAGAGAATGGGTCTGTGTGGTCAGTGTGCACCACATAAAAAAATCCTGCAGCACACATTGCGTAATGAGAAAAAAAAACTGATCGTTTTTTTTTTTTTGGAATAAAACGCCGACTTTGAGGTGTATTTTCGTATAGTATTTATCGTTGTATTCGCGTTTTCATGGTCTTAGATGATAAAATGGAAAACATATTACAGAAATAGAGATGATTTTCATTACTTTGACGATGAAGACGACCTTGAAACTGAGCTCAAAGTAGCGGAAATGTTCGATTTTTACCAATGTTCAGGAGTAAATAAATCACACCACACGTCCAATACACGTCAACTGGGGAGTCTAATATTCTTTCACTAGTGCACTGATATTATTTATACCATTTTTATAATAATGCAGTAGTCTGCATAACAGTAAATTTTGTATTTTTTTGTATGAATAAAAAATCAAAACAGAAAGCAATAATAATATAAGAGGGGCCTAGAGATGTGACTAATGAACAGAGCATATGTTATTTTAGTGCCACGAATGTCTACCTTGTTTATTCTGGACCCTATTTTGAAATTGGCATCTTTTTTAGTTTGCGTGAAATTGGCCAAATTGCCAATTTCTGACCACCATATTGGGTAGTCCAAATTAGTAAATGGGAGGTTTCTTGTGCTCAGCTGATAGATAAAATGGAGTTCTAAAGAAATAGCTATGAGTTTAGTCAACTGGAGCAATGGAATTGGCTGGGAATGGGGCTCAAAGTCGGCGAAATCGCCGATACGCATATGTCACCGAGACCGCTAAATTCGCAGGAGCATAATTCCATGAGTTTTCGACCAAATTTCGAACTTTTGGTGTCGTTGCCGTCGGGAAGAGATTCTCTATCATTTCATAAGAAAAAATAATTTTTTTTTTTTTTTTTAAAAATTGAGCGACATAGAATGACAGTTTCAGTGAGGGGCCTGAAACAGTCAAAGGGTTAAAGAATTACTCCTGTGTCACTTATATTAAAAATAAAAGATAATTTATTTCAGCATGATATAATGTTTGTACAGAGGTAGCTGACATGTTATTAATTTCTATTATATGTTGAATATGTATACACTCATAACATGTATACTCTTATAAATGTGAAATCTTAGATATGTATACTTTTATAATGGTGAAATCTCAGATATGAATACTCAAGAAATGTATACTTGGAAATTAAAAAAAATATACATGTACTCATAAATTATTGATACTCACTAAAATTTATGTCTTTAAAAATAAACTCAAAATTATACTCATAAATTATATACCATACACACAACACACCAGAAAATAATGTGAGATAAGCTTATACGAGTCCAGAATGTGACTACACTGGTTGAACCATTTACACTAGTCGCTACATTTCTTAATCACTAAAAATCTATAATAATCTAGAATTTTGCCTTTTTCAGGGGAAAAATTTTACATGGCAGGTAAGTTGACTGTGAGTATCCTTTCTTCGGTGGTTTGTATACCTTTCAGTCCTGAAGTAATATACATCCTCAGCGTATACATATTTTGCAATGTATTCTTTTTCATTTTCAATTAGTGTTAGTATTAGGCTTTTCCTTGTAAAAAATCAGCACTGTAAACCTACCTTCATAATCCTTATGTATCGTAATGGAAATTATTATTGTTGCGTATTATTATCATTATTACTATGTTTTCTGGCACATAAGACGCACCATATTCAAGAGCTAATTACCCTCTTACTTTACGCTAAAGCATAACCCAAATTTTACCCGTGACCCTGACCTTGACGATAAAGGTGCAGGATGATTTTCCAAGACGTTTTGTGGGTAAAAAAGGTGCGCCTCATATGCCGAAAAACACAATATTATTACTATTATTATTAGGTGAATTAGAAAGGAAATTTTAAGTAACAAAGATTTAGGTGAGTAAAGTTAAAGAAAAATACAATTGAGCTAGTGATGGAGAGTGACAATACTTCGAGATATTTGAAAGTATTCAAGGTGGTTTTATTAGGTGAATACATGAAGATAACAGTTATAGTTACAAAAAGATAGGTCGGAACGATTGAAATCAGCAAAATGGATGAGAGTATGGAGGGAACGTATTCGATTTGGAAGTGAACGTGTCACCTGGATGGTCTTGAAAGATGAGGTGAATCATAGAATGATGATGGAAAAAGATGAGTGGTGCACTTAGGATCTGTGGAGCAGAGAACTTTGTCCTTGGAGGCAAAGAGGGGAATGATGAGAGTATAGTTTTACAACGCTTTATATGGGTGTGAAGCATGGGTGAGAATTTGCTGCGAGGAGAAGGCTGAGGCAGTGGAGATGTCATGTCTGAGGGCAATGTGTGTGTGAATATAATGCAGAGAATTCGTAGTTTGGAAGTTTAGAGGAGGTGTGGGATTACCAAAACTGTTGTCCAGAGGGCTGAGGAAGGGTTTTTGAGGTGGTTCGGACATGTAGAGAGAATGGGAGCGAAACAGAATAACTTCAAGAGTGTATCAGTCTGTAGTGGAAGGAAGGCGGGGTAGGGGTCGGCCTAGGAAGGGTTTGGAGGGAGGGGGTAAAGGAGGTTTTGTGTGCGAGGGCTTGACTTCCACAGCAAGCGTGAGCGTGTTTGATAGGATGAATGGAGACAAATCCGTTTTTTAAATACCTATGTACGTATGTTATTGAGTGTGGCATATTACATTATTACTATGTTTTTCTGGCAAACGGCAGCCACTAGTCACTGAGATAAGTACCTCCTGACTCTTAACGGATAAAGGCATTTAAAAATTTTAACGTGACCCTCTGAAAGCAGTGATAGTGCATGAGTAAAATTTTCCAAGACCTGTTGGTGGGAAAAATGGCCTAATGCGAAAACAATATTAATAATTATTAGGGTTGTTCTTGATTATACAAGTACGTAAATGTTTCATCATTAGTAGGTTAAAGGAAAAATACATTTATCTAGTGATGGCATATACAATACTTCTGAGACTTACATTAAAATCATTCAATTGTTTTTGGAATTTAAGGTATACATGTATGCTCATCAACAGTTATTATTTTACATTTAGCACAGGTCGGCCATCACCAATCCAGCAATCAATTATCTGGTTCTATCAGTAATCTGGCACCAATTTCGGGTAGCATAATTTCAAATTTCATCATTATACTGACTCAAATATCATTATACTGACTCAAATATCATCATTATACTGACTCAAATATCATCATTATACTGACTCAGAAATTGTGCAGGTGGTTGTAAATCCACAGCAGCAAGCCAGTGGAGGAGAAAGCAGTGATGAAAATGAGGAAGATATAGCAGAAAGAGTCTCTACTGATAGGTTAATTAAGTGCATTCTACCCTAACTACTCTGTAATTCTTCAAACTCACTAATCTGGCACACTACAGGTCCCAATGATGCCAGGATTAGTGATGGCCAACCAGTACATAACTTTCCAAAATTAACTCTGATATGGAACTAAGGCAGTTCCGATCTTTGTTATCAGCATGGCAAACATGTGACTGCAGTCTTCCTTCAGGGCAGAGTTGGATGAAGAGGCAGAGAGAGAGTTGCTTGATGCTGTGCAGAGCAATGTGTCTCCAGAGGACACCACCATCCAGGTGTCACAGATGTTTCACACACTGGTTGTCAAGACACCTGAAAGTGAGAATAAAAGCTTCTTCATATATCTGCTTTCATATATGTATCGATGTGTGTGTATCAATATGACTCAGATAGCTGGCTGACTTGAAGTTTAAGTAAGAATTTTGTCTGTGACATTAAGACCAGTATTTTTCTAGCATATAAATGTTTAAACTTATGCATTTTTAATTTGCAACTTACATACCCTTATTTGGTATAATAAATTTTTATAAACAGCTGTGTATACTTTGAATGTACTGTGTTATACTTATATGAATAAGTAAGAGTGATGTTCTATTCTTGACTCGGGAAATCATAATAACATGACTGTAAACAAACCAGGGAAAGTTTTATGACTCACTTGCCATGAGTTCTAACCCCCAGCCATACGATGGTTTGTTTATTCCTACTTTTGGTAAATCTTATATAAAATATATTTGTAAATGTTGTAGAATACGTCAATATGTCGCTTCATGACATTCTTCATGATGATGTGACATGGCAAGATAGTCGTGTGGTCGCAGCACTGCAGGAGAAGGTAGTGTTTGGCAGATATGCCACCAAGTGTCGTCAGCAGAGCGCCAGGGTGTTCAGTGTGAGTGTTTAGTGTTTGGCATTGTAAATATGTGAATATAACAGTACAGTTTCTATGCATATATGCTAATTTATGAATCAGACCATCCCAAAATAGTTCATTACTACTGTAACTTGTTTAGCTATCAAAACTTTGCGGCCAAGTCCCTGGACCCATTATGTAACTAATCTTTTACACCCACAGGGTAGGTAGGTATAGGGTGCATAATATATTACACTAACCAAAATTTATTATAATTTGATTATTTTTCTCACATGTGTTGGCATCAGGAAGACGAGATAGTTCCATTCCCAGACTTCAGGGCTCGCAAGAGTCGTTCCCAGCAGTGTGACATTAACCAACAAGGTGTGTGTTAAGGAGTAAAAAGTTACACAGCCATGGCTGTTTCTTATACAGTTATATTCACTTGTTCCGTCTCCCTTGCCCCATACACTACGTAATCCCTCTACGTTTAGCACTTCCTGCTAATTATATTAAGAATATAGACATAATTACTAAGACAAATATTTTTTTGTTAATTTTAAGAATAAAGACTAAAATCTGATACAGTAATACATGTATAAGAAGTTCTGAAATACATTATTATATATGTACATGTTGTAGGTAGTAGGTTGGTAGACAGCAACCACCCAGGGAGGTACTACCGTCCTGCCAAGTGAGTGTAAAACAAAAGCCTGTAATTGTTTTACATGATGGTAGGATTGCTGGTGTCTTTTTTTTCTGTCTCATAAACATGCAAGATTTCAGGTACATCTTGCTACTTCTACTTACACTTAGGTCACACTACATATACATGTATAAGTACATGTATGTATACCCAGAGGGTATATCATCCTGGGTATGTATATACCCCTCTGGGTTTTCTTCTAGTTTCTTTCTAGTTCTTGTTTATTTCCTCTTATCTCCATGGGGAAGTGGAACAGAATTCTTCCTCCGTAAGCCATGCGTGTTTTAAGAGGCGACTAAAATGCCGGGAGCAAGGGGCTAGTAACCCCTTCTCCCATATAAATTACTAAATTTAAAAAGAGAAACTTTCGTTTTTCTTTTTGGGCCACCCTGCCTTGGTGGGATACGGCTGGTTTGTTGAAAAAAAAAAAATATGTACATGTACTTGAAAATACGCTGAATACATTGTCACCCCTCCTCTTTCTCTTCCCTTCCCTCAAGTTTGACTTGTCTTTCCACATTGAAGTTCATGGCTTGTGCTTGGCTGACTAATATCCCCCAACAAAGTCCATAGATGAAGATCCCAGCCTTCTCTTTGATTTAAATAGTGAGGATGTTCACTCACCAACATTTCAGCTTTGTATGGTCTGAATTGATTTAGTGAATTTTTATACAGTAAATAAAGTAAAATTTGCCTGTTGGAGTCATACAGGGCTCTAATTTTGAAAAAAAGACAAAACATCCTTGCCATTTAAACAACAAATGTTGATGTTGTTTTCTGTGTACTGCACAAGACATAGTAGCCACTTAACCAGGTCATGGAATCCTCACAACCACCTAATAGACTCAGTTTGGTCCTGGCACTGTTCTTGTTAGGCAGAGATCACCCAAGCACAGTTCTTTAACTCCCACCATCTTGTAGAGGTGACCCAAATCCAGGAAGGAAGAGGAGGAAAAGAAAGATCATCCAGAATTTATACTGTTATATTTTTACATTTTTGAACTTTACATTGCTTTTAATAGGAAATTTTAAGTTGTGTATTAAATTCTCTCGTTTTTCTTTTTGGGCCACTGTCTTTCAGTGGGATACAGCCGGTTTGTTGAAAGAAGAAGATATTAAATTATTGATGGCAAGTAATACGGGAGAAGGGTTACTAGCCCCTTGCTCCCGGCATTTTAGTCGCCTCCTAAAACATGCATGGCCTTTTATATCAACAGCGGGTGTCCCACAAGGCTCTTGTCTTAGTCCAATTCTCTTCAACATTTATGTGAATGGCCTTCCTCAACCAGAGTTTAATGATACAATTATAACACAGTTTGCAGATGATGTTATCCATGTCGTCTCATCAACTACGGTAACAGGGAAATACAAGTATGAGAGAGTCATAGAAAAAATGAATATTGAACTTCGTCGAACATCTAATTGGGAAAAGAAATGGAGAATTACAACTAATCCTGACAAAGTCCTTGTTAGCACAATAGGATGTTTTTCATCAACCATCGAAGATAAAGGGGGTATCTCCATCAGAGGTACACCTGTAGCCATTAGAAACCCTAACAAGATTTTGGGATATGAAATAGACAGGCTGCTCCACTCAACATCTCATGTAACTAAAAAGATCAACATAGCCAAAGCCGGTCTTAGCAGTCTCTTTCGATTCAATCAAGCCCCTCCACATGTCAAAAAACATCTGTATAAAATGATAATAAGACCTATACTCGAACATCCATGTGTCCCAATGTCATTAACAACAAAGACCAACATGCTATGGTTACAACAGGTACAGAATAGAGCTCTTCGCTTCATTACGGGTACCAGGAGGAGAGACAGAGTTAAAATGGCAGATTTACACGTACAAGATATTACTGCCTTAAATGTACACCTTGACACCTTGAAAAAGAAACAACTCTATGCAATGCAAGAACTCTACATGCCAGATAGAGAACATCCTCTACAAGTTGAAAATACCACGGATTATATCATCAATACTCCTCCTCAAAGGACTCAAAGAATGACTCTCCCACAGAGGGTCCGTCGTTTTATCCATAGAGATGATTACCATCGACCAATGATATTGAGCAACCTCCCTGATGAAGATGATTGGGTAACACCAGAACCCTTCTATGTTTACTGAGAAAATCACCACCCCCAATTAGGGAGATATCTTATATAACATTCTACTGTAAAAGTTATGCTAAATTTACTATGGCGGGGCACCACCTATAAGAAGCCATTGTCAAGTAATTCTTTATAAACTGGCCAGAAAATTATTGCCTTCATTGTCACTTAAATATCCGTTGTGCAATCGCAAAAAAAAGCAATTGCAACTTGTATATTTACTACCAATTCAGAGTCATGTACTTAGATATAACAGATATACATGTGACTCTGATGGGTTAGTACTATACCCCTTGAAGAATATCTTATTATTTCACATACACCTTTTAAATTACAACAAAGTGGTTGGGCCACTTACCTTTTATATCCTACCTCTCTCCCCCCTCCCACCCTTTTTCAATATTTCTATCCTTACCCATCCTTCTTCCTTACCCATCTTACCAAAGCTCTGGTCATAAGAAGAAGTAATATTGACACACTGATTAACATTGCACTCATACAGTATTGAGATATGTATCTTTATTGCTGAAACATTCTGCCTACACAGTAGCCTTTTTCAGTCAAATACAGGTGATTATATCACTGGAGACAGTAGAAATAATTTCAAGGTGATCAGTCCCTTGGCAATAAGGGTACTCAGGTGTTGACCATGTGTCTTATTATTAAGTCATGCAAGTTATCTTTATAAAACATCAAAGCTGAGACAAGGTGCTTCAGTGAGCATGAATAGGGTTCCCTAAGGGTCAGTAACACTGTATAGCATTAGATATGAAATAAGGGCCCTCTCTGGGCATGTACTGTATACCATCAGAGCTGCAATACAGTCCCTCACTGGGCATGAACAAGTAAACTTTGATGATCAACCTTGCTGAGTCACTAATGATGAGCTTGGTGACACTGCAGTAATGATGATCTAGCCAAGTATGTAGGCATCTCATGAGTGCTGTGCTTATGTTTAGTGAAAGTGGCAGATTTGCAGCCCCTCACTGATACAAATTATAGTATTGTCTACTGCTGAAATACCCTGGCATGTTAGTGGTTTTCTTTGTACCTAACAACACATTTTTTTTTTATTATCACACTGGCCGATTCCCACCAAGGCAGGGTGGCCCGAAAAAGAAAAACTTTCACCATCATTCACTCCATCACTGTCTTGCCAGAAGGGTGCTTTACACTACAGTTTTTAAACTGCAACATTAACACCCCTCCTTCATTATAAAATGTAATTACACATTGCAACCTTTGCAGGAGAAATAAATTTTGTCTTTGTCTGTCTTGTCTTGACAGCAGAAGTCCCTCTGGCTTATGTATATCCTTCTGCCACAGTCAAGTCCAATTAGTAATCTTCAAGTGTGAGTCAGGGAATTATTCTTATTATTATTATTTTCACAGAAAATGGTAAAAGTCACTCTTCCCATATTGCTCATCCCTGAGAAATATGGGAGAGGGGAACGAGGAGGATAGATACAATTCCTTGAATCAACAGCTCATCATTATTGTCTCTTCCCTTAAAGAATGGGCTTACTATAGATAATCTTTAAAATTTGTATGATCTCAATTAGATGATAATGTTTATATAGAAAACCTAATGAACATCACTTTAGTGTAAATTTTAATAAATTATTAACACCAGGATTATTTAAATACTTAATTGTAAGAGAGGCACTTAATGAATGGAGACTCTTGATGCCAATAATGTTTATATTCAGGTAATAAGGGATTTCCTAGGTAGTAGATTGGTAGACAGCAACCGCCCAGGGAGGTACTACCGTCCTGCCAAGTGAGTGTAAAACAGAAACCTGTAATTGTTTAACATGATGGTAGGATTGCTGGTGTCTTTTTTCTGTCTCATAAACATGCAAGATTTCAGGTACGTCTTGCTACTACTTCTTACACTTAGATCACACTACACATACATGTATACAAGCATATATATATATATACACACCCCTCTGGGTTTTCTTTTATTTTCTTTCTAGTGCTTGTTCCATGTTTATTTCTTCTTATCTCCATGGGGAAGTGGAACAGAATTCTTCCTCCGTAAGCCATGCGTGTTGTAAGAGGCGACTAAAATGCCGGGAGCAAGGGGCTAGTAACCCCTTCTCTTGTACAAATTACTAAATTTAAAAAGAAAAACTTTCGTTTTTCTTTTTGGGCCACCCTGCCTTCGTGGGATACGGCCGGTTTGTTGAAAAAAAAAAAATAATGGATTTGTTTTTATGAGTGTGACAGGATAGGTAAGACTTGTCAGGGAATAGGACAAGTGTTTCCTGATGCGGGTCTTAATCATATGATGACCTACCACTGGAGCTTTTGGTCATCTGATTGAGACCTTCCACTGGCTAACCTATCCACCCTTTTAAAAATTATTAAGTATGAGTTTGATCGCTGGAACTGAGTAACAAGAGAACGATGAGGGTTAATGTCAGCTTAGCTTAGCATTCTGCCCTTCCTTTGCTGATCACACTGCTTCTTACTTCCAGGCTTGCTCACCATAGAGTCACTTGCTGCCAACCCTGACTCCAGCAGCACCCAGTCACCTAGCAAGGAAACCACCTCATCTAACAGCTCAGTATCATCCAGTGAGAGTGCCGACTCATCCAGCACAGTATCATCCAGTGAGAGTGCTGATTCATCCAATACAGAATCAAGTGAGAGCTCTGACTCATCCAACAAGAGTACAGAATCATCCAGTGAGAACAGCAGCTCTTCAGACTCTGAGCTGCCTACACAAACCAGGTTTATCAATACTAAATCACCCAGCAAGAACCCAGACTCAACCAACACTGTGTCGTCCACTGCCACTACCATCCAGGCTAAGCCTCTTCCGTGCCCTTCATTTATCCCCTTTTGCACAAAGCGACGTATGCCCTTCCTAACCAAGAGTCGGAACCACCTGGGAGTTCGGCCGTACTTCTTTTAGGATTTGAGTGAATGTGGCAGAATAATATAGCATGTTAAAGTCTGGCATTTAGCCATGGTTAGGTACTGGAGGCATGGAGACCCATGGAATTTACGAGCAAATAAATGGTGGAGGCTTGATATGGATATCAATGCATTCACATATACATCCAGTTGTCTTTTGCAAACTGCAAGAATACCCTTCAGTATTATTTATACTAACTGTCATTACTGTTAGGATCTCTGAGCCATATGGGTTTAGCATTTTTTATTTATAATAATATTTAATTCTACAAGTACATAATACAACATACAGACCTAGCTAACATCAATGACGTACTACATGTGTATAGAAAGCCCCTGGTTATGTAGAGCATTTTGGGCAACTTATGTTAATCTTGTCCCCAGGAAGCAACCCACACCAGCTGGCTAACACCCAGGTACCTACTTACTACTAGGTGAATAGGGGCAGCAGATGCCTTAAGGAAACATGCCCAATATTTCCATCCATGCTGGGAATTGAACCACAGATACTCACTGTGTGAACCGAGTGCACTACCAACCAAATGCTAATTGCTCTAACCCTCATCTAGGTACCTCATAGCACAGTGGTAAGCATGCTTAGTTCACTGCTTAGGAAACATATTGTCAAACCCCTCATGAGGCAGTACATATGGACAAGACTCCTAGCACCTAGTGCCTTTGTGCCCTAGCAGTAAGCAGATACGTACTTCAAATTTAGTTGACTGTTCTGGGTTGCATTCTGGGGAAGGAGCATAAAAGAATCCCATTGTAAGTAAGCCACATTGATCAGCTCTGATTACCTTGGCTTACTAAGCCTTCAGGGTTAATAATGTGAATAAAGTTTTCTTCGTACATGAAGATCTCGAGATGTTTCTTCCCACACCTTGATATTGCCTGGAATTTTTGAATAAAAACATTGGAACTAAGGTTTTATGGAAAGAATTTTGTGCTAAGAGATCTTTAACACTGCAGAAGGTGGCATGGTATTGCTGGAATGGTTTCTTTTATTACTTTGAAACTTAATTTGTATTGTGATATTTATAAACTTGATATATACCAATAAAATATAATTCAGCAGACATTTTATTTTCTTCAAGCCCATGTCTGAAATTTAAAAAAAAAAAATTAACAGGTCAAACAAATAAGATTTTTTGGTGTGTGTTATGTGCATGTGTGTGTAATATGTACTTACCTCTATGTACTTACCATATATGGTTGCAGGGGTCGAGTCTTAGCTCCTGGCCCTGCCCTTCAACTTGCTGCTTTACAGATTCACTCCCTTCTAGCTTTGTGGGACCTGTCATACCCCCTCTTTAAACTATTTGTGTGTTGCCTCAAGCCCACTGGCTAAACAATTTATATGTTAAGTATTCAAAATAAACTAAGGCTAGCATACCTTAAGGAGCACCACCATCACCACCGCCACCGGCACTGTCACACTGGTGAGTCTCTGGCTCCAAATGGATGAAGGTTGGGTAGGGAAAGACATCAGGGACCTGCAGGAGGAACACATAGAACTAAAGAGGTGCTCACACCAAGAAGTTTGTTATATTAAGAAGAAGCTTTACATGTAGGGTTAATAACCCAGGGTGACCCAAGAAAGCAAAGCAGTGTGGTGCTGTGTCATATTCCTACTGAAGTCCAAAGGTGTTATGAGGCTTGCTCATACATCCTATCTCACTCACTCACTAGTTCTATTAATTGATAGATGAACTTGCTGCCATGAGATGCCTTTAAGTACTGGTAGCACTCAGGAAAAGGATGAGGAGCATTCTGTACTGAGTGTCACTGGCCACACTCAGCAGAAGGATGAGGATTATTTTGTACTGAGTGACTTCTAACCTGTTCTCATCATTCTCTAATATTAATTTATACATATAATATAAATTTTAGTATATGCCCATTTCTGTCTACCTTTAGCCATTTCTTTGTTCCTTTCCTTCATATCACCCACTGTTTTTTTTCAGTGGCAGAGAACTGTATACCTTACTGGTGGAAACTCTACATGTAAAATACCATTAACTTACCCAAAGAAAACAACTCCTTGTATGGTGTGATTGGTAGATCATTAGCTTACTGTAAAAAAATTTGGTATGGTGTCATAGTTAAGTAAATCACTAGAGACACCCAGGTGTTGCACCTGTGTTGTACCTCGATTGGTAGCAGAGGATGCTGCCAACTGAGCCACAAGCGCCCCTTATCCCTGAGAAAAACCACTAGTGACTAGAGGACCCATTATTTATTTCATGCTCCACAATAGGGCTCTGGAATTTATCAAAAGAATAGTCCCTTTAGGGCTGTAAGAAGGACACAATAATCTACTCGTTAATATTCTGTATCATACCAGTAAAATCTTGTGTCATTCTTACAGCCCTCAAGGCCTTGTTGTGGAGCATGAAATAAATAATTGTGCCTCTAGTCACTAGTAGTTTTCCTTAGGGACAAGGGGTGCTTGTAGCTCAGTTGGTAGCATCCTCTGCTCATGAATACTGAGGGACCCAGGTTGGTGCCCTGGCACAGTTGAAATGTTGGGCATGTTTCCTCACACTTGCTGCCCCTGTTCATCTAGCAGTATGTAA
The DNA here is from genome assembly GCF_026875155.1 of Cherax quadricarinatus. NCBI lineage: Eukaryota > Metazoa > Arthropoda > Malacostraca > Decapoda > Parastacidae > Cherax > Cherax quadricarinatus. The sequence goes on along the minus strand of NC_069423.1, from coordinate 12,381,957 downwards.
GTACCTGGGGTGTTAGTTGACTGGTGTCTTAATATTTTGGACTATCCTAGGTAATTTGCATATGTTACTAGGTATGATAATTGTACTCCTGTACCTGTCCCTAAATAAATATATTTGCACCCTAGGGAAAGAACATTAGGGGGCCCCCAGAGGAAATAAGACAAACTCTTATGATTTGCTGATTTTACTGGGTTATCCAAGGTGGTTAACCCTTCAGGTTAAAAGTCCGAACGAACTCTTATTGTAATGAGAGAGACGTAACTCCTTCCTGGGGGTAAATGAGGTGAGATGTGAAGCAGTGTAGTTCTAGACTTGGGAGAGAGTGGGTCCCAGTTGCTCATCAGTAGGAATAATGACTGTTTCAACTCACTTTCAAAAAAATCATAAAATCTTATGAAAGTTATGGTAAAAGTCAAGTAAAAAGGTCTTAAAAGTGGCCAGTCTATAAGTACATTCAGCAGCGCTGTATAGTCCTTATGGCTTAGCGCTTCTTTTTTTATTATAATAATAATAATATAAGTACATTCAAAATTCTTCACTTAGTCCTGGCAGGTACAGACCACTTACCCCTGGCATTTTGCCTTCTGGAGTGCGGCACTTGGAGGTGTGGAGACCATTTATTGTCCGGTCTTGCAGTGTTGAGACCAACTGGTCATCCTTCCAGGTCTCCTCGTTGGTCAGGATGCTATATAGACTGATGTTGTGGTATTCTGTGGTATGAGACAGATTGGTAGCTGTATTATGTACAGCATACCCATCCTGTGGGCAGCAGTAGTCACCACATACCCATCATCAATATATATTACCCTGAGAATCATATATACTCATTTAAACTGTATACTCATCCATGTATATTCATTCATTTATAATCATATCCATGTAAACTCATGCATATTCATACTTATGTATACTACTCATGCTGATTTATACTCATTCATACAGTCATGCCTCACAAAGCAGACACTTCAAGGTTGCCTGCCATGATGACCTTGAAGGGCTCTTTGATCTGAGGAAGGGGAGCTAGTCTCCCCTTCCTCGGATCACAACTGATGCCTTCTCTGTCTCCATGTGCTGTATGACCCCGGGGGTTTAGTGCTTTCCCCTGATGATAATATAATCTGAGTCATAATAATTTAACAATGTATTTAATACTACTACTACTGCTACTACTACTAATACTGCTACGACCACTGAACGTAGATAAGTATGTTTATGGAGCAACATGCACTGTGAACAGACTGACTGATGTTGTAGTGGCCTGGCTTAGGCTTTGTTACAAGTACTGACTGATGTTGTAGTGGCCTGGCTTAGGCTTGGTTACAAGTACTGACTGATGTTGTAGTGGCCTGGCTTAGGCTTGGTTACAAGTACTGACTGATGTTGTAGTGGCCTGGCTTAGGCTTGGTTACAAGTACAGTGGACCCCCGGTTAACGATATTTTTTCACTCCAGAAGTATGTTCAGGTGCCAGTACTGACCGAATTTGTTCCCATAAGAAATATTGTGAAGTAGATTAGTCCATTTCAGACCCCCAAACATACACGTACAAACGCACTTACATAAATACACTTACATAATTGGTCGCATTCGGAGGTAATCGTTATGCAGGGGTCCACTGTACTTCTGGCAGTTTGGGAGACACACAGATGATGATCAAACTAAATGTAAATTATATGATCAGGCATATGGTCACTGTCTTGAACACAATGTGCTTAATTGTCCACTTATTGAGGAATACAGAGACAGACAGTATAATAACCTATGTGATATGTCAAGATATCTTATTAATGAAAATAAGATACCAGACAGTAGATATGTAGATAAATAAAAACCCCACATGTACACCTGTTAACCATTTTGGGGCCTAGTTCCTAGGCATTTTGTGTATCCATATGTTTTTGCACTACCATCCACAGGATGGATATGAGGTGCACAATAAACTAGCCACTTCAGTGGCAAAATCTGATCTCTACTACTACTACTACTACTACTGCTACTACTACTACTACTACTACTGCTACTACTACTGCTACTACTACTGCTACTATTACTGCTACTGCTACTATTGCTGCTACTACTGCTACTACTACTGCTACTATTGCTACTACTACTACTATTGCTACTACTACTACTGCTACTACTACTGCTACTACTACTGCTACTATTGCTGCTACTACTACTACTACTACTCTACTGCTACTACTACTGCTACTACTACTGTTACTACTACTGCTACTACTACTATTGCTACTACTACTACTGCTACTACTGCTATTGTTACTACTACTATTGCTACTACTGTACTACTACTACTACTATTGCTACTACTACTACTACTACTGCTAATACTACTGCTACTATTGCTACTACTACTGTACTACTACTACTATTGCTACTACCACTACTGTACTACTACTGTACTACTACTACTACTGCTACTACTACTACTACTACTGCTGCTGCTGCTACTACTACTACTGCTACTACTACTACTACTACTACTACTACCACCACTACTACTGCTGCTACTACCACTAGTACTGCTACTACCACTAGTACTGCTACTACCACTAGTACTGCTACTACCACTAGTACTGCTACTACCATAGTACTGCTACTACCACTAGTTTCTGCTATACCACTAGTACTGCTACTACCACTAGTACTACCACTAGTACTGCTACTACCACTAGTACTACCACTAGTACTGCTACTACCACTAGTACTGCTACTACCATCTACCTACCACTAGTATACCACTAGTACTGCTACTCCACTGCTACTACCACTAGTACTACCACTAGTACTGCTACTACCACTGCTACTACCACTAGTACTACCACTAGTACTGCTACTACCACTGCTACTACCACTAGTACTGCTGCTACTACCACTAGTACTGCTACTACACTGCTACTACCATAGTACTGCTGCTACTACACTAGTACTGCTACTACCACTGCTACTACCACTAGTACTGCTGCTACTACCACTAGTACTGCTACTACCACTGCTGCTACCACTAGTACTGCTGCTACTACCACTAGTACTGCTGCTACTACCACTAGTACTGCTACTACCACTACTACTACTGCTACTACCACTAGTACTGCTACTACCACTAGTACTGCTACTACCACTAGTACTGCTACTACCACTAGTACTGCTACTACCACTAGTACTGCTACTACCACTACTACTGCTACTACCACTAGTACTAGCAGTACGCCTACTGTTAGGTGTCTTGGCCAGCATCTTGAGGAAAATCTTGGAAAGGTTGATCTCTTTGAGTTGCGGAAGTTCACTACCCTCCAGGAGGCTCTGAACTGCTGCTGACTCAGCCACCTCGTTGATCTTATTATCGCTGCATCACCACCAACAGCAGTAACAGCACCAACAGCAGTAACAGCACCAACAGCAGTAACAGCACCAACAACAACAGCAGGTTTATAGAGTACAGTGTTATTAAGTTTTCCTGCTGACCATGGTATAAAATACCTACAAATTAAAAATTAAAACATATGCATAGTATAAGTGGCTTTGGCATGCTGCTCTTATCTGTATTTTTTTGTACCTCTGTATGTGTGCTCAAATTGTAAATAAATAAATAAATAAATAAATAAATGTGCAACAGTTGGGTATCTTAAATCATGAAAAGTTTCTTCTACACAGTAGACTTCTTCAGTCAGATACAAAGGGAACAGTAAAAGTATCTGAGGTGGTCAGTCCATCAGCCTGGAGAAGAATTTAACAAGGTGGCCAGTCCCTCAGCCTGGAGAAGAATTTAGCTCCGTAGTCTGGAACAGTATCATGTAGGCCTAACGTTGCATCAGTTAAGATACCCAGCTGCTGCAAATGTCTTAATCTTCATTAAGGTTGTCCTTCAGGGTGGGAAAGATAACCTAAAGAAACTTGAAACCCATCTCCAGAGTGTCTCAGAGACGGGATAACATCCATCTATGAAGTTGGTGATTCGAACTGACGTTAACAGTTATAGATCAATAGCTAATCTGCCAATATTATCAACTATACATAAGAAAGAGATGCATAAGGAGATGGATCCGAACTACACCGACATTCCTGCAAATTTAGACTCGGATCAGAGAAGGCACTAATGATGCTGTCTTATAAATGCTTGTTACAGTTGATACCTCAGCCATGTAATGTGAACCCTTATACCTCAGCCATGAAATGTGAACCTTATACCTCAGCCATGAAATGTGAACCCTCATACCTCAGCCATGTAAAATATGAACCTAGGGTTCTTCAAACTAATTATCACACATTAAGGGTGGGTCAGGATTCAGAACCCATACTAAATGACACACCAGGGTTTTCCTAGGTTCTCTACACATATGCTGCTATGTATGATAATTCTATGTAACTGTATTGTGTATACCTGAATAAATTTACTTACTTACTTACTTACTTAATCGACCCCTGCAACCACAAATAGGTGAGCACACTCTGTCCTAAATTAATCCCTAAATCCACTAAATATTAATGTTATTCTTTTTAAACTTTAGTCACTGCCGTCACTGACTCTCCTGTCACTGCCGTCACTGACTCTCCTGTCACTGCCGTCACTGACTCTCCTGTCACTGCCGTCACTGACTCTCCTGTCACTGCCGTCACTGACTCTCCTGTCACTGCCGTCACTTACAGCTGTCCTCTCCTGTTGAATCTGTGAAAGAGAAAAAGAATATCTACATAAATTAAGTGAAAACCCAGGATAACCCAGGGTAGGGAGGTTTAGTCACCCAGGGTAACCCAAGGTAAGGAGGGTTAGTCACCCAGGATTACCCAGGGTAGGGAGGGCTAGCCACCCAGGGTAGGGAGGGTTAGTCACCCAGGATAACCAAGGGGAGAGGGTGAGCCACCAAGGATAACCCAGGGTAGGGAGGGTTAGGCACCCAGGATATCCCTGGGTAGGACGGATTAGCCACCCAGGATATCCCAAAGTAAGTCAGCGTGTTATCGAGGGGCTGTCTGTCTTATTTCCGTTGTAGTCCTTCAATCTTTTCCCCCAGGATGCCACCCACACCAGTCACCTAACATCCAGGTACCTACTTGCTTGCTAGGTGAACAGGGTCAGCAGGTGTCTTAAGGAAACACGCCCAATATTTCCACTCGTGCCGGGAATCGAACTATGGACACTCAATGTGTGAGCCACAACCTCCGGGAAGTAAAGAACTCTTGATCCAAAAACTGAGAGCTTTTCTCCCTTACCCTGGAATCAACCTGATTACTTTCCATCCACCAGGGACTGTATACATTTAATGGGTTCAGGGACTGTAACCTTACAGAGGTGCATAATGGGTCCAGGGACTGTACCTCAACATTATAGAGGTATATAATGGGTCCAAGGGACTGTATCTCAACATTACAGAGGTACATAATGGGTCCAGGGACTGTACCCCAACATTACAGAATTACATAATGGGGTCCAGGGACTGTACCTCAACATTACAGAGGTACATAATGGGTCCAGGGACTGTGCCTCAACATTAGAGGTACATAATGGGTCCAGGGACTGTACATCAACATTACAGAGGTACATAATGGGTCCAGGGACTGTACCTCAACATTACAGAGGTACATAGTGGGTTCAGGGACTGTACCTCAACATTACAGAGGTACATAGTGGGTCCAGGGACTGTACCTCAACATTACAGAGGTACATAGTGGGTCCAGGGACTGTACCTCAACATTACAGAGGTACATAATGGGTCCAGTGACTGTACCTCAACATTACAGAGGTACATAATGGGTCCAGGGACTGTACCTCAACATTACAGAGGTACATAATAGGTCCAGGGACTGTACCTCAACATTACAGAGGTACATAATGGGTCCAGGGACTGTACCTCAACATTACAGAGGTACATAGTGGGTCCAGGGACTGTACCTCAACATTACAGAGGTACATAATGGGTCCAGGGACTGTACCTCAACATTACAGAGGTACATAATGGGTCCAGGGACTGTACCTCAACATTACAGAGGTACATAATGGGTCCAGGGACTGTACCTCAACATTACAGAGGTACATAGTGGGTCCAGGGACTGTACCTCAACATTACAGAGGTACATAATGGGTCCAGGGACTGTACCTCAACATTACAGAGGTACATAATGGGTCCAGGGACTGTACCTCAACATTACAGTGGTAATGAACTATTTACATGTTGATATCTGGTTATAATCGTAATGAGTTATTTATGCAAACATGATTTAAGTCAGAAAAATGTTACATATATTATTATATTTCAGTAAGTTACGCTTGACTTTAGAAAGTTCAAGTGGCTACTTATTACTTAGAGTGATCAAAGTCAGGGTATTGTCCAGAATGGTTTGTAATGTACCACTATGGATAAAGTACTATGGCATTTCTTGAATATTTCTAAATCCATTAAGTTTATCGCAAAGTGTGGCACATTCCAGCACGTAATGACGCAAGGTGTGACGCATTCCAGCACGTAAATGTCCTCATTGGGGTCATTATGCTCTGGCAAGCCATTTGAAAGTCCTGCACAGGCCTCCAAACTTCCCTCAGGACTGGTGAACACTCCTCCAGATGGATCACAAAACTGGATCTGACCTCCCCATGAACCAGATACATGATACATGTCAAGTAAGGCAACAGCGGCACTTCCCTGCTTCATGGGATATCACCCCATTCCAAACTATCATCCCTCCATTCCCCTCCCCCCCCCAAAAAAAAAAAAAAAAAATTATATTGCAACCAAAGCTTCGCCTTGAAGCCAAACAGGATGCTATAAGCTGTATTGATAACTTAGTCACACAATCCACTCTTTGACAGATAATGTATATTGATGGTTCTGTTCACTAATCCACTGGTGCAGCTGGTAGTGTTGTTGTCATACAGAGTGATGGCTCTCATAGAGAAATTGGAGCACGCATCAATAACTCGGCCTCTACCCTTCAAACCGAACTGTTTGCCATACTTCTTGCACCCAAATGCGTCCATGTAACTAACATTCACACATTAATTATAACTGATTCTCTATCAACCATGAATGTTCTCAACTCAATAAGTGTTAATTGTGGCATGCTTGTGTCAGAAGCCAGACGCAGGTATGGCAGGATTGTGGACAGTGGAGTCAGAGTGCACATTTCGTGTATTCCGTCTCACATTGGTCTTCAGATACATGATAGATGTGATACAGTAGCTCAGTTATACGCTTTCAAAAAGTGAGTACCTGGAGTTTACCTGGAGAGAGTTCCGGGGGTCAACGCCCCCGCGGCCCGGTCTGTGACCAGGTAGTTAGTTAACAGTTTGATAACAATAATACGAAAATAGCTTCAAGAGAATTTCACTGACTTGAGACCGAAAGACTGACACCAGTCAGTCCATCTATCATCATTCTAACATGCAGGAGGAGCCACATGTCTATGGTGCATCCAACAAAGTAAGCAGACTCTTGGATGTCACTACCGCCCGGCTCCGGCTGGGTTACAAATATCTTCGGCAGGTTAAATCACCACCACCAGATGTAGACCAAACGAAATATAAACTTTGCCAGATGGACTATTGTCACACCTTGCGTCATTATGTACTGGAGTGTGATAAAATTAATGTATTCAGAGACAACTCACTCAGAAATGTTTAAGAAATGAAAAAATATTTGCACAATGGTATATTACAGACCATCCTGGAGAAATACCCTGACTTTGCTCACTGTAAATAAAGTATTTCTACTTTGTGTGTTTACTTATCTATTTGTACCCACCTATTAGTGGTTGCAGGGGTCGATTCATAGCTCCTGGTCCCGCCTCTTCACTGATTGCTACTAGGTGTGTGTGTGTCTGTGGCCTAATTAATATTTGTATAAATAACTCATTACGATTTTAACATGTAACTTGTTCATTACCACTGTAATGTTGAGGTACAGTCCCTGGACCCATTATATACCTCTGTAATGCTGAGATACAGTCCCTGGACCCATTATGTACCTCTGTAATGTTGAGGTACAGTCCCTGGACCCATTATATACCTCTGTAATGCTGAGATACAGTCCCTGGACCCATTTATGTACCTCTGTAATGTTGAGGTACAGTCCCTGGACCCATTATATACCTCTGTAATGCTGAGATACAGTCCCTGGACCCATTATGTACCTCTGTAATGTTGAGGTACAGTCCCTGGACCCATTATATACCTCTGTAATGCTGAGATACAGTCCCTGGACCCATTATGTACCTCTGTAATGTTGAGGTACAGTCCCTGGACCCATTATATACCTCTGTAATTTCTGAGAATACAGTCCCTGGACCCATTATGTACCTCTGTAATGTTGAGGTACAGTCCCTGGACCCATTATATACCTCTGTAATGCTGAGATACAGTCCCTGGACCCATTATATACCTCTGTAATGTTGAGGTACAGTCCCTGGACCCATTATGTACCTCTGTAATGTTGAGGTACAGTCCCTGGACCCATTATATACCACTGTAATGTTGAGGTACAGTCCATGGACCCATTATGTACCTCTGTAATGTTGAGGTACAGTCCCTGGACCCATTATGTACCTCTGTAATGTTGAGGTACAGTCCCTGGACCCATTATATACCTCTGTAATGCTGAGATACAGTCCCTGGACCCATTATATACCTCTGTAATGTTGAGGTACAGTCCCTGGACCCATTATGTACCTCTGTAATGTTGAGGTACAGTCCCTGGACCCATTATATACCATTGTAATGTTGAGGTACAGTCCATGGACCCATTATGTACCTCTGTAATGTTGAGGTACAGTCCCTGGACCCATTATGTACCTCTGTAATGTTGAGGTACAGTCCCTGGACCCATTATATACCTCTGTAATGCTCAGATACAGTCCCTGGACCCATTATATACCTCTGTAATGTTGAGGTACAGTCCCTGGACCCATTATGTACCTCTGTAATGTTGAGGTACAGTCCCTGGACCCATTATATACCACTAATGTTGAGGTACAGTCCATGGACCCATTATGTACCTCTGTAATGTTGAGGTACAGTCCCTGGACCCATTATGTACCTCTGTAATGTTGAGGTACAGTCCCTGGACCCATTATATACCTCTGTAATGTTGAGGTACAGTCCCTGGACCCATTATATACCTCTGTAATGTTGAGGTAAAGTCCCTGGACCCATTATGTGCCTCTGTAATGTTGAGGTACAGTCCCTGGACCCATTATATACCACTGTAATGTTGAGGTACAGTCCATGGACCCATTATGTACCTCTGTAATGTTGAGGTACAGTCCCTGGACCCATTATGTACCTCTGTAATGTTGAGGTAAGATAAGATAAGAGATAAGATAAGATTTCGTTCGGATTTTTAACCCCGGAGGGTTAGCCACCCAGGATAACCCAAGAAAGTCAGTGCGTCATCGAGGACTGTCTAACTTATTTCCATTGGGGTCCTTAATCTTGTCCCCCAGGATGCGACCCACACCAGTCGACTAACACCCAGGTACCTATTTGCTGCTAGGTGAACAGGTGTAAGGAAACGTGTCGGAATGTTTCCACCCGCCGGGAATCGAACCCGGGCCCTCCGTGTGTGAAGCGGGAGCTTTAGCCACCAGGCCACCGGGCCACCCTGAACCCATTATGTACCTCTGTAATGTTGAGGTACAGTCCCTGGACCCATTATGTACCTATGCAATGTTGAGGTACAGTCCCTGAACCCATTATGTACCTCTGTAATGTTGAGGTACAGTCCCTGGACCCATTATATACCACTGTAATATTGAGGTACAGTCCCTGGACCCATTATGTACCTCTGTAATGTTGAGGAACAGTCCCTGGGCCCATTATGTACCTCTGTAATGTTGAGGTACAGTCCCTGAACCCATTATATACCACTGTAATGTTGAGGTACAGTCCCTGGACCCATTATGTACCTCTGTAATGTTGAGGTACAGTCCCTGGACCCATTATGTACCTCTGTAATGTTGAGGCACAGTTCCTGGATCCATTATGTACCTCTGTAATGTTGAGGTACAGTCCCTGGACCCATTATGTACCTCTGTAATGTTGAGGTACAGTCCCTGGACCTATTATATACCACTGTAATGTTGAGGTACAGTCCCTGGACCCATTATATACCACTGTAATGTTGAGGTACAGTCCCTGGACCCATTATATACCACTGTAATGTTGAGATACAGTCCCTGGACCCATTATATACCACTGCAATGTTGAGGTACAGTCCCTGGACCCATTATGTACCTCTGTAATGTTGAGGTACAGTCCCTGGACCCATTATGTACCTCTGCAATGTTGAGGTACAGTCCCTGGACCCATTATGTACCTCTGTAATGTTGAGGTACAGTCCCTGGACCCATTATATACCACTATAATGTTGACGTACAGCCCCTGGACTCATTATGTACCTCTGTAATGTTGAGGTACAGTCCCTGGACCCCTTATGTACCTCTGTAATGTTGAGGTACAGTCCCTGGACCCACTATGTACCTCTGTAATGTTGAGGTACAGTCCCTGGACCCATTATGTACCACTGTAATGTTGAGGTACAGTCCCTGGACCCATTATATACCACCGTAATGTTGAGGTACAGTCCCTGGACCCATTATGTACCTCTGTAATGTTGAGGTACAGTCCCTGGACCCATTATATACCACTGTAATGTTGAGGTACAGTCCCTGGACCCATTATATACCACTGTAATGTTGAGGTACAGTCCCTGGACCCATTATATACCACTGTAATGTTGAGGTACAGTCCCTGGACCCATTATATACCACTGTAATATTGAGGTACAGTCCCTGGATCCATTATGTACCTCTGTAATGTTGAGGAACAGTCCCTGGGCCCATTATGTACCTCTGTAATGTTGAGGTACAGTCCCTGAACCCATTATATACCACTGTAATGTTGAGGTACAGTCCCTGGACCCATTATGTACTTCTGTAATGTTGAGGTACAGTCCCTGGACCCATTATGTACCTCCGTAATGTTGAGGTACAGTCCCTGGACCCATTATGTACCTCTGTAATGTTGAGGTACAGTCCCTGGACCCATTATATACCACTGTAATGTTGAGGTACAGTCCCTTGACCCATTATGTACCTCTGTAATGTTGAGGCACAGTTCCTGGATCCATTATGTACCTCTGTAATGTTGAGGTACAGTCCCTGGACCCATTATGTACCTCTGTAATGTTGAGGTACAGTCCCTGGACCCATTATATACCACTGTAATGTTGAGGTACAGTACCTGGACCCATTATATACCACTGTAATGTTGAGGTACAGTCCCTGGACCCATTATATACCACTGTAATGTTGAGGTACAGTCCCTGGACCCATTATATACCACTGTAATGTTGAGGTACAGTCCCTGGACCCATTATATACCACTGTAATGTTGAGGTACAGTCCCTGGACCCATTATGTACCACTGTAATGTTGAGATACAGTCCCTGGACCCATTATATACCACTGCAATGTTGAGGTACAGTCCCTGGACCCATTATGTACCTCTGTAATGTTGAGGTACAGTCCCTGGACCCATTATGTACCTCTGCAATGTTGAGGTACAGTCCCTGGACCCATTATGTACCTCTGTAATGTTGAGGTACAGTCCCTGGACCCATTATATACCACTGTAATGTTGAGGTACAGCCCCTGGACTCATTATGTACCTCTGTAATGTTGAGGTACAGTCCCTGGACCCCTTATGTACCTCTGTAATGTTGAGGTACAGTCCCTGGACCCACTATGTACCTCTGTAATGTTGGGGGTACATCCCCTGGACCCATTATGTACCACTGTAATGTTGAGGTACAGTCCCTGGACCCATTATATACCATGTAATGTGAGGTACAGTCCCTGGACCCATTATGTACCACGTTAATGTTGAGGTTCAGTCCCTGGACCCATTATATACCACTGTAATGTTGAGGTACAGTCCCTGGACCCATTATATACCACTGTAATGTTGAGGTACAGTCCCTGGACCCATTATATACCACTGTAATGTTGAGGTACAGTCCCTGGACCCATTATATACCACTGTAATGTTGAGCTACAGTCCCTGGACCCATTATATACCACTGTAATGTTGAGGTACAGTCCCTGGACCCATTATATACCACTGTAATGTTGAGGTACAGTCCCTTGACCCATTATATACCACTGTCATGTTGAGGTACAGTCCCTGGACCCATTATGTACCACTGCAATGTTGAGGTACAGTCCCTGGACCCATTATGTACCTCTGTAATGTTGAAGTACAGTCCCTGGACCCATTATGTACCTCTGTAATGTTGAGGTACAGTCCCTGGACCCATTATGTACCACTGTAATGTTGAGGTACAGTCTCTGGACCCATTATGTTCCTCTGTAATGTTGAGGTACAGTCCCTGGACCCATTATGTACCTCTGTAATGTTGAGGTACAGTCCCTGGACCCATTATGTACCTCTGTAATGTTGAGGTACAGTCCCTGGACCCATTATGTACCTCTGTAATGTTGAGGTACAGTCTCTGGACCCATTATGTACCTCTGTAATGTTGAGGTACAGTCTCTGGACCCATTATGTACCTCTGTAATGTTGAGGTACAGTCCTCTGGACCCATTATGTACCTCTGTAATGTTGAAGTACAGTCCCTGGACCCATTATGTACCTCTGTAATGTTGAGGTACAGTCCCTGGACCCATTATGTACCTCTGTAATGTTGAGGTACAGTCTCTGGGCCCATTATGTTCCTCTGTAATGTTGAGGTACAGTCCCTGGACCCATTATGTACCTCTGTAATGTTGAGGTACAGTCCCTGGAACCCCTTATGTACCTCTGTAATGTTGAGGTACAGTCCCTGGACCCATTATGTACCTCTGTAATGTTGAGGTACAGTCTCTGGACCCATTATGTACCTCTGTAATGTTGAGGTACAGTCTCTGGACCCATTATGTACCTCTGTAATGTTGAGGTACAGTCTCTGGACCCATTATGTACCTCTGTAATGTTGAGGTACAGTCCCTGGACCCATTATGTACCTCTGTAATGTTGAGGTACAGTTCCTGGACCCATTATGTACCTTTGTAATGTTGAGGTACAGTCCCTGGACCCATTATGTACCTCTGTAATGTTGAGGTACAGTCTCTGGACCCATTATGTACCTCTGTAATGTTGAGGTACAGTCCTGGACCCATTATGTACCTCTGTAATGTTGAGGTACAGTCCCTGGACCCATTATGTACCTCTGTAATGTTGAGGTACAGTCCCTGGTCCCATTATGTACCTCTGTAATGTTGAGGTACAGTCCCTGGACCCATTATGTACCTCTGTAATGTTGAGGTACAGACCCTGGTCCCATTATGTACCTCTGTAATGTTGAGGTACAGTCCCTGGACCAATTATGTACCTCTGTAATGTTGAGGTACAGTCCCTAGACCCATTATGTACCTCTGTAATGTTGAGGTACAGTCCCTGGTCCCATTATGTACCTCTGTAATGTTGAGGTACAGTCCCTGGACCCATTATGTACCTCTGTAATGTTGAGGTACAGTCCCTGGTCCCATTATGTACCTCTGTAATGTTGAGGTACAGTCCCTGGACCCATTATGTACCTCTGTAATGTTGAGGTACAGTCCCTGGACCCATTATGTACCTCTGTAATGTTGAGGTACAGTCCCTGGGCCCATTATGTACCTCTGTAATCTTTTGACCACCACCCACAGGCTGGGTATGGGATTCATAATGAAAACATTTAACTAAGCTAACACCACATAATGAGGCAAGGTGTGACAAGGTGTTACAAGGTGTTACAAGGTGTTACAAGGTGTGACAAGGTGTGACAAGGTGTGACAAGGTGTTACAAGGTGTTACAAGGTGTTACAAGGTGTACAAGGTGTACAAGGTGTGACAAGGTGTTACAAGGTGTGACAAGATTTTGAAACGGTGTTACAAGGTGTGACAAGTGTGACAAGGTGTACAAGGTGTGACAAGGTGTTACAAGGTGTTACAAGGTATGACAAGGTGTTACAAGGTGTGACAAGGTGTGACAAGGTGTTACAAGGTGTGACAAGGTGTTACAAGGTGTGACAAGGTGTTACAAGGTGTTACAAGGTGTGACAAGGTGTGACAAGGTGTGACAAGGTGTTACAAGGTGTGACAAGGTGTTACAAGGTGTGACAAGGTGTGACAAGGTGTGACAAGGTGTTACAAGGTGTTACAAGGTGTGACAAGGTGTGACAAGGTGTTACAAGTTGTTACAAGGTGTGACAAGGTGTTACAAGGTGTGACAAGGTGTGACAAGGTGTTACAAGGTGTGACAAGGTGTGACAAGGTGTTACAAGGTGTGACAAGGTGTTACAAGGTGTGACAAGGTGTTACAAGGTGTGACAAGTTGTGACAAGGTGTGACAAGGTGTGACAAGGTGTTACAAGGTGTGACAAGGTGTTACAAGGTGTGAAAAAGGTGTGACAAGGT
>NC_069423.1:12357494-12362494 GCF_026875155.1 Cherax quadricarinatus | reverse complement strand
TTTTGTGCTTTTCCTCCCGAACATATTACTACTACCACCAGGAGGCCTGGTCACAGACCGGGCCGCGGGGGCGTTGACCCCCGGAACTCTCTCCAGGTAAACTCCAGGTAAACCACCACTACTACTACTACTACTAATAATAATAATAATAATAATAGTAACTGTCTGACATTCAAAAGGATTTCACCAGTAGTGTGTGTGTGTGTAGGTTTGTAGGAGGCGCATAGGAGCTGGTGGCTCACCTGGCTGGAGGCTCACCTGGCTGGTGGCTCACCTGGCTGGAGGCTCACCTGGCTGGAGGCTGGGGTTATCGTAATGAGTCTCCATCAGGAAGTACGTGGCTCCTGAGTACTCTTCTCCCAGAGGAAGGCCTGTAGTTTCTGGGTACATCTCTCCTGCAGGAAGAGACACCGTTGAAAGGCAAACTTACCAGTGTCTCGTGTATTCATTAGTCTGTCTCTATCTCTCAAACATCCATTAGCCTCTCCCATTAGTGTAATGCATTTATTAGTTTCTCTTAACCTTGCGAGCCGACAGCCCAGGCGAACACAGGAGTGGAACAGTAGGTCCAGGAGACTGGCATACTGGGACCATAGCACTGTACTCCTTGTACCTCCAGCCATTTCTCGTAATAGTGACTACTGCTGAGCTGGTCACTCCCAGGAACGTGGCACTCGTACAGCAACACGTGGTGAACGTTCTGTACGTTCCTCTCTTCTATCACGGGAACAAACTGAAAGAGATGAACGGTGTGAACACAGTGTTAACCCAGACACTATTTAGGTACAACCATGGAATGAGATTGTTATTGTTGTAGATGTGTACCACTGAGTTACAGTACAGAGATGTAGATGACGAACTGGACTAAAGCCGACATGCAAGAAGCTTGTGGATGAAAAACTGGACTAAAGCTGACATGCAAGAAGCTTGTGGATGAAGAACTGGACTAAAGCCGACATGCAAGAAGCTTGTGGATGAAAAACTGGACTAAAGCTGACATGCAAGAAGCTTGTGGATGAAGAACTGGACTAAAGCTGACATGCAAGAAGCTTGTGGATGAAAAACTGGACTAAAGCCGACATGCAAGAAGCTTGTGGATGAAGCAGTGGACTAAAGCTGACATGCAAGAAGCTTGTGGATGAAAAACTGGACTAAAGCCGACATGCAAGAAGCTTGTGGATGAAGCAGTGGACTAAAGCTGACATGCAAGAAGCTTGTGGATGAAGAACTGGACTAAAGCTGACATGCAAGAAGCTTGTGGATGAAGAACTGGACTAAAGCTGACATGCAAGAAGCTTGTGTATGGAGCACTGGACTAAAGCTGACATTCAGGAAGCTTGTGGATGAAGCACTGGACTAAAGCCGACATGTAGGGAGCATGTGGATGAAGAACAACATTGACTGACAGGGTACAATGGAGACAACAGTAGTCCACATCAAACTTTATGGAATAAGTTTATTAAAGCAGTGGATCACAGTTAAGTATAAGGCATAAAGTTTCAGCAGTGGGCTTCAGTGGAGACACCAGTGGCACAGAAAGTAGAGTGCAGAATATTTAGGAAATGACGACGTGTGAAGGCTGAGGGACTAATTACCTCAAATTACCCCTCCACTTCGCCTATATTCGACTGAATAAGCCTGCTGTGCAGGCGAAACGTTTCGGCAATAGAGATAATTAAGAACTGTACTGATAGGGGTTGATTTAAGTGGGACTTACACATGAGTTAATAGTGTTATCAGAGCTTGTGTAGCATTGAAAACGGGTTGGGCAGATATTTTTGTTAGTGGGTTTGGGTTTGAGAAAGACGTGCCTAGTATGGGCCAGTAGGCCTGCTGCAGTGTTCCTCCTTTCTTATGTTCTTATATATATATTCAGACTGCGCCACCACAGCCGTCACTCACCCCGATGACTTGAGATTTACCAGCGGTGGCAGGAATCTTGAACATTTTGCACCAGTAGAGTGTCGACTGATCGCTAGGTAGAGTTACCTGAAACACATACCAAAGATTTGAACCCAGTGATACAGAGGAGGATACATACTTCTGATACAGAGGAGGATACATACTTCTGATACAGAGAAGGATACATACTTCTGATACGATCACAGTGAGCGCCAGCAAAGGTGTTCTCTGTGATCGTATCTGCTGGAACCTCTTCCTCTTTTCTGAAATATTGCAAGTTCCTGATGATGTGTTGATTGCAACACGAAAGGCCTAGAGCTATCATTCACCTCTCCCCCCCCACGTGGTTGCTTTGTACATAGCATCATATGTGTAGATTATATAGGATAACTACCCAAAACAAGTAAGACAAAGTGACTTATGTCCATTGGGGTCCTGGGTCTTGACCTGACCTCACCTCTGGCTTCAACCTGATTGCACTTTCCATTTCCCAGACGCTGTATAACCCGTATGGGTTTAACACGCCCACTTAAATGTAATAATAATATTGAATATCCCGAGAAAGCACAGCTACGTACGTTAGGATTGAGAAGATCCCAGGTTTTGACATCCTGGTCTAGGTCAGGGTAGACGAGTACTGGTGCTTGCAGAAGAGTACTCCAGGTGCCACGGTCGTCGTGTTTCGTCATCGTCATCTCGTTCATCGGGTCGTGGCTAGAGTACGACCATATCAACCTCACTGTCTCCTCCTGCCAGTCAAGACGTACATAAGATCAATCTTACGATGAGGTACGACTTGCCTCACTCATTCCTTTACTGGTTCACGTTGGGTTAATTTTTATTTTAACGTATATTACATATTTTATGCATATTTTTTACATTATCACCCCTCAACCTATTTCAAAACCTGGCCATATATATGGTATACAACCACCCGCTATCCCCAGGATGCCACCATGAGTGGGTGACTTACTGAGAGCTGGAGGTCACCATGAGGGTCACAGGTGACCCAGGGTCGGGAGAACCTCAACACTGTGTGGGTGTCATTCTGGAAACCTCCCAGCAACTCCACATCCTGGGACTCGTCTATGTTTGGCACTCCGTAGGCCGTGGAGTGCCGATCCTGCCAACACAAGTCTATCATAACACTTTGGTCAAAACATCCTCTGATATAAAGAATTAGACACATGTGCAACATCTGGATATCTTTATTTGTAGATGTTTCGCCATCCAGTGGCTTTATCAATACAAGGCAAGGATATAATGTGAAGACTGTAGAATTATATACAAAATGTAAGGTAATCAGTCCCTCAGCCTTGGAGTTGGTGAAGAGCACCGTAGTCTTGATAACTGAAGCACAGGCAGGAAGAGTCATCGAGACTACGGTGCTCTTCACCATCTCCAAAGCTGAGGGACTATTTACCTCTTCTTTTGTATATACTTCTACAGTCTTCACAATATGTCCTGGTACTGATAAAGCCGCTGGTAGGCGAAACGTCTACAAATAAAGATACGCAGATATTGTACGTGTGTCTAATTCTTCATGTCGTCGGTATTATACATCATTCATGTACCGCCAGCATCTGATATAAAAGAATCTTCATGGTTTGAGAAACCAATATGCAGAACTTACAAAATAACTGGATCTAGTTACCGTCAAGGTGTTGATCCAGGAAATTAGGGATAATCTCCCCTATTTTGGACCAGACATGATTACCTCCCATCTCCAAGTAGCTGCACAGCTCCTCAGGACTTCACCAGAATTACAGTGTAATAATGTTCTCTTTGGCTGCACTTACGTGGAGGAAGATGTTGCCAGTGTCGTCCACCCAGCCCAGGATGATGTCAGCACCCTTCATGCCGCCGTTGGGAGAGAAGCCAAGACCCACGTATCCCTTCGTCGCCACCTGCAGAAGAACAGCCTCACAACTCAAGAACCCATAATACACTTCCTTCTGAGGCAGCAGGAGAACCTCCTCGCAGCTCATGAACCTTAACACACTTCCTCCTGAAGCAGCAGGAGAATAACCTCACAACTCATGAACAATAACACACTTCCTCCTCCTGCAGCTAAAATCATACCTTCAGTTTCCTCAAGAATAAACTATCGAAGATTCATTTTTACCACACAGTGAATTATATTTTGTGGAAAACTATGTAAATAGTCGAGTTTCACACTACAGTCTTTATGACTAACACTCTGAAATACTCTCCCAACAGCCACTCAAGTTCCATGCTCCTTAATCTTTCTGTCTGCCGTGAAATATAGGCTGTGAGGAACAGACACTATGTATTAGACTAATGCGCTTTAGAGTGACCACTAGCCTGAAGGAAGGCCCAGTTAGTGCCGGCTCACATTTCTCAACACTGACCTGAACTTCGAAGATTACATCTTTCTCACGGGGCGTCCACTGCAAGACGTACTTGTCCATTGGATCAAGGACGACTCTGTGCATCAGATCCACGGGAGGCAACACGCCCGTGTCCGTAGAGTCGATGCTGAGGACTCCCACCACCACCAGCACCACCACCAGCATCACCACAATCACGCCCATCCTGTTACAGTACAACTCACAATGATGTTCTGTAACTGCTTGATGTTTAAATCCATGTACTGTAAACAGAACAAACTACGGTAGTATTTGTGAATGTGATTCATATATACAAGGATATTCACATACAAGCTAATATAGCTTGAGGAGAGGATGCTAAGCAGGGAATACAAGGATGTAGGATGCAGGGAGTCTGTGCCAGGAGCTATGTGAGACAAAGGTGCAGGGAGCCTGTGCCAGGAGGAGCTAGGTGAGACAAAGGTGCAGGGAGCCTGTGCCAGGAGGAGCTAGGTGAGACAAAGGTGCAGGGAACCTGTGCCAGGAGGAGCTAGGTGAGACACGGGTACAAGGTGCGCAGGAGAACCCACTTCTATCGAAGACTGTGAAGGAATGGAACACCAGACTCCTGCGACCTACTTCATCCCTTCCTTCTTATACTCCCCGGGTCTCCTCCTCCTCCTCCTCCTCTTCCCTTCATTCTTCCCTCTCTGGACACAAGACAAGGTATAATTTGAGGAGAGTTGCTTATTCTGGCAACCGCCAACG
>NC_069423.1:12339298-12356994 GCF_026875155.1 Cherax quadricarinatus | reverse complement strand
GGGGAGGAAGAAGAGTAAGAAAAGATAGAGGTCAGGTTAGGTTAGGTAAGATTCGTCAGGAAACAGGACAAGTGTTTCCTAACGAGGGTCTTAAGATGGCCCACTAACCGAGCTTTTGGTCATCGACCGTGACCTTTCACTGTTTACCGCCCCACTCCTTTAAAAATTAAAATATATATAATAGAAAGATAGAGAGAAGAGTTAGAAAGTCCAAGTCGAACTGAAATGTCCGAACACAAGCCTCTCTCTTCTGTGTGAGTGTTATTTGTGTATTGTTCCAGTCACGGTATTGTTCCTTTTTGTTCTCCATAGAAGGAAAGGGGGACAAAGCCAGTGAGGGGCAGAAGCAGAGGAAGATGTAGAGAGAAACTGTGAGCACAGAACACAGAAAAAACAAGAGATCTTACACTACTTGCCAAGGCTGCGTGTATGGGAGGCAGGTGAAGGAAGACCAGAAAGAGAAGCAGGAATAGTTAGAGAAATACGCATGGAAAGAGGGAGAGGCATAGAGCAATAGAGAGGCAGTGTGGAAAAGTGGGTGAAAACGTCTTACCTTTGAGGATGGAAGGCAGCTCCTGGTCCCCACGCACCTGCCTGAGACGCATGTAGGAACCGAGCAGGTGGGAGTGAAGCACACCTAGGAACACCTCAACGCCTCCCTCAGGTAGACCCTGAGATCAGACAAGATGACAGAACGCGTATTCGTGGCAGCGCAATATTTGTAAAAATAATAAATGAAGGAAGAAATGTATGTAGTACAAGTGCAATATACAAGTGCATTACGAGTGTACCTGATGAATACAGGGTGGGTACAAGGACAAGGCTTACTTATGGTACAGAGACAATGCTTACCTGCCGGGTACAGTCTGACTGACATATCCCAACACTGAGCCACTCTCTGTGTGGTGGGATGATGGTGAGGGGACTGATGGCCTGACCCAGCATAATAACCCCAGCGTCATACTGTCGTAGATTTTCGGTGTAAAAGATCCTCAGACCAACAGTCCACGATGCCTGCAGAGACAACCAGGAGAGCATCAACCAAGGCTCTCTAACGCTCGTGCAGGACGCTTGACAGAAGGAATTAGTTTCCTTTCATATATTAAACCTGATTACCTCCCACTTCCAGGTGCTGTATAACTCTTGCGGATTTTGTGCTTTTCCTCCCGAACATATTACTACTACCACCAGAGGCCTGGTCACAGACCGGCCGCGGGGGCGTTGACCCCCGAACTCTCTCCAGGTAAACTCCAGGTAAACCACCACTACTACTACTACTACTAATAATAATAATAATAATAATAGTAACTGTCGACATTCAAAAGGATTTCACCAGTAGTGTGTGTGTGTGTAGGTTTGTAGGAGGCGCATAGGAGCTGGTGGCTCACCTGGCTGAGGCTCACCTGGCTGGTGGCTCACCTGGCTGGAGGCTCACCTGCTGGAGGCTGGGGTTATCGTAATGAGTCTCCATCAGGAAGTACGTGGCTCCTGAGTACTCTTCTCCCAGAGGAAGGCTGTAGTTTCTGGTACATCTCTCCTGCAGGAAGAGACACCGTTTAAAGGCAAACTTACCAGTGTCTCGGTATTCATTAGTCTGTCTCTATCTCTCAAACATCCATTAGCCTCTCCCATTAGTGTAATGCATTTATAGTTTCTCTAACCTTGCGAGCCGACAGCCCAGGCGAACACAGGAGTGGAACAGTAGGTCCAGGAGACTGGCATACGGGACCATAGCACTGTACTCCTTGTACCTCCAGCCATTTCTCGTAATAGTGACTACTGCTGAGCTGGTCACTCCCCAGGAACGTGGCACTCGTACAGCAACACGTGGTAAACGTTTCTGTACGTTCCTCCTCTTCTACACGGGAAAAAACTGAAAGAGATGAACGGTGTGAACACAGTGTTAACCCAGACACTATTTAGGTACAACCATGGAATGAGATTGTTTTTGTTGTAGATGTGTACCACTGAGTTACAGACAGAGATGTAGATGACAACTGGACAAAGCCGACATGCAAGAAGCTTGTGGATGAAAAACTGGACTAAAGCTGACATGCAAGAAGCTTGTGGATGAAGAACTGGACTAAAGCCGACATGCAAGAAGCTTGTGGATGAAAAACTGGACTAAAGCTGACATGCAAGAAGCTTGTGGATGAAGAACTGGACTAAAGCTGACATGCAAGAAGCTTGTGATGAAAAACTGGACTAAAGCCGACATGCAAGAAGCTTGTGATGAAGCAGTGGACTAAAGCGACATGCAAGAAGCTTGTGGAAAAAACTGGACTAAAGCCGACAAAAAAAGAAGCTTGTGGATGAAGCAGTGGACTAAAGCGACATGCAAGAAGCTTGTGGATGAAGAACTGGACAAAGCTGACATGCAAAAGCTTGTGGAGAAGAACTGGACTAAAGCTGACATGCAAGAAGCTTGTGTATGGGGCACTGGACTAAAGCTGACATTCAGGAAGCTTGTGGATGAAGCACTGGACTAAAGCCGACATGTAGGAGCATTGGATGAAAACAACATTGACTGACAGGGTACAATGGAGACAACAGTAGTCCACATCAAACTTTATGGGAAAAAGTTTATTAAACAGTGGATCACAGTTAAGAAAAAGGCATAAAGTTTCAGCAGTGGGCTTCAGTGGAGACACCAGTGGCACAGAAAGTAGAGTGCAGAATATTAGGAAATGACGACGTGTGAAGGCTGAGGGACAAATTACCCTCAAATTACCCCTCCACTTCGCCTATATTCGACTGAAAAAGCCGCTGTGCAGGCGAAACGTTTCGGCAATAGAGATAATTAAGAACTGTACTGATAGGGGTTGATTTAAGTGGGACTTACACATGAGTTAATAGTGTTTTCAGAGCTGTGTAGCATTGAAAACGGTTGGGCAGATATTTTTTTTAGTGGGTTTGGGTTTGAGAAAGACGTGCCTAGTATGGGCCAGTAGGCCTGCTGCAGTGTTCCTCCTTTCTTATGTTCTTATATATATATTCAGACTGCGCCACCACAGCCGTCACTCACCCCGATGACTTGAGATTACCAGCGTGCAGGAATCTTGAACATTTTGCACCATAGAGTGTCGACTGATCGCTAGGTAGAGTTACCTGAAACACATACCAAAGATTTGAACCCAGTGATACAGAGGAGGATACATACTTCTGATACAGAGGAGGATACATACTTCTGATACAGAGAAGGATACATACTTCTGATACGATCACAGTGAGCGCCAGCAAAGGTGTTCTCTGTGATCGTATCTGCTGGAACCTCTTCCTCTTTTCTGAAATATTGCAAGTTCCTGATGATGTGTTGATTGCAACACGAAAGGCCTAGAGCTATCATTCACCTCTCCCCCCCCCCACGTGGTTGCTTTGTACATAGCATCATATGTGTAGATTATATAGGATAACTACCCAAAACAAGTAAGACAAAGTGACTTATGTCCATTGGGGTCCTGGGTCTTGACCTGACCTCACCTCTGGCTTCAACCTGATTGCACTTTCCATTTCCCAGACGCTGTATAACCCGTATGGGTTTAACACGCCCACTTAAATGTAATAATAATATTGAACATCCCGAGAAAGCACAGCTACGTACGTTAGGATTGAGAAGATCCCAGGTCTTGACATCCTGGTCTAGGTCAGGGTAGACGAGTACTGGTGCTTGCAGAAGAGTACTCCAGGTGCCACGGTCGTCGTGTTTCGTCATCGTCATCTCGTTCATCGGGTCGTGGCTAGAGTACGACCATATCAACCTCACTGTCTCCTCCTGCCAGTCAAGACGTACATAAGATCAATCTTACGATGAGGTACGACTTACCTCACTCATTCCTTTACTGGTTCACGTTGGGATAATTTTTATTTTAACGTATATTACATATTTTATGCATATTTTTTTACATTATCACCCCTCAACCTATTTCAAAACCTGGCCATATATATGGTATACAACCACCCGCTATCCCCAGGATGCCACCATGAGTGGGTGACTTACTGAGAGCTGGAGGTCACCATGAGGGTCACAGGTGACCCAGGGTCGGGAGAACCTCAACACTGTGTGGGTGTCATTCTGGAAACCTCCCAGCAACTCCACATCCTGGGACTCGTCTATGTTTGGCACTCCGTAGGCCGTGGAGTGCCGATCCTGCCAACACAAGTCTATCATAACACTTTGGTCAAAACATCCTCTGAATAAAAGAATTAGACACATGTGCAACATCTGGATATCTTTATTTGTAGATGTTTCGCCATCCAGTGGCTTTATCAATACAAGGCAAGGATATAATGTGAAGACTGTAGAATTATATACAAAATGTAAGGTAATACAGTCCCTCAGCCTTGGAGTTGGTGAAGAGCACCGTAGTCTTGATAACTGAAGCACAGGCAGAAGAGTCATCGAGACTACGGTGCTCTTCACCATCTCCAAAGCTGAGGGACTATTATACCTCTTCTTTTGTATATACTTCTACAGTCTTCACAATATGTCCTGGTACTGATAAAGCCGCTGGTAGGCGAAACGTCTACAAATAAAGATACGCAGATATTGTACGTGTGTCTAATTCTTCATGTCGTCGTATTATACATCATTCATGTACCGCCAGCATCTGATATAAAAGAATCTTCATGGTTGAGAACCAATATATGCGCTGTGCGGAGCTGAGACAAAATAAACTGGAGCTATAGTTTACCCGGGTCAAGGGGTGGTTTGAATTCCAGGAAATGAGGGGATCGTATCCCCTATTTTTTGGACGCAGACATGATTACCCCATCCCAAGTAGCTGCAACAGCTCCTCAGGACTTCACCGGAATAACAGTGTAAATAATGTTTATCTTTGGCTCGACTTCGGTGGAGGAAGATTTGCCAGTGTCGTCCACCCAGCCCAGGATGATGTCAGCACCCTTCATGCGCCGCTGGGAGAGAAACCAAGACCCAGCGTATCCCTTTCGTCGCCACCTGCAGAAGAACAGCCTACAACTCCAAGAACCCATATATCATCTTTCCTTCTGAGCAGAAGGAGAACCTCCTCGCAGCTCCATGAACCTTAACACCCTTCCCGCCTGAAGCAGGCAGGAGATAACCTCACAACTCATGAACAATAAACACACTTCCTTCTCCTGCAGCTAAAACATACCTTCAGTTTCCATCAAAATAAATTATCGAAGATTCATTTTTACCACACAGTGAATTATATTTTGTGGAAAACTATGTAAATAGTCCGAGTTTCACACTACAGTCTTTTAGACTAACACTCTGAAATACTCTCCTCCAATCAGCCACTCAAGTTCCATGCTCCTTAACTTTCTGTCTGCCGTGAATATAGGCTGTGAGGACCAGACACTATGTTATAGACTAAGCGCTTTAGAGTGACCACTAGCCTGAAGGAAGGCCCAGTTAGTGCCGGCTCACATTTCTCAACACTGACCTGAACTTCGAAGATTACATCTTTCTCACGGGGCGTCCACTGCAAGACGTACTTGTCCATTGGATCAAGGACGACTCTGTGCATCAGATCCACGGGAGGCAACTCCCCGTGTCCGTAGAGTCGATGCGAGGACTCCCACCATCCACCGCAGCACCACCACCAGCATCCACCACAATCACGCCCATCCTGTTACAGTACAACTCACAATGATGTTCTGTAACTGCTTGATGTTTAAATCCATGTACTGTAAACAGAACAAACTACGGTAGTATTTGTGAATGTGATTCATATATACAAGGATATTCACATACAAGCTAATATAGCTTGAGGAGAGGATGCTAAGCAGGAATACAAGGATGTAGGATCAGGGAGTCTGGCCAGGACTATGTGAGTACAAAGGTTGCAGGGAGCCTGCCAGAGGAGCAAGGTGAGACAAGGTGCGAGGGAGCCTTGTGCCAGGAGGAGCTAGGTGAGACAAGGTGCAGGGAACTCTGTGCCAGGAGGAGCTAGGTGAGACACGGGTACAAGGTGCGCAGGAGAACCCACTTCTATCGAAGACTGTGAAGGAATGGAACACCAGACTCCTGCGACCTACTTCATCCCTTCCTTCTTATACTCCCCGGGTCTCCTCCTCCTCCTCCTCCTCTTCCCTTCATTCTTCCCTCTCTGGACACAAGACAAGGTATAATTTGAGGAGAGTTGCTTATTCTGGCACCGCCAACGACACACATGATGATTTTAACGCTTTCTAATTATTCTCAGACCCCCTCCTTGCCAGACATACGAAGGCTGCCTTTTTAATTTGCTCATTTATGGGTAAATATGTTTTTTTAATTGCGTACAGATGATACGCAATACAACCAGTCGTGGTTGAGCCTTTAAGCCATGTATCCAGCCTGTCAGTGCTCAAGGTCATCTACTGGAGGTATCCCCCGTCATTGTATCCAGCGACCAGACCCGCCCAGAGATGACATGTTCACTCTACACAACACGACCCACCAGTCCTCTCTCTTATTGCCTGGTATTGTCCCCCCACCTGTTGTATTGTTCTCCCACCTGTTGTATTGTTGCTCGACCCGTTGCATTGTTGTCCTACATGCTGCATTGTTGTTCCAGTTGGTGCTGTGACTCGTACTCATTTTGTCATAACAAAATCAGCCATTCAGAGTTCGCCTGCCACTCAGAGTTCGCCTGCCCGTCTACAAGGCAGCGTTGTATGACCCTGTATGGGTTTAACGCTTAGTTTTGTTTATAATAATAATTATCTCTAAGTCATTACTCGCTCTCAGTAACCAACAGGAGACGTTAGCAGTTGAACAGTCTTGGGCCCCTAACACTTATTGTGTTGTCTCTTATCGTTCGTGCCAGTGGCACCCCTGCTTTTCACTGGGGGGGATGTTGCACCGCCTGCCAAGTCTTTTGCTTTCGTAGGCAGTGATTTTCGTTGGCAAATTTGGGACTAGTTCCTCTAGGATTTTCCAAGTGTATATTATCATGTATCTTTTTCGCCTGCGTTCCAGGGAATACAAATCAAGGGACTTCAACCGTTACCAGTAATTTAGATGCTGTATCGTACATATGTATTTCGTGAAAGTTCTCTGTACATTCTCGGGGTCTGCAATTTAACCTGCCTTGAAAGGGGCCGTAAGTGTACAGCAGTATTCCAGCCTAGAGAGAACAAGCGATTTGAAGAGAATTATCATGGGCTTGACGTCCCTACTTTTGAAGATTCTCATTATCCATCCTATCATTTTTCTAGCAGATGTGGTAGATACATTGTTGTGATCTTTAGAAATGAGATCCTCTGACATTATCACTCCCAGGTCCTTCATATCGGTTTCTCGCTCTATTGTGTACCTGGAATTTGTTTTATACTCCTATACAGTTTTAATTTCCTCGAGTTTTCCATACAGGAGTAATAACTGGTAACCCAGCCAGAGATACTGGTGATCCAGCCAGAGATACTGGTGACTCCCTGGAACTCCCTGGTACGCAGGCGGGAGAGATACATGATTATATACACCTGGAAAATCCTAGAGGGACTAGTACCGAACTTGCACACGAAAATCACTCACAACGAAAGCAAAAGACTTGGCAGACGATGCAACATCCCCCCAATGAAAAACAGGGGTGTCACTAGCACTTAAGAGACAATACAATAAGTGTCGGGGGCCCCAGACTGTTCAAATGCCCCCCAACCAAAATTTAAGGGGGTTACCCCTTTGACCCCTGGGTGTCTTCAAGCTGGCACTGGGGCAAGCCCAAAAATCGGGACCTGACCCCCGGGTGTGGCTCTACGTTTTGGGTTTGGGGGCAGTCAGAATAACAGCCTTTGGGTTTATCAGGCCTGGGTCCCCCAGGGGGCCTTTCACAGAAACCCGGGGCCCCGGGGGGGTTAAACCCCCCGGAATCTCTCCAGTAAACTCCAGGGAAACTCAGCAAAGATACCGGGACCCAGCCAAAGATACTGGTAACCCACCAATGATAAATGGTAACCCAGGGGCCCGAGATACCCGGTAACCCCGCCAGAGATACTGGGGAACCCAGCCAGTGATACTGGGAAACCCCCGCCAGAGATATGGTAACCCCCCAGTGATACTGGTAAAAACCCGCCCGGGGAAACGGTGACCCCACCAGTGATACGGGGAAACCAGCCAGTGATACTTTGTAAAACCCCGCCCCGAGAAAACTGGGGAACCCAGCCAGTGATTCTGGTAAAAACCCGGGCCCTTTATACTAATTTAAACCCCGCCCGAGATACTGGTAACCCAGCCAGTGTACTGGTAAACCAGCCAGTGAACTAAAACCCCCCGCCATGATACGGGAACCCCGGCCCCCGATACTGATTTAAACCCCGCCATTTATACTGGTAAACCATCCAGTTTATACTAGTAACCCCAGCCCAGATACTGGTAACCCAGCCAGTGGAAAACTGTAAACCAGCCAGTGATACGGTAACCCAGCCTGGGTACTGGTAAAAAACCCGCCAGTGATACCCATAACCCGCCAGAGGGGGGGGGGGGGGGCGGTAAAACCCCCCATGATTTCTGGTAAACCCCACCCGTGATACTAATAACCCGCCAGTGATTTCTGGTAACCCAGCCACGATACTGATAACCCACCATTTATACTGGGAAAACCACCAGTGATCTAGTAACCCAGCCAGAGAACTGGTAACCCAGCCCGTGATAAACCGGGAAACCCGCCTTTTATACTAATAACCCAGCCAAGATACTGGTTTACCCAGCCGTTTTACTTTGTAACCCAGCCCTTGATACTGGTAACCCACCAGTGAAACTGGTAACCCAGCCAGTGATACTTGGAAAACCCAAACCAGTGATACTGGGAACCCACCAGAAATTTTTGAAAGGGGGGTTTTCAGGAAAACCTTCCTATACGATGGAGTTTTTTGTAAAAAAGTGAAACCCTTTTCCCCCTCCTTTTCCCGGATCAAATCTGTTTACCTTTTTCCCTTTTACAGGCTCAAATGTGACACCCCCGAGTTTTCCCCCTTCCCCAGACTGTTTTTTTAGGCAATGATAAATTTTTTTTAAAATGGGTCTATACCCTAACATTATCTGGTATATAATTCTAACATTAACTAACCTATACTTCCCAAAATTATTTGTCTTTCCCAACAGTGTTTTGGGAGATATTACTTTACCTGTTTTTAAATTTTATATCGCATTTTGTGGCAAAGTACAACAAAAAAAATTTGTGTGGGTGTGCGTGTTTGTGCTGTGGGGGTGTGGGGTGTGTGGTTTGGGGTGTGTGGTGGGTGTGTGTGTTGTGTGTGGTGTTTGGGGTTGTGTGTGTGTGTGTGTTGTGTGTGTGTGAGTGTGTGTGTGGGTGTGTGTGTGTGTGTGTGTGTGTAGAAGACACCCTAGAACTTTCAGTCATACGTAAAGTGGGTAGAACGATCAATGGAATGGGAAGAACAGTGAATGTTCTGCAAGGGAGCCCAGAAGCTTCCTGGCCAGCAGTGGCACCACTCTCCCTTGGTTCTTTCTCTGCAAAATCACAACGGCGTTCCTTCTGGCCTCCAGCCCTCACAGCGTCCTGACCTCCTGGCCTCCAGCCCTCACAGTGTCCTGACCTCCTGGCCTCCAGCCCTCACAGTGTCCTGACGTCCTGGACTCCAGCGTTCTTCCACTGTCCTTCTCTTCAGAGATCATCAGAGTCTTCTTGGGATCTGCGCCATTAACCAAAAAGTAGGTAAAGAAGTGTTTTTGTGAGGCTGAGCAGAGATCATGACTTCTGTCCAGCCCAGCTGAGACGAATACCCGCCCAGATTCCTTCCCCTTACTCCTTCCAGCACCTCAGTACGCTGAGGTAAGAAGAAAATTCTCCGTCCAGCTTAACAGTATGCTGAGGTAGATAGGCACTTCTCCCAGCCTCTCGGTGTGCTGAGATAAGTAGGGCATATCTCTTCCGGGTAATCAGTGTACCGGGCCGCGGGGGCGTTGACCCCCGAAACCCTCTCCAGGTATACTCCAGGTATACTCCAGGTATACAGATGTGTAAAACAATGTTAGTTTGCATTACTGTTACAAATATTTTACATAAACGACGCTGCGTCTTACAAGTGACGAACTACAGGGATCACAAGTATAAATATTGTGATGATTTATGGCTGATAACTCTCAGTGTTTTTAATGTGTTATTGCTGTGGCAGTCGAGTCACAGCTCCTGGCCCGACCTTTTTGTCAGTAATAACCCCTTCTCTGATTTCCTGCTCTTTCGTGCTTGTATCTGAAGCTGCGTACTAGTGTTGTCTCATCCAGTTCCTCGTTTATTTTTATTCATTTCCTAACCATACTGAAAGTAAATAAATATTTTCCGTTAAGTTTCCCTGACACCGCTCGGGGGGTCAACGCCCCCGCTGAGACCAGGCCTCATGGTGGATCAGGGTCTGATCAACCAGGCTGATACTGCTGGCCGCACGCAAACTGACGTACAGTGTGTTCATGTTCACCTTCTCTGATTATCTTCTGAATTATTATCAAGTTGCTACATAATTTCTTCTTCCAAGTTGGTCAACTTTTTCTCTTCGTCTCCTCAAAATCCGTCTCTTCTATGCCTCGAGGCCTGATCTTGGGCCTCGAGGCCTGATCTTGGGCCTCGAGGCCTGATCTTGGGCCTCGAGGCCTGATCTTTGGCCTCGAGGCCTGATCTTGGGCCTCGAGGCCTGATCATATGCCTCGAGGGCTGATCTTGGGCCTCGAGGCCTGATCTTGGGCCTCGCGGCCTGATCTTGGGCCTCGCGGCCTGATCTTGGGCCTCGAGGCCCCGATCTTGGGCCCCGCGGCCTGATCGTGGGCCCCCGAGGTCTGATTGTAGGCCTCGAGGCTCTCTGTATGTTTCTGAAGATTTGAAGAGGGGTGGGGCTCAACGCAGATAATAATAATAATAATAATAAAAATAATAATAATAATAATAATAATAATAATAATAATAATAAAAATAATAATAATAAAATAATAATAATAATCTTTATTACTACAAGTACAAAGATACAACTTATACAGAAAAATAGCTGACATCTGTGACACACTACAGTACAAAAGCCCCTGGATATGCAGAGCATTTCCCGCAAATTTGTCAATTTTTGTCCTCAGGGAGGGCGACCCACACCAGTCGACTGGTTTTTAGCAAATGATCCTTGTGGCGTAGCACTGGTTCTAACACTGATTTCCCTTGTTACACAGCACTGGTTCTAGCACTGATCCTTGTGGCGTAGCACTGGTTCTAACACTGATCCTTGTTACACAGCACTGGTTCTAGCACTGATCCTTGTGGCGTAGCACTGGTTCTAACACTGATCCTTGTTACACAGCACTGGTTCTAACACTGATCCTTGTTACACAGCACTGGTTCTAGCACTGATCCTTTTCACAGCCCCTGGTTCTAGCACTGATCCTTGTTACACAGCACTGGTTCTAGCACTGATCCTTGTTACACAGCACTGGTTCTAGCACTGATCCTTGTTACACAGCATGGTCTAAGCACTGATCCTTGTTACACAACAAATGGTTCTAAGCACTGATCCTTGTTACACAGCACTGGTTCTAGCACTGATCCTTGTTACATAACACTGGTTCTAGCACTGATCCTTGTTACACAACACTGGTTCTAACCTGATCCTTGTTACACAACACTGGTTCTAGCACTGATCCTTGTTACACAACACTGGTTCTAGCATTTTATTTCTTGTTACATAACACTGGTTCTAGCACTGATCCTTGTTACACAACACTGGTTCTAACACTGATCCTTGTTACACAACACTGGTTCTAACACTGATACTTGTTACACAGCACTGGTTCTAACACTGATCCTTGTTACACAGCACTGGTTCTAGCACTGATCCTTGTTACACAAAACTGGTTCTAGCACTGATCCTTGTTACACAACACTGGTTCTAGAACTGATTTCCCTTTTTACACAACACTGGTTCTAGCACTGATCCTTGTTACACAACACTGGGTTTCTAACACTGATCCTTGTTACACAACACTGGTTCTAGCACTGATCCTTGTTACACAGCACTGGTTCTAGCACTGATCCTTGTACACAACACTGGTTTCTAACACTGATCCTTGTTACACAACGTGGTTCAAACTGATCCTTGTTACACAGCACTGGTTCTAGCACTGATCCTTGTTACACAACACTGGTTCTAGCACTGATCCTTGTTACACAACACTGGTTCTAACACTGATCCTTGTTACACAACACTGGTTCTAACACTGATCCTTGTTACACAGCACTGGTTCTAACACTGATCCTTGTTACACAGCACTGGTTGTAGCACTGATCCCTTTTTACACAACACTGGTTCTAGCACTGTCCTTGTTACACAAGCACTGGTTCTAACACTGATCCTTGTTACACAGCACTGGTTCTAGCACTGATCCTTGTTAAAACACCCCTGGGTTTTAGCACTTATTCCTTGGGTTTCCAACACTGGTTCTAGCACTGATCCTTGTTACATAACACTGGTTCTAGCACTGATCTTTGTGGCGTGCACTGGTTCTAACACTGATCCTTGTTACACAGCACTGGTTCTAGCACTGACCTTGTTACACAACACTGGTTCTAGCACTGATCCTTGTTACACAACACTGGTTCTAGCACTGATCCTTGTTACATAACACTGGTTCTAGCACTGATCTTTGGGGGCGTAGCACTGGTTCTAACACTGATCCTGTTGCACAAAAACTGGTTCTAGCACTGATCCTTGTTACTAACACTGGTTCTAGCACTGATCCTTGTTACACAACACTGGTTCTAACACTGATCCTTGTTACACAGCACTGGTTCTAGCACTGATCCTTGTTACATAACACTGGTTCTAGCACTGATCCTTGTTACACAACACGGTTCTAACACTGATCCTTGTTACAAGCCACTGGTTCTAGCACTGATCCTTGTTACACAACACTGGTTCTAGCACTGATCCTTGTTACACAACACTGGTTCTAGCTTTGACCCTTTTGGCACGCACTGTCCTTGTGGCACAGCAGGATCCTTGTGGCACAGCATGATCCTTGTGGGACAGAGTGTCCTTGTGGCACAGCACTGATCCTCGTGGCACAGCAGTGATCCTTGTGGCACAGCACTAGTTCTAGCTTTGATCCTTGTGGCACAGCAGTGATCCTTGTGGCACAGCACTGATCCTTGTGGCACAGCACTGATCCTTGTGGCACAGCACTGATCCTTGTGGCACAGCACTAGTTCTAGCTTTGATCCTTGTGGCACAGCACTGATCCTTGTGGCACAGCACTGCTCTTTGTGGCACAGCACTGATCCTTGTGGCACAACACTGATCCTTGTGGCACAGCACTGGATCCTTGTGGCACAGCACTGATCCTTGTGGCACAGCACTAGTTCTAGCTTTGATCCTTGTGGCACAGCACTGATCCTTGTGGCACAGCACTGATCCTTGTGGCACAGCACTGATCCTTGTGGCACAGCAGTGATCCTTGTGGCACAGCACTGATCCTTTGGCAAAAGCAGTGATCCTGTGGCACAGCAGTGACCTTGTGGCACAGCACTGATCCTTGTGGCACAGCACTGATCCTTGTGGCACAGCACTAGTTCTAGCTTTGATCCTTGTGGCACAGCAGTGATCCTTGTGGCACAGCACTGATCCTTGTGGGACAGCACTGATCCTTGTGGCCACAGCACTGATCCTTGTGGCACAGCACTGATCCTTTTTGGCCCCGCACTTATCCTTGTGGCACAGCACTGATCCTTGTGGCACAGCACTGATCCTTGTGGCACAGCACTAGTTCTAGCTTTGATCCTTGTGGCACACACTGATCCTTGTGGCACAGCACTGATTTCCCTTTTGGCACAGCACTGATCCTTGTGGCACAGCACTAGTTTTAGCTTTGATCCTTGTGGCACAGCACTGATCCTTGTGGCACAGCAGTGATCCTTGTGGCACAGCACTGATCCTTGTGGCACAGCAGTGATCCTTGTGGCACAGCAGTGATCCTTGTGGCACAGCACTAGTTTTAGCTTTGTTCCTTGTGGCACAGCAGTGATCCTTGTGGCACAGCACTGATCCTTGTGGCACAGCACTGATCCTTGTTTGGCACAGCACTGTCCTTGTGGCACAGCACGATCCTTGTGGCACAGAACTGATCCTTTTGGCACAGCACTGCTCCTTGGGGCACAGCACTGATCCTTGTGGCACAGCACTAGTTCTAGCTTTGATCCTTGTGGCACAGCACTGATCCTTGTGGCACAGCACTGATCCTTGTGGCACAGCACTGATCCTTGTGGCACAGCACTGATTTCCCTTTTGGCAAGCACTAAATTCTAGCTTTGATCCTTGTGGCACAGCACTGATCCTTGTGGCACGCACTGATCCTTGTGGGACGCACTAGTTCTAGCTTGATCCTTGTGGCACAGCACTGATCCTTGTGGCACAGCACTGATCCTTGTGGCACAGCACTGATCCTTGTGGCACAGCACTAGTTCTAGCTTTGATCCTTGTGGCACAGCACTGATCCTTGTGGCACAGCACTGATCCTTGTGGCACAGCACTGTCCTTGTGGCACAGCACTGATCCTTGTGGCACAGCAGTGATCCTTGTGGGGACAGCCATGATCCTTGTGGCACAGCAGTGATCCTTGTGGCACAGCAGTGATCCTTGTGGCACAGCACTGATCCTTGTGGCACAGCAGTGATCCTTGTGGCACAGCACTAGTTTTAGCTTTGTTCCTTGTGGCACAGCAGTGATCCTTGTGGCACAGCACTGATCCTTGTGGGACAGCACTGATCCTTGTGGCACAGCACTAGTTCTAGCTTTGATCCTTGTGGCACAGCACTGATCCTTGTGGCACAGCACTGATCTTTGTGGCACAGCACTGATCCTTGTGGCACAGCACTGATCCTTGTGGCACAGCAGTGATCCTTGTGGCACAGCACTGATCCTTGTGGCACAGCAGTGATCCTTGTGGCACAGCAGTGATCCTTGTGGCACAGCACTGATCCTTGTGGCACAGCACTGATCCTTGTGGCACGCCTAGTTCTAGCTTTTATCCTTGTGGCACAGCAGTGACCTTGTGGCCCCAGCACTGTCCTTGTGGCACGCATGATCCTTGTGGCACAGCACTGATCCTTGTGGCACAGCACTGATCCTTGTGGCACAGCACTTTCTAGCTTTGATCCTTGTGGCACAGCACTGATCCTTGTGGCACAGCACTGAATCCTGTGGCACAGCACTAGTTCTAGCTTTGATCCTTGTGGCACAGCACTGATCCTTGTGGCACAGCACTGATCCTTGTGGCACAGCACTAGTTCTAGCTTTGATCCTTGTGGCACAGCACTGATCCTTGTGGCACAGCAGTGATCCTTGTGGCACAGCACTGATCCTTGTGGCACAGCAGTGATCCTTGTGGCACAGCAGTGATCCTTGTGGCACAGCACTGATCCTTGTGGCACGCAGTGATCCCTTTTGGCACAGCACTAGTTTTTAGCTTTGTTCCTTGTGGCACAGCAGTGATCCTTGTGGCCCAGCACTGATCCTTGTGGCACAGCACTGATCCTTGTGGGAAAAGCACTGATCCTTGTGGCACAGCACTGATCCTTGTGGCACAGCACTGATCCTTTTGGCACAGCACTGCTCCTTGTGGCACAGCACTGATCCTTGTGGCACAGGACTAGTTCTAGCTTTGATCCTTGTGGCACAGCACTGATCCTTGTGGCACAGCACTGATCCTTGTGGCACAGCACTGATCCTTGTGGCACAGCACTGATCCTTGTTACACAGCACTGATCCTTGTGGCACAGCACTGATCCTTGTGGCACAGCACTAGTTTAGCTTTGTTTCCCTTTTGGCACAGCACTGATCCTTGTGGCACGCAGTGATCCTTGTGGGACAGCACTGAAACCTTGTGGCACAGCACAAATTCTAGCTTTGATCCTTGTGGCACAGCAAATGATCCTTGTGGGACAGCACTGATCCTTGTGGCACAGCACTGATCCTTGTGGCACAGCACTGATCCTTGTGGCACAGCAGTGATCCTTGTGGCACAGCACTGATCCCTTTTGGCACAGCGTGATCCTTGTGGCACAGCAGTGATCCTTGTGGCACAGCACTGATCCTTGTGGCACAGCAGTGATCCTTGTGGCACAGCACTAGTTTTAGCTTTGTTTTCCTTGTGGCACGCAGTGATCCCTTTTGGCACAGCAGTGATCCTTGTGGCACAGCCTGATCCTTGTGGCACAGCACTGATCCTTGGGCACAGCACTGATCCTTGTGGCACAGCACTGATCCTTGTGGCAAAAGCACTGCTCCTTGTGGCACAGCATGATCCTTGTGGCACGCACTAGTTCTAGCTTTGATCCTTGTGGCACAGCACTGATCCTTGTGCACAGCACTGATCCTTGTGGGACAGCAATGATCCTTGTGGCACAGCACTGATCTTGTGGCACAGCACTGATCCTTGTGGCACAGCACTGATCCTTGTGGCACAGCACTATTCTAGCTTTGATCCTTGTGGCACAGCACTGATCCTTGTGGCACAGCACTGATCCTTGTGGCACAGCACTGATCCTTGTGGCACCCGCACTGACCTTGTGGCACAGCACTGATCCTTGTGGCACACCACTGGCCACTCTCCTCTGTTCGGAAAATTATTAGATTCACAAAACATCGTTCGCCATCCATTCAGACAATTTCCGGACTGGCATTCTTCCGCCTTCGTTGTCTCTGTGTTGCATGAGCAATTGCTGTATCTCTGCCTGTTTCTCCATGCTGTTGTTTTACTCTCTCTTCCAGCACGGCAAGAGAGAATATTCTTCTCTTATATAATGTATCCTGCCTGCTTTATCGTGATAAACCTAGCATGTTCGTGAGGCAGGAGGTCCAAGACACTCAAAGTAAGCTGGCTGTTTTTTTTTTTTACAGTGTTTGACAAGGTTAGGTTAAGGATCCCTAGCTTTATTGACAAGCTAAGAGCTGTTACCTACATCAGCTCATTTGAAAGCATTTTTATTGTTATGAGACATACAAGTAGGGAACAGGATGAAACCATACCCCCGGCCGGGATTGAACCCGCGGTCATAGAGTCTCAAAACTCCAGCCCGTCGCGTTAGCCACTAGACCAGCTAGCCACAATAAGATTCATCCAACTAGGTATATTTCTACACCATAGGAAAGTTAGCACAGGCACCTCTGTGACCACAAATGCAAGTTTTTACAGACGAATCTCCAGCTAGCGTGGCCGTGACGAACTCTAGCTCAAGTCCCTTCACTGCCGTCAATTACGATTTCTTAAGTCAACAGGATGAAGTTGGAACCATCTGTGGGACAGCTGAGGGCCATCTGTGGGCCAGCATTTTCATCTGATCAGCTGACTTTATCTGGTTGACATCATAATGCTGTACGAATGTGTTCCAGACTCGAGTCATCCTGGGGATAAATGATCTCAGATGGAGTGATGTTCTGGAGAAGGGTACAGCCAGAGTGAAGTTGCTGCTGGCTGCCCGTCTTGTGGCATAAAAGCTTGTTTCACGCTGTCCTCGAAGTGGATCCAACTGTGGTACTTTGACAATATTGGCCTTGTACATAACAGTAAGGCCACCCACTCCCTCCTGTGTTGAAGGGTCTGCTGAAATGACAGATCTATCCGATTTGGGGATGAGACGTCTTTCTCTGTTCTTACTCTGTCAAGCGTGCAGATGAAAGGGGGGGAGGAAAACCCAAAAAAAGGGAGCATATAAGGTGTGGGGTACTTGTGCCTCGTGCAAAAG
>NC_069423.1:12280556-12338798 GCF_026875155.1 Cherax quadricarinatus | reverse complement strand
CTGATCTTGGGCTCGAGGCCTGATCTTGGGCCTCGAGGCCTGATCTTTGGCCTCGAAGCCTGATCTTGGGCCTCTCGGCCTGATCGTGGGCCTCGAGGCCTGATCGTGGGCCTCGAGGCCTGATTGTAGGCCTCGAGGCTCTCTGTATGTTTCTGAAGAGTTTGACGAGGTTTGGGGCTCAACGCAGATAATAATAATATAATAATAATAATAATAATAATAATAATAATAATAATAATAATAATAATAATAATAATAATAATAATAATAATAGTAACAATAAAAATTTAATAATAATAATAATAATAATAATAATAATAATAATAATAATAATAATAATAATAATAATAATAATAATAATAATAATAATAATAATAAATAATAATAATAGTAACAATAATAATAATAATAATAATAATAATAATAATAATAATAATAATCTTTATTTCTACAAGTACATGATACAACTTATACAGACCATAGCTGACATCTGTGACACACTACTATGTACAAAAGCCCCTGGTTATGCAGAGCATTTCCCGCAAATTAGGTCAATTTTGTCCTCAGGATGCGACCCACACCAGTCGACTGGTTCTAGCACTGATCCTTGTGGCGTAGCACTGGTTCTAACACTGATCCTTGTGGCGTAGCACTGGTTCTAACACTGATCCTTGTGGCGTAGCACTGGCTCTAACACTGATCCTTGTGGCGTAGCACTGGTTCTAACGCTGATCCTTGTGGCGTAGCACTGGTTCTAACGCTGATCCTTGTTACACAGCACTGGTTCTAACACTGATCCTTGTTACACAACACTGGTTCTAACACTGATCCTTGTTACACAACACTGGTTCTAGCACTGATCCTTGTTACACAGCACTGGTTCTAACACTGATCCTTGTTACACAACACTGGTTCTAGCATTGATCCTTGTTACACAACACTGGTTCTAGCACTGATCCTTGTTACACAGCACTGGTTCTAACACTGATCCTTGCTACACAGCACTGGTTCTAGCACTGATCCTTGTTACACAACACTGGTTCTAGCACTGATCCTTGTTACACAACACTAGTTCTAGCACTGATCCTTGTTACACAACATGGTTCTAGCACTGATCCTTGTTACACAACACTGGTTCTAGCACTGATCCTTGTTACACAACACTAGTTCTAGCACTGATCCTTGTTATACAACACTAGTTCTAGCACTGATCCTTGTTACACAACACTGGTTCTAGCACTGATCCTTGTTACACAACACTGGTTCTAGCACTGATCCTTGTTACACAACACTGGTTCTAGCACTGATCCTTGTTACACAACACTGGTTCTAACACTGATCCTTGCTACACAACACTGGTTCTAGCACTGATCCTTGTTACATAACACTGGTTCTAGCACTGATCCTTGTTACATAACACTGGTTCTAGCACTGATCCTTGTTACATAACACTGGTTCTAGCACTGATCCTTGTTACATAACACTGGTTCTAGCACTGATCCTTGTTACATAACACTGGTTCTAGCACTGATCCTTGTTACATAACACTGGTTCTAGCACTGATCCTTGTTACACAACACTGGTTCTAGCACTGATCCTTGTTACATAACACTGGTTCTAGCACTGATCCTTGTTGCACAACACTGGTTCTAGCACTGATCCTTGTTACATAACACTGGTTCTAGCACTGATCCTTGTTACACATCACTGGTTCTAACACTGATCCTTGTTACACAGCACTGGTTCTAGCACTGATCCTTGTTACACAACACTGGTTCTAGCACTGATCCTTGTTACACAGCACTGGTTCTAACACTGATCCTTGTTACACAGCACTGGTTCTAGCACTGATCCTTGTTACACAACACTGGTTCTAGCACTGATCCTTGTTACACAACACTGGTTCTAGCACTGATCCTTGTTACACAACACTGGTTCTAGCACTGATCCTTGTTACATAACACTGGTTCTAGCACTGATCCTTGTGGCGTAGCACTGGTTCTAACACTGATCCTTGTTACACAGCACTGGTTCTAGCACTGACCCTTGTTACACAACACTGGTTCTAGCACTGATCCTTGTTACACAACACTGGTTCTAGCACTGATCCTTGTTACATAACACTGGTTCTAGCACTGATCCTTGTTGCACAACACTGGTTCTAGCACTGATCCTTGTTACACAACACTGGTTCTAGCACTGATCCTTGTTACACAACACTGGTTCTAACACTGATCCTTGTTACATAACACTGGTTCTAGCACTGATCCTTGTGGCGTAGCACTGGTTCTAGCACTGATCCTTGTTACACAACACTGGTTCTAGCACTGATCCTTGTTACACAACACTGGTTCTAGCACTGATCCTTGTTACACAACACTGGTTCTAGCACTGATCCTTGTTGCACAACACTGGTTCTAGCACTGATCCTTGTTACACAACACTGGTTCTAGCACTGATCCTTGTTACACAACACTGGTTCTAGCACTGATCCTTGTTACATAACACTGGTTCTAGCACTGATCCTTGTGGCGTAGCATTGGTTCTAACACTGATCCTTGTTACACAGCACTGGTTCTAGCACTGATCCTTGTTACACAACACTGGTTCTAGCACTGATCCTTGTTACACAACACTGGTTCTAGCACTGATCCTTGTTACATAACACTGGTTCTAGCACTGATCCTTGTTACACAACACTGGTTCTAGCACTGATCCTTGTTACACAACACTGGTTCTAGCATTGATCCTTGTTACACAGCACTGGTTCTAACACTGATCCTTGTTACATAACACTGGTTCTAGCACTGATCCTTGTTACACAACACTGGTTCTAGCACTGATCCTTGTTACACAACACTAGTTCTAGCTTTGATCCTTGTGGCACAGCAGTGATCCTTGTGGCACAGCAGTGATCCTTGTGGCACAGCAGTGATCCTTGTGGCACAGCACTAGTTCTAGCTTTGATCCTTGTGGCACAGCACTGATCCTTGTGGCACAGCACTGATCCTTGTGGCACAGCACTATTTCTAGCTTTGATCCTTGTGGCACAGCACTGATCCTTGTGGCACAGAACTGATCCTTGTGGCACAGCACTGATCCTTGTGGCACAGCACTGATCCTTTTGGCACAGCACTGATCCTTGTGGCACAGCACTGATCCTTGTGGCACAGCACTGATCCTTGTGGCACAGCACTGATCCTTGTGGCACAGCACTAGTTCTAGCTTTGATCCTTGTGGCACAGCACTGATCCTTGTGGCACAGCACTGATCCTTGTGGCACACCACTGATCCTTGTGGCACAGCACTGATCCTTGTGGCACAGCACTGATCCTTGTGGCACACCACTGATCCTTGTGGCACAGCACTGATCCTTGTGGCACAGCACTGATCCTTGTGGCACACCACTGGCCACTCTCCTCTGTTCGGAAAATTATTAGATTCACAAAACATCGTTCGCCATCCATTCAGACAATTTCCGGACTGGCATTCTTCCCCCTTCGTTGTCTCTGTATTGCATGAGCAATTGCTGTATCTCTGCCTGTTTCTCCATGCTGTTGTTTACTCTCTCTTGCAGCACGGCAAGAGAGAATATTCTTCTCTTATATAATGTATCCTGCCTGCTTTATCGTGATAAACCTAGCATGTTCGTGAGGCAGGAGGTCCAAGACACTCAAAGTAAGCTGGCTGTTTTTTTTTACAGTGTTTGACAAGGTTAGGCTAAGGATCCCTAGCTTTATTGACAAGCTAAGAGCTGTTACCTACATCAGCTCATTTGAAAGCATTTTTATTGTTATGAGACATACAAGTAGGGAACAGGATGAAGTTGGAACCATCTGTGGGACAGCTGAGGGCCATCTGTGGGCCAGCATTTTCATCTGATCAGCTGACTTTATCTCGTTGACATCATAATGCTGTACGAATGTGTTCCATACTCGAGTCATCCTGGGGATAAATGATCTCAGATGGAGTGATGTTCTGGAGAAGGGTACAGCCAGAGTGAAGTTGCTGCTGGCTGCCCGTCTTGTGGCATAAAAGCTTGTTTCA
Organism: Cherax quadricarinatus; assembly: GCF_026875155.1. Classification (NCBI taxonomy): domain Eukaryota; kingdom Metazoa; phylum Arthropoda; class Malacostraca; order Decapoda; family Parastacidae; genus Cherax; species Cherax quadricarinatus. Next base: position 12,334,751 of record NC_069423.1, on the reverse strand, counting down.
CGCTGTCCTCGAAGTGGATCCAACTGTGGTACTTTGACAATATTGGCCTTGTACATAACAGTAAGGCCACCCACATCCCTCCTGTGTTGAAGGCTCTGCTGAAATGACAGATCTATCCAGGATTGGTGATGAGACGTCTTGCTCTGTTCTCTACTCTGTCAAGCAGTCGCAGATGAGAAGGGGGGCAGGCAAACCAAGAAAGTGGAGCATACTCAAGGTGTGAGCGTACTTGTGCCTCGTGCAAAATCTTGCAACCCCTGCTGTCAAGCAGATGCGAGATACGGCGAAGTGCTGTAAGCTTCCTGGCTGCCTTGTTTGCAAGATTTACAATGTGGTTTTTCATGGTCAGTTTGGAGTCAAATTTCACCCCAAGGATATCAACTTCTTCTCCAGGTGCCAACATCGTCCCATTCATCCTTACTACTGCACCGGCATTATCATCATGGTGCCTAGAGATCATCATCATTTGTGTTTTCTCAGGTGCAAATGTTACTTGCCATCTATTTCCCCAAGCTGATATAGCTCTCAGCTGGTGATTGATGTAGCTTAGAGCAGCTGGCATTTCTTCTCTTGGATAAGTGAATGTCAGTGTACAGTCGTCTGCATATGCATGGAATTCTGGGATGAGGTGAAGGTCATTGAAGTAGACATTCCATAACAATGGTCCCAGAACGCTTCCTTGTGGAACACTTGCCCCAATAGGATGTCTTTCTGATTCTGTTCCATTGAGAACTACCCATAGAGATCTACCATGAAGGTAATCACTGAGGAGACATAGCGTAGAACCTGCAATTCCCAGAGCTTGCAGTTTTGCTAAGAGGCCCTGGTGCCACACTAGGTCGAAAGCACCAGAAGGCCATTTACACTGTACTAGGCAGTGCTGAAAGATGCGAGTTAGAGGTGCTGCTAGCTGATCTGCACATCTTCTCAGCAATCTTGGGCTCAACTTGTCTGGGACCACACCTTTTCTTGGTCAAGCGATTTAAGAAGGAAATGCACCTCTTCTTGTTGTTTGCTAAACTTAATGCCCTTCATTTGTTCCAACATTTTCCTTCTAACCGTCTTTTAAGGCAGGTTAGAGAATGTCTAGGTTAGGAACACCAGTGTGTAGCATAGAGTTTAATACTTGTTCCTTCCGCCTTCAAGAAGCGAACAATGGAGTGTATCTGGTAGTTCTTGTAACCTTGTTCTGAAGGGCGGCTTAAGAAACTGTATATAGAAGAGGTTTAGAGGTGATAGTCTGGCTGGAAGACTGGCCTGGGTGGACTTTTCTTGTGGAAATATTGTTATTGTTTATACTTGGGGACTGATGGAATTTTGGGGGTATGAATCCTCCTTGTTCTTCCATGGTAGCCTTCTATCCTTGTTTATCCACCTCCATCCTTCCTTCCCTCCCTCCCTGTGCCACGCCTCCTGAGTGCTTCTGACTACAAATCATCACGGTCGACATGAACACCTGTCATCCCTTCTCTAACACGTACACACCGTGCTGTGTTGAACCATCACGGTCCACACGTACACCCACAACACCTCCACACACACATACACACGTGTCGAATCTCAGGTAAAAATTCTAGGATTCCACAAGGCTAAAAAAGTGTGCGTGATATATCTTGTATGAAGAAGACGTCAGTAGCTTCTCCATGACACACACTAGTGCCACAGTGTTAGTTTACATTTATAAACTAACACGAAATATATAAACGCGCAGAAACACGAGATATTAGTAATTCAGTCGTAAAAAAAAGCTGACTTGGCGTGTGACACAGATTAGAAGATATTCCCTCCTGCTCACTCCATCACAAATATACATACCATCTCACTCCATCACAAATATACATACCAGCTCACTCCATCACAAATATACATACCATCTCACTCCATCACAAGTATGCATGACGATGTTCACTCATAGGGTGAGTGGCTCCAGCTGACACTGTCCTTGCGGGGGTACGTTCCCTCCCATGAGTGCCACCGCTCAACAAACTCATCTTCGGGACATACGTTGAATTTTCTCAACTCATCTTCAGAACATGATTAGAATTTCAAAGTGACTTCGCTAACTTTCTAAATGATCTGAGTGTCAGTGTTGTGGTTCGGGCTGGTGTGTTGGTACACTTGTAGCAGTCAGAGGTACGTGTCAGACGCCGGAAGGTGTCAGGTGTGGGAAGGTGTCAGGTGTGCGGAGATGTCAGGTATGGGAGATGTCAGGTGTGGGGAAGTGTCAGGTGTGGGGAGGTATCAGGTGTGGTGAGATGTCAGGTATGGGAGATGTCAGGTGTGGGGAAGTGTCAGGTATCGGGATTTGTCAGGTGTGGGGAGATGTCAGGTATGGGAGATGTCAAGTGTGGGGAAGTGTCAGGTGCGGGGAAATGTCAGGTGTGGGGAGGTGTCAGGTGTGGGGAGATGTTAGGTATGAAAGATGTCAGGTGTGGAGACGTGTCAGGTGTGGGGAGATGTCAGGTGTGGGGAGGTATCAGGTGTTTACCTGGAGTTTACCTGGAGTTTACCTGGAGAGAGTTCTGGGGGTCAATGCCCCCGCGGCCCGGTCTGTGACCAGGCCTCCTGGTGGATCAGAGCCTGATCAACCAGGCTGTTACTGCTGGCTGCACCCAATCCAACGTACGAGCCACAGCCCGGCTGGTCAGGTACCGACTTTAGGTGCTTGTCCAGTGCCTGCTTGAAGACTGCCAGGGGTCTATTGGTAATCCCCCTTATGTATACTGGGAGGCAGTTGAACAGTCTCGGGCCCCTGACACTTATTGTATGGTCTCTTAACGTGCTAGTGACACCCCTGCTTTTCATTGGGGGGATGTTGCATCGTCTGCCAATCTTTTGCTTTCGTTGTGAGTGATTTTCGTGTGCAAGTTCGGTACTAGTCCCTCTAGGATTTTCCAGGTGTATATAATCATGTATCTCTCCCGCCTGCGTTCCAGGGAATACAGGTTCAGGAACTTCAAGCGCTCCCAGTAATTGAGGTGTTTTATCTCCGTTATGCGCGCCGTGAAGGTTCTCTGTACATTTTCTAGGTCAGCAATTTCACCTGCCTTGAAAGGTGCTGTTAGTGTGCAGCAATATTCCAGCCTAGATAGAACAAGTGACCTGAAGAGTGTCATCATGGGCTTGGCCTCTCTAGTTTTGAAGGTTCTCATTATCCATCCTGTCATTTTTCTAGCAGCTGCGATTGATACAATGTTATGGTCCTTGAAGGTGAGATCCTCCGACATGATCACTCCCAGGTCTTTGACGTTGGTTTTTCGCTCTATTTTGTGGCCAGAATTTGTTTTGTACTCTGATGAAGATTTAATTTCCTCGTGTTTACCATATCTGAGTAATTGAAATTTCTCATCGTTGAACTTCATATTGTTTTCTGCAGCCCACTGAAAGATTTGGTTGATGTCCGCCTGGAGCCTTGCAGTGTCTGCAATGGAAGACACTGTCATGCAGATTCGGGTGTCATCTACAAAGGAAGACACGGTGCTGTGGCTGACATCCTTGTCTATGTCAGATATGAGGATGAGGAACAAGATGGGAGCGAGTACTGTGCCTTGTGGAACAGAGCTTTTCACCGTAGCTGCCTCGGACTTTACTCTGTTGATCTATACTCTTTGTGTTCTGTTTGTGAGGAAATTATAGATCCATCGACCGACTTTTCCTGTTATTCCTTTAGCACGCATTTTGTGCGCTATTACGCCATGGTCACACTTGTCGAAGGCTTTTGCAAAGTCTGCATATATTACATCTGCATTCTTTTTGTCTTCTAGTGCATCTAGGACCTTGTCGTAGTGATCTAATAGTTGAGACAGACAGGAGCGACCTGTTCTAAACCCATGTTGCCCTGGGTTGTGTAACTGATGGGTTTCTAGATGGGTGGCGACCTTGCTTCTTAGGACCCTTTCAAAGATTTTTATGATATGGGATGTTAGTGTTATCGGTCTGTAGTTCTTTGCTGTTGCTTTACTGCCCCCTTTGTGGAGTGGGGCTATGTCTGTTGTTTTTAGTAACTGTGGGATGACCCCCGTATCCATGCTCCCTCTCCATAGGATGGTAAAAGCTCGTGATAGGGGCTTTTTGCAGTTCTTGATGAACACGGAGTTCCATGAGTCTGGCCCTGGGGCCCCTGGGGTGTGGTGAGATGTCAGGTATGGGAGATGTCAGGTGAGGGGAAGTGTCAGGTATGGGGATTTGTCAGGTGTGGGGAGATGTCAGATATGGGAGATGTCAGGTGAGGGGAAGTGTCAGGTATGGGGATTTGTCAGGTGTGGGGAGATGTCAGGTATGGGAGATGTCAGGTGAGGGGAAGTGTCAGGTATGGGGATTTGTCAGGTGTGGGGAGATGTCAGGTATGGGAGATGTCAGGTGTGGAGAAGTGTCAGGTGTGGGGAGATGTCAGGTGTGGGGAGGTGTCAGGTGTGGGGAGATGTCAGGTATGGGAGATGTCAGGTGTGGGGAAGTGTCAGGTGTGGGGAGATGTCAGCGTGGGGAGGTGTCAGGTGTGGGAGATGTATGTTAGGTATGGGAGATATCAGGTGTGGGGAAGTGTCAGGTGTGGGGAGATGTCAGGTGTGTGGAGATGTCAGGTGTGGGGAGTGTCATGTGTGGGGAGATGTCAGTGTGAGATGTCAGGTGTATGAGATGTCAGGTGTGGGGAGACGTCAGGTGTGGGGAGATGTCAGGTGTATGGCGATGTCAGGTGTGGGGAGGTGTCAGGTGTGGGGAGATGTTAGGTGTGGGAAGATGTTAGGTGTAGGGAGATGTCAGGTGTGGAGAGATGCCAGGTGTGGGGAGGTGTCAGGTGTGGGGAGATGCCAGGTGTGGAGAGATGCCAGGTGTGGGGAGGTGTCAGGTGTGGGGAGATGCCAGGTGTGGGGATGGTGTCAAGTGTGGGGTGGTGTCAGGTATGGGAAGTGTCAGGTGTATTATCTTCCTACGTAGATACCTTTCACAGACTTGCTTCAGATGTCTTGTGTTCACAATACAACCATGTGTGGTTGACGTGTCACAGTTGTTCTGACAGAACAAGGAACGCCTGCAGGAGACAGAACACAGTGTACCTCCAGGTGTGATGTAGTTCAGCTGGGCTTGTGAGGTCTCTGGGGAGACCTAATTTAACCAATTATATGCTCACACTTTGCCTTGGCAAATGTCTGTCAGAGCCACGCCTTTTCGGCTTAAGACTGAGGTCTTTTGTTCTGGACGGCGTCAGACCTCGGCGTTAGATCAACACCACGTGTACACACCTCATTGTGGGGGGTGCTCTCGGGACAATATAAGCCCAAGGAACAGCTGAGCAGGGAGATTCGAGCGGAGCTCTGGCCTGTGAGCAGAGCTGAGCTGGAGAGTCTCGGGAGGAGAGACTGTTGGAGACATTTGGCAGAGTACTGACTTAGAGCAGTACTCGTGCTGTGTAGGTCTTGGGACCTGTGGCTTAGTTCCTGTAGTGAACTGTCCTCTGTACTATATTGTAAGTTATATTCATTTTCGTCAAGTTGATTGTGTTCCCTGTCTCACTGCTTATATGTACCATCCCATTTATCTAAACCACAATAATGTTCTCCTGTTCCCAAATATATTATTGTACAAAGACTTAATAATAAACTGTGTTTGAGTAGAATAGTAATATTCACTGTCCCGGTTATTTATTCATTACTTTATTTCAGTTAAAGTAGTGAGAGGGTGAGTAACATGGAGTGGTGGGTAGAGTAATGAGATGTGAAGGTGTAGTTACCAGTGACCTCACATTACCTACCTCCGCACTCATCCCTCCTACTGCCTCGCCTGTCCCCTACCTACTGACTCCCTCCTCTTACCCCCATATTCCCCTAATCATTACCCCCCCTACATGACAAAGGAAAACCACCACTCCAGAACACAAAACACAATAAAAACACTCTTGTATTGAGAATGAAAAGAGGTTGTGTTAGAATTTCGACTTGTGTTAGTCAGGAAGTCAATTTTCCTCTGCATTTAAGATTTAACATTTCAGGAATGTTGGAGGTATGTGGGTGCCAGCATGGTGCTGCTGCATTGATGGGCGTGATGGTGGGCGTGTTGGTGGGCGTGTGTGTGGCAGAGGGTGGCGGCCAGGCCTATGTGCTGGGTGAGGCTGGTACTCGCGGACAGTCAGTTATTACAACCATCCCGACCTCCTCCCTTACCCTGTGTGCTGCTGCATGTCTTACTGGTGAGTCTTACTGTCGTGCGGGGTTCGAACATGGACTGGGTAATAAACACTCACATCGGATGTTCCAGTATGTCTATTTGATGAAATGTATGGGGAGCGCCAAGCCTGACCTGCCGTCTGCCCTAACGTCTCTACTTAAACTGGCTTGCTGAGTGCCTCGGAGGATGAGCAGTGGTCAGTGGTCAGTCGTCACGTGAGGTCACAGACCCTGAGCTGCTTTGGGGATTAGCGTGGACGGTTACAAAGCATGGCTTGCTTCTGCAGTGTTTTAAAAATTGAAGTTGGAGAGTTGAAGGAGGAGGTCTTGCTTCTCCAGGAGGAGATTAGGAGGCTGAAGGTCCACCTCAATGGGTCTGGGAGAGAGTGTGAGGTGGCTGGAGTTGTGGGGAATGAGGCTTCTAGCAGTGAGGTGCAGTCTGTCTCTCGCTGTGAGGAGGCTGTAGTTGGGGAGGTAGCAACGGCTACCAGCAGTGAGGTGCAGCCCAGCACCTGCTACAAGTGGCAAGTGGTTCACAGTAATAGGAGGCGCATCAGAGTAAGGAAAGTTAAGAGTGAAGATCTGAAGGTAGGAAATCGCTTCTCTGTTCTTCAGGATGAATGTACTTCAGTGGCCAGTGAAGGTAAGGGTACTACTGCCCCTGCTAATGGAGGCAAACGCATTCTTGTGGTTAGTGACTCTCAGGTAAGATATATTGACCGTGTTTTTTGTAATAGGAATAAGAAGATGAGAGATAGAGTGTGCTTCCCTGGAGCTGGTGTTGGGGACATTGTCAACAGGCTGGATAATATCATGTCAGGTAATGGGAACAAGCCCATTATCTGTCTCAGTGCTGGTGAAAATGATATTGGGAAGGGTAGGAGAGAAGAGCTGCTAGATAAGTACAGGTCAGCTATAGATTTCATTAAGTCTAAGGGAGGGATCCCAATCATATGTAGCATCTTGCCTAGAAGGGGAGTAGGAAATGAATGGTTGTCTAGGGCAATTGGTGTAAATTGCTGGCTAGACAGATACTGCAAGGAACTTGCAATCCATTCATTGACAACTGGAACAACTTTTATGGCAAATGATATGTATGCAAGGGATGGGGTACATCTCTCTGGGGCAGGGGTGGTAGCACTTGCAGACTCGATTGAGAAGGCCATTGGTGAAATGCCTATGATTTTAAATGATGGAAGATAGAGGTATGGGTGTGTGTGGGAAACAAGCAGGTTGCAACACTAGGGTTGGAAACAGTAAATGTATAAAAGGCATTCAGCATGAAGTTATAAATAAAGACAATAGATCAGGTCAGCAAACAAAGGGGGACAGCAGAGGGCAGCAAGGGACTAGCTCCCTTAAGGTTTACTATACTAATAGCAGGAGTGTAAGAAATAAGATAGATGAGCTAAGATTAATTGCAAGTGCAGGAAACATAGATATTATTGCATAACAGAGCCCTGGCTCAATCTAAAAGATAGAGAGATGCCCTCTGAATGTCACATACAAGGCTATAAATTATTCCACACTGACAGGATCAACAGGAAAGGTGGTGGAGTAGCGTTGTATGTCAGAGACAATTTAAATTTTTTGTGTTAGACAAGATATTAAATTAGAAGCGGGCAGCCACTGAATCTGTTTGGTTACAGCTTCTCGAGGGCCGAAAAAAACTAATTTTGGGTGTGATTTACAGGGCCCCAAATCTTGATAGGGAGTGCAGTAAACTTCTATGGGACGAAATTCGTAAGGCATCTACATACGAAATGTTGTGCTAATGGGAGATTCAACTATAGACAGATTGACTGGAGCAATTTGACAGGAAATTTAGAGTCAGGTGACTTTCTTGATACGATCCAGGATTGTTTTTTAAAACAGTTTGTGACAGAGCCAACTAGGGAAAATAACCTCCTTGACTTGGTTCTTGCCAGTAGGGAAACACTAATTAATAATCTTAGGTTAATGATGAGCTTGGGGAAAGTGATCACAATCACTCAGTTTTAATATATCATGGAATTCCCCTAATAATGGCAATCAAGTCTCCCGTCCTGACTTTCGCTTGGCTGATTTTCATAGGACTGAAAAATTACTTAGGTGGGCTGAACTGGAATGACCTGACTAAGGTCAGGTAGGTGGTGATGGTTTGCCGATATGATGCTTTCCAGGGCATAGTTCTAGCTGCTCAGTCAAATTATGTTCCAAATAGGGAAATCAATCAAACAAAAATGTTCCTAAATGGATGAACAATAGATTAAAATATCGATTGGTCAAAAGAGAGGCATTATAGGCAAATCAAAAGAGGAGAGGGGCAATTAAGAATCGATATATTCAGTTAAAGAGAGAAATAAAAAAGGGAATTAGAAAAGCAAAAAGAGATTATGAGGTTAAAGTTGCAAGAGAATCGAAGACTAACCCAAAAGGATTCTTTCAGGTATAACAGAAGTAAGATCAGGGACAAGATAGCCCACTCAAAAGTTCCTCGGGTCAGCTCACTGACAGTGATAAGGAAATGTGTAGAATTTTTAACACATACTTCCTCTCAGTTTTTTACACAGGAGATACCAGCGATATTCCAGTAATGATAAATTATGTAGAACAGGACGATAATAAACTGTGCACGATTAGGGTCACAAGTGACATGGTCCTTAGGCAAACAGATAAATAAAACCTAACAAATCCCCAGGCCCTGATGAACTGTATGCAAGGGTTCTAAAGGAATGTAAAGAGGAGCTTAGCACACCTTTGGCTAATCTTTTCAACATATCACTACAAACTGGCATGGTGCCAGATAAGTGGAAAATGGCAAATGCGATACCTATTTTCAAAACAGGTGACAGGTCCTTAGCTTCGAACTATAGACCAATAAGCCTAACCTCCATAGTGGGAAAATTTATGGAATCAATAATTGCCGAGCAGTTCGTAGCCACCTTGAAAAGCATAAATTAATTCAACGAATCTCAGCATGGTTTTACAAAGGGGCGTTCCTGCCTTACGAATTTATTAACTTTTTTCACTAAGGTACTTGAGGAGTAGATCATGGTAATGAATATGATATTGTGTATATGGACTTCAGTAAGGCTTTTGACAGGGTCCCACATCAGAGACTATTGAGGAAAATTAAAACACATGGAATAGGAGGAGAAATTTTTCCTGGATAGAGGCATGGTTGACAAATAGGCAGCAGAGAGTTTGCATAAATGGGGAGAAATCAGAGTGGGGAAGCGTCACGAGCGGTGTTCCACAGGGGTCAGTGTTGGGCCCCTGCTGTTCACAATCTACATAAACGACATAGATGAGGGCATAAAGAGCGACATCGGCAAGTTTGCCGATGACACCAAAATAGGCCGTCGAATTCATTCTGACGAGGACTTTCGAGCACTCCAGGAAGATTTAAATAGACTGATGCAGTGGTCGGAAAAAGGCAGATGCAGTTTAATATAACAAATCAAATTCAAAATGGGGCCCGGGGACAATAACCATGCCACATAAAACAAAAAAATGTGATTTTAAATTAGGGATTGCAAAAAAGATTTAGGAGTTCGGTTAGCGTAATCTAAACCAAGACAACGTGCATAAGTGTTCGAAATAAAGCAAATAGAACCCTTTGGGCTTCATTCAAAAGAAAAAATTTAAAAGGAGTCCCGGGTTGTTCTTCAACTTATACCCCTTGGGTTGGGCCTCATTAGATTAGCTGCACGTTTTGGTCCCGATTACAGAATATTAAAATTCTCTGGAAAATTACAAAGGAGGATGACAAAGTTGATCCCATGTATCAAAACCTTCCCTTGGGAAGAAAAGGGGCCCAAAATCTCACTCTTAAAAGAGTAGAATTAGGGGGGTTTTAAATTGAGGTTTTAAAAATGGAAGACGGGAATAAAAAAAGGGGGTTAAATGTGAGCTGAAAATACTACCTAGACGGGACCGCGCAATTTTTTAAATTTGGAAAAAATTTAAATTTCAAAAGGGATATGGAAAGTACTGGTTGGAAAAAAGTTGTGGATGAGGGGAAACCCAACTCCCGAGTACAGTTATAGGGGCCCAGAACTTTGTGAAGTTTTTAAAAATGGGTTTGGGGAAAAATATAGATGGATGTGGGGGGGTGTGAGTTGGCCCTGATTGCTTGTGACCAGGTCGGTTCCCGTGTTCCTCCCTTAAGTCAAGGGTGACCTGACCTGACGGGGGGTGCTTTGGGGTTTAACCCGGGTAGGAGACTTGGCCCTCCCTCGCAGGGGCCCATAGGCCTTTCTCATGTTCCTTCTTCTTAGTTTTATTTTCCTTAAATATACTAGGCAGCGTAAGGGCAGTGAATAACATCAGTGATTACACAAGGGAGTGAAACAGTAACGGTTGGGGAGTCATTATGACACTACGGTAAATGATACTATGGGAACTGATAACGGGAATGATACTGCTGGTAACTGATCTATGGTAACTGATACTACTGGTAACGAACTAGGTAATGATACTACGTAACGAATTACCGGGAACAATACACTGGTAATGATTACGGAACTGTACTACTCGAAATTATGCATGTAATGAACTACTGGTAAATGATATTTCTGGTAACTATAATATTGGTAAATGTTCACTGGCAACGATATACTGGTAACTGATACTACGGTAACTGTACACTGGTAATTGATGCACGGAACTGATAACGGGAAGATAACTGGTGACTATACTACTGTTAACTATGCTACTGGGAACTATACTACTGGTAACTGATACTACTGGTAACTGATACTACTGGTAACTGATACTACTGGTAACTGATGCTACTGGTAACTGATGCTACTGGTAACTGATACTACTGGTAACTGATACTACTGGTAACTGATGCTACTGGTAACTGATACTACTGGTAACTGATACTACTGGTAACTGATACTACTGGTAACTGATACTACTCGTAACTGATGCTACTGGTAACTGATACTAATGGTAACTGATACTACTGGTAACTGATACTACTGGTAACTGATACTACTGGTAACTGATGCTACTGGTAACTGATACTACTGGTAACTGATACTACTGGTAACTGATACTACTGGTAACTGATGCTACTGGTAACTGATACTACTGGTAACTGATACTACTGGCAACTGATACTACTGGTAACTGATACTACTGGTAACTGATACTACTGGTAACTGATACTACTGGTAACTGATACTACTGGTAACTGATACTACTGGTAACTGATACTACTGGTAACTAATACTACTGGTAACTGATGCTACTGGTAACTGATACTAGTGGTAACTGATACTACTGGTAACTGATACTACTGGTAACTGATGTACTGGTAATGATACTACTGGTAACTGATACTACTGGTAACTGATACTACTGGTAACTGATACTACAGGTAACTGATACTACTGGTAACTGATGCTACTGGTAACTGATACTACTGGTAACTGATACTACTGGTAACTGATACTACTGGTAACTGATATTACAGGTAACTGATACTACTGGTAACTGATAATACTGGTAACTGATACTACTGGTAACTGATACTACTGAGATTACTGGTGAGTCTTACAGTCTTACTGGTGAGTCTTACTGGTGAGTCTTACTGGTGAGTCTTACTGGTGAGTCGTACTGGTGAGTCTTACCGGTGAGTCTTACTGTTGAATCTTACTGCTGAGTCTTACTGGTGAGTCTTACTGGTGAATCTTACTGGTGAATCTCACTGGTGAGTCTTACTGGTGAGTCTTACTGGTGAGTCTTACTGGTGAATCTTATTGGTGAGTCTTACTGGTCAGTCTTACTGGTGAGTCTTACTGGTGAGTCTTACTGGTGAGTCTTACTGGTGAGTCTTACTTGTGAATCTTACTGGTGAGTCTTACCGGTGAGTCTTACAGTTGAATCTTACTGGTGAGTCTTACTGGTGAGTCTTACTGGTGAGTCTTACTGGTGAATCTTACTGGTGAGTCTTACTGGTGAGTCTTACTAGTGAATCTTACTGGTGAGTCTTACTGGCGAGTCTTACTGGTGAGTCTTACTGGTGAGTCTTACTGGTGAGTCTTACTGGTGAGTCTTACTGGTGAGTCTTACTGGTGAATCTTACTGGTGAGTCTTACCGGTGAGTCTTACAGTTGAATCTTACTGCTGAGTCTTACTGGTGAGTCTTACTGGTGAGTCTTACTGGTGAATCTTACTGGTGAGTCTTACTGGTGAGTCTTACTAGTGAATCTTACTGGTGAGTCTTACTGGCGAGTCTTACTGGTGAGTCTTACTGGTGAATCTTACTGGTGAGTCTTACTGGTGAGTCTTACTAGTGAATCTTACTGGTGAGTCTTACTGGCGAATCTTACTGGTGAATCTTACTGGTGAGTCTTACTGTTGAATCTTACTGGTGAGTCTTACTGGTGAATCTTACTGGTGAGTCTTACTGGTGAGTCTTACTGGTGAATCTTACTGGTTAGTCTTACTGGTGAATCTTCCTGGTGAGTCTTACTGGTGAATCTTACTGGTGAGTCTTACTGGTGAGTCTTACTGGTGAATCTTACTGGTTAGTCTTACTGGTGAATCTTACTGGTGAGTCTTACTGGTGAATCTTACTGGTGAGTCTTATTGGTGAGTCTTACTGGTGAGTCTTACTGGTGAATCTTACTGGTGAGTCTTACTGGTGAGTCTTACTGGTGAATCTTACTGGTTAGTCTTACTGGTGAATCTTACTGGTGAGTCTTACTGGTGAGTCTTACTGGTGAATCTTACTGGTGAGTCTTACTGGTGAGTCTTACTGGTGAGTCTTACTGGTGAATCTTACTGGTGAGTCTTACTGTTGAATCTTACTGGTGAGTCTTACTAGTCAGTCTTACTGGTGAATCTTAGTAGTTAGTCTTACTGGTGAGTCTTACTGGTGAGTCTTACTGGTGAGTCTTACTGGTGAGTCTTACTGGTGAGTCTTACTGGTGAGTCTTACTGGTGAGTCTTACTGGTGAATCTTACTGTTGAATCTTACTGGTGAGTCTTACTGGTGAGTCTTACTGGTGAGTCTTACTGGTGAATCTTACTGGTGAGTTTTACCGGTGAGTCTTACTGGTGAGTCTTACTGGTGAGTCTTACTGGTGAGTCTTACTGGTGAGTCTTACTGGTGAATCTTACTGGTGAGTCTTACTTGTGAGTCTTACTGGTGAGTCTTACTGGTGAGTCTTACTGGTGAATCTTACTGTTGAATCTTACTGGTGAGTCTTACTGGTGAGTCTTACTGGTGAGTCTTACTGGTGAATCTTACTGGTGAGTTTCACTGGTGAGTCTCATTTGTGAGTCTTACTGGTGAGTCTTACTGGTGAGTCTTACTGGTGAGTCTTACTGGTGAGTCTTACTGGTGAATCTTACTGGTGAGTCTTACTGGTGAATCTTACTGGTGAGTCTTACTGGTGAGTCTTACTGGTGAGTCTTACTGGTGAGTCTTGCTGGTGAGTCTTACTGGTGAATCATACTGTTGAATCTTACTGGTGAGTCTTACTGTTGAATCTTACTGCTGAGTCTTACTGGTGAATCTTACTGGTGAGTCTTACTGGTGAGTCTTACTGGTGAGTCTTACTAGTGATTCTTACTGGTGAGTCTTACTGGTGAATCTTACTGGTGAGTCTTACTGGTGAGTCTTACTGTTGAATCTTACTGGTGAGTCTTACTGGTGAATCTTACTGGTGAGTCTTACTGTTGAATCTTACTGGTGAGTCTTACTGGTGAGTCTAACTGGTGAACCTTACTGGTGAGTCTTACTGTTGAATCTTACTGGTGAGTCTTACTGGTGAATCTTACTGGTGAGTCTTACTGTTGAATCTTACTGGTGAGTCTTACTGGTGAATCTTGCTGGTGAGTCTTGCTGGTGAGTCTTACTGGTGAATCTTACTGGTGAGTCTTACTGGTGAATCTTGCTGGTGAGTCTTATTGGTGAGTCTTACTGGTGAATCTTACTGGTGAGTCTTACTGGTGAGTCTTACTGTTGAATCTTACTGGTGAGTCTTACTGGTGAGTCTTACTGGTGAATCTTACTGGTGAGTCTTACTGGTGAATCTTGCTGGTGAGTCCTACTGGTGAGTCTTACTGGTGAATCTTACTGGTTAGTTTTACTTGTGAATCTTACTGGTGAGTCTTACTGGTGAGTCTTACTGGTGAGTCTTACTGGTGAATCTTACTGGTGAGTCTTACTGGTGAGTCTTACTGGTGAATTTTACTGGTTAGTCTTACTGGTGAATCTTACTGGTGAGTCTTACTGGTGAATCTTACCGGTGAGTCTTACTGGTGAGTCTTACTGGTGAGTCTTACTGGTGAGTCTTACTGGTGAGTCTTACTGGTGAGTCTTACTGGTGAGTGTGCCGTCACCAGCCACGGCCTTCAGATGACAACGCATTAGAAAGGATTGGCTCTGCAGTAGGCCTACTGGCCCATGCTAGGCAGGTCCAAGTCACACAAGATGTCTGGAAATTGCTTTAATCAACACACAGCAATACCAAACACGTCTCTTTATCTGTGAAACGTTTCGCTCAAACATGAGAGTTCTTCAGTCGAGTACAGGTTAATACAGCACTGGAAGCAGTAGCAGTCTTGATGTGATCAATCAGTCACCCTCGGATGGAGGTGGTCAGTCCCTCAAACCTAAAGCACAGGCAAGCGGGCAGACGTTCTGCACTAGAGGTGAAGCGCAGCAGCTGGAGTTGCCGTCATAAGTGAGCGTGTCCCACGAGTGGAATTAGCAAGACCTGCCCCACATCATTCTACAGAGACACTCATCACAAAAGAGTTGTACAAGCTTCTGTAACATACTGATGTACATACGTAAGATATAAATAATATATATAATGTATAATGTATAATATAAATAAATATAAATATAGATATTGCTTGGTGGTGGTGGAAGTATTACTCAGGTGGTGGTGGAAGTATTACTCAGGTGGTGGTGGAGATATTACTCAGGTGGTGGTGGAGATATTACTCAGGTGGTGGTGGAGGTATTACTCAGGTGGTGGTGGAGATATTACTCAGGTGGTGGTGGAGGTATTACTCAGGTGGTGGTGGAGGTATTACTCAGGTGGTGGTGGAGATATTACTCAGGTGGTGGTGGAGGTATTACTCAGGTGGTGGTGGAGATATTACTCAGGTGGTGGTGGAAGTATTACTCAGGTGGTGGTGGAGGTATTACTCAGGTGGTGGTGGAGATATTACTCAGGTGGTGGTGGAGGTATTACTCAGGTGGTGGTGGAGGTATTACTCAGGTGGTGGTGGAGATATTACTCAGGTGGTGGTGGAAGTATTACTCAGGTGGTGGTGGAGGTATTACTCAGGTGGTGGTGGAGATATTACTCAGGTGGTGGTGGAGGTATTACTCAGGTGGTGCTGGAGATATTACTCAGGTGGTGGTGGAGGTATTACTCAGGTGGTGGTGGAGATATTACTCAGGTGGTGGTGGAGGTATTACTCAGGTGGTGGTGGAGATATTACTCAGGTGGTGGTGGAAGTATTACTCAGGTGGTGCTGGAGATATTACTCAGGTGGTGGTGGAGATATTACTCAGGTGGTGGTGGAAGTATTACTCAGGTGGTGCTGGAGATATTACTCAGGTGGTGCTGGAGATATTACTCAGGTGGTGGTGGAGATATTACTCAGGTGGTGGTGGAAGTATTACTCAGGTGGTGGTGGAGATATTACTCAGGTGGTGGTGGAAGTATTACTCAGGTGGTGGTGGAGATATTACTCAGGTGGTGGTGGAGATATTACTCAGGTGGTGGTGGGGATATTACTCAGGTGGTGGTGGAGATATTACTCAGGTGGTGCTGGAGATATTACTCAGGTGGTGCTGGAGATATTACTCAGGTGGTGCTGGAGATATTACTCAGGTGGTGCTGGAGATATTACTCAGGTGGTGGTGGAGATATTACTCAGGTGGTGGTGGAGATATTACTCAGGTGGTGCTGGAGATATTACTCAGGTGGTGCTGGAGATATTACTCAGGTGGTGCTGGAGATATTACTCAGGTGGTGCTGGAGATATTACTCAGGTGGTGGTGGAGATATTACTCAGGTGGTGGTGGGGATATTACTCAGGTGGTGCTGGAGATATTACTCAGGTGGTGGTGGAGATATTACTCAGGTGGTGGTGGGGATATTACTCAGGTGGTGCTGGAGATATTACTCAGGTGGTGGTGGAGATTATTACTCAGGTGGTGCTGGGGATTATTACTCAGGTGGTGCTGGAGATATTACTCAGGTGGTGGTGGAGATATTACTCAGGTGGTGCTGGGGATATTACTCAGGTGGTGCTGGAGATATTACTCAGGTGGTGGTGGGGATATTACTCAGGTGGTGGTGGGGATATTACTCAGGTGGTGGTGGGGATATTACTCAGGTGGTGCTGGAGATATTACTCAGGTGGTGGTGGAGATATTACTCAGGTGGTGCTGGGGATATTACTCAGGTGGTGCTGGAGATATTACTCAGGTGGTGGTGGGGATATTACTCAGGTGGTGCTGGGGATATTACTCAGGTGGTGCTGGGGATATTACTCAGGTGGTGCTGGGGATATTACTCAGGTGGTGCTGGGGATATTACTCAGGTGGTGGTGGGGATATTACTCAGGTGGTGCTGGGGATATTACTCAGGGTGGTGCTGGGGATATTACTCAGGTGGTGGTGGGGATATTACTCAGGTGGTGCTGGGGATATTACTCAGGTGGTGCTGGGGATATTACTCAGGTGGTGCTGGGGATATTACTAAGGTGGTGCTGGGGATATTACTAAGGTGGTGCTGGGGATATTACTAAGGTGGTGCTGGAGATATTACTCAGGTGGTGGTGGAGATATTACTCAGGTGGTGCTGGAGATATTACTCAGGTGGTGCTGGAGATATTACTCAGGTGGTGGAGATATTACTCAGGTGGTGCTGGAGATATTACTCAGGTGGTGCAGATATTACTCAGGTGGTGCTGGAGATATTACTCAGGTGGTGCAGATATTACTCAGGTGGTGCTGGAGATATTACTCAGGTGGTGCAGATATTACTCAGGTGGTGCTGGAGATATTACTCAGGTGGTGGTGCAGATATTACTCAGGTGGTGGCGCAGATATTACTCAGGTGGTGGTGCAGATATTACTCAGTTGGTGCTGGAGATATTACTCAGGTGGTGCAGATATTACTCAGGTGGTGCTGGAGATATTACTCAGGTGGTGCTGGAGATATTACTCAGGTGGTGCAGATATTACTCAGGTGGTGGGGAGCTAAGATAAAGTATTATCTCGTCTTCAGAGTCCATCTGTCTGGGAATGAACTGGCTGGGAACTTCCTGTGAGACTCTCTCCTCCCTCCGTACAGTTGTTGCTGATCCTACTTCCTCCATCTATGTTCCTGGTGAGTCTACTCCTCCATCTATGTTCCTGGTGAGTCTACTCCTCCATCTATGTTCCTGGTGAGTCTACTCCATCTATGTTCCTGGTGAGTCTACTCCTCCATCTATGTTCCTGGTGAGTCTACTCCTCCATCTATGTTCCTGGTGAGTCTACTCCTCCATCTATGTTCCTGGTGAGTCTACTCCATCTATGTTCCTGGTGAGCCTACTCCTCCATCTATGTTCCTGGTGAGTCTACTCCTCCATCTATGTTCCTGGTGAGTCTACTCCATCTATGTTCCTGGTGAGTCTACTCCTCCATCTATGTTCCTGGTGAGCCTACTCCTCCATCTATGTTCCTGGTGAGCCTACTCCTCCATCTATGTTCCTGGTGAGTCTACTCCTCCATCTATGTTCCTGGTGAGTCTACTCCTCCATCTATGTTCCTGGTGAGTCTACTCCTCCATCTATGTTCCTGGTGAGTCTACTCCATCTATGTTCCTGGTGAGTCTACTCCTCCATCTATGTTCCTGGTGAGTCTACTCCTCCATCTATGTTCCTGGTGAGTCTACTCCTCCATCTATGTTCCTGGTGAGTCTACTCCTCCATCTATGTTCCTGGTGAGTCTACTCCATCTATGTTCCTGGTGAGCCTACTCCTCCATCTATGTTCCTGGTGAGTCTACTCCATCTATGTTCTGGTGAGTCTACTCCTCCATCTATGTTCCTGGTGAGTCTACTCCATCTATGTTCCTGGTGAGTCTACTCCTCCATCTATGTTCCTGGTGAGCCTACTCCTCCATCTATGTTCCTGGTGAGTCTACTCCATCTATGTTCCTGGTGAGTCTACTCCTCCATCTATGTTCCTGGTGAGTCTACTCCTCCATCTATGTTCCTGGTGAGTCTACTCCTCCATCTATGTTCCTGGTGAGTCTACTCCATCTATGTTCCTGGTGAGTCTACTCCTCCATCTATGTTCCTGGTGAGTCTACTCCTCCATCTATGTTCCTGGTGAGTCTACTCCTCCATCTATGTTCCTGGTGAGTCTACTCCTCCATCTATGTTCCTGGTGAGTCTACTCCATCTATGTTCCTGGTGAGTCTACTCCTCCATCTATGTTCCTGGTGAGTCTACTCCATCTATGTTCCTGGTGAGTCTACTCCTCCATCTATGTTCCTGGTGAGTCTACTCCTCCATCTATGTTCCTGGTGAGTCTACTCCATCTATGTTCCTGGTGAGTCTACTCCTCCATCTATGTTCCTGGTGAGTCTACTCCTCCATCTATGTTCCTGGTGAGTCTACTCCTCCATCTATGTTCCTGGTGAGTCTACTCCATCTATGTTCCTGGTGAGCCTACTCCTCCATCTATGTTCCTGGTGAGTCTACTCCTCCATCTATGTTCCTGGTGAGTCTACTCCTCCATCTATGTTCCTGGTGAGTCTACTCCTCCATCTATGTTCCTGGTGAGTCTACTCCTCCATCTATGTTCCTGGTGAGTCTACTCCTCCATCTATGTTCCTGGTGAGTCTACTCCATCTATGTTCCTGGTGAGTCTACTCCTCCATCTATGTTCCTGGTGAGTCTACTCCTCCATCTATGTTCCTGGTGAGTCTACTCCTCCATCTATGTTCTGGTGAGTCTACTCCATCTATGTTCCTGGTGAGCCTACTCCTCCATCTATGTTCCTGGTGAGTCTACTCCATCTATGTTCCTGGTGAGTCTACTCCTCCATCTATGTTCCTGGTGAGTCTACTCCTCCATCTATGGTTCCTGGTGAGTCTACTCCTCCATCTATGTTCCTGGTGAGTCTACTCCTCCATCTATGTTCCTGGTGAGTCTACTCCATCTATGTTCCTGGTGAGTCTACTCCTCCATCTATGTTCCTGGTGAGTCTACTCCATCTATGTTCCTGGTGAGTCTACTCCTCCATCTATGTTCCTGGTGAGTCTACTCCTCCATCTATGTTCCTGGTGAGTCTACTCCATCTATGTTCCTGGTGAGCCTACTCCTCCATCTATGTTCCTGGTGAGTCTACTCCATCTATGTTCCTGGCGAGTCTACTCCATCTATGTTCCTGGTGAGTCTACTCCAACTATGTTCCTTGTGAGTCTACTCCATCTATGTTCCTGGCGAGTCTACTCCATCTATGTTCCTGGTGAGTCTACTCCATCTATGTTCCTGGTGAGTCTACTCCATCTATGTTCCTGGTGAGTCTACTCCATCTATGTTCCTGGTGAGTCTACTCCAACTATGTTCCTGGTGAGTCTACTCCATCTATGTTCCTGGTGAGTCTACTCCATCTATGTTCCTGGTGAGCCTACTCCATCTATGCTCCTGGTGAGCCTACTCCTCCATCTATGTTCCTGGTGAATCTACTCCATCTATGTTCCTGGTGAGTCTACTCCATCTATGTTCCTGGTGAGTCTACTCCATCTATGTTCCTGGTGAGTCTACTCCATCTATGTTCCTGGTGAGTCTACTCCATCTATGTTCCTGGTGAGTCTACTCCATCTATGTTCCTGGTGAGTCTACTCCATCTATGTTCCTGGTGAGTCTACTCCATCTATGTTCCTGGTGAGTCTACTCCATCTATGTTCCTGGTGAGTCTACTCCATCTATGTTCCTGGTGAGTCTACTCCATCTATGTTCCTGGTGAGTCTACTCCATCTTTGTTCCTGGTGAGTCTACTCCATCTATGTTCCTGGTGAGTCTACTCCATCTTTGTTCCTGGTGAGTCTACTCCATCTATGTTCCTGGTGAGTCTACTCCATCTATGTTCCTGGTGAGTCTACTCCATCTATGTTCCTGGTGAGTCTACTCCATCTATGTTCCTGGTGAGTCTACTCCATCTATGTTCCTGGTGAGTCTACTCCATCTTTGTTCCTGGTGAGTCTACTCCATCTATGTTCCTGGTGACTCTACTCCATTTTTGTTCCTGGTGAGTCTACTCCATCTATGTTCCTGGTGAGTCTACTCCATCTTTGTTCCTGGTGAGTCTACTCCATCTATGTTCCTGGTGAGTCTACTCCATCTATGTTCCTGGTGAGTCTACTCCATCTATGTTCCTGGTGAGTCTACTCCATCTATGTTCCTGGTGAGTCTACTCCATCTATGTTCCTGGTGAGTCTACTCCATCTATGTTCCTGGTGAGTCTACTCCATCTATGTTCCTGGTGAGTCTACTCCATCTTTGTTCCTGGTGAGTCTACTCCATCTATGTTCCTGGTGAGTCTACTCCATCTTTGTTCCTGGTGAGTCTACTCCATCTTTGTTTCTGGTGAGTCTACTCCATCTATGTTCCTGGTGAGTCTACTCCATCTATGTTCCTGGTGAGTCTACTCCATCTTTGTTCCTGGTGAGTCTACTCCATCTATGTTCCTGGTGAGTCTACTCCATCTATGTTCCTGGTGAGTCTACTCCATCTTTGTTCCTGGTGAGTCTACTCCATCTATGTTCCTGGTGAGTCTACTCCATCTTTGTTCCTGGTGAGTCTACTCCATCTATGTTCCTGGTGAGTCTACTCCATCTATGTTCCTGGTGAGTCTACTCCATCTATGTTCCTGGTGAGTCTACTCCATCTATGTTCCTGGTGAGTCTACTCCATCTTTGTTCCTGGTGAGTCTACTCCATCTATGTTCCTGGTGAGTCTACTCCATCTTTGTTCCTGGTGAGTCTACTCCATCTATGTTCCTGGTGAGTCTACTCCATCTATGTTCCTGGTGAGTCTACTCCATCTTTGCTCCTGGTGGTAATATACAGATCACAGTCAGCACCAACTTCTCACTACTCCGTAAGAGAGGGAGACGAGAACGGGGTATCGAGCCTCCACCATTCCTCACCCTCATTCCCCCATTAGGATTTAGAGCTTTCACCTTCAATACAACACTCTGGGTACTGCAACAGCACCCTGGGTACAGCAACAATACCCTGGGGTACTGCAACACTGTATATCATTGCAACACTTACCTGCTGCCTCCTGCTTACAGACATTCAACGTACCTCAGTGGTCTTGCAGTACTCCTGCCCTTCCTGCTACGGATCACAGCCATTAGGAATCTCAAACTGGACGCTGGAGTGTCCTCACTCCAATGGAGTGGTTGTTGGAGTGGCGGCGGCTGCCTCCGATTTTAGCAGATTTGGTTGGTTGCTGTGTGCACAACCAGCAGGTCTGGTCCTCAACTACTCCATCGCCTGTGTCCACCAGACTGGTAGCTGTAACAACCGTAACTTGCAATGGGTAAGTAGGAACCAGAACATAACACTGCAAGTAGGAACCAACACTTAGCACTATCAGTAGGAACCAGAACATAACACTGTAAGTAGGAACCAACACTTAGCACTATCAGTAGGAACCAGTACATAACACTACAAGTAGGAACTAATACTTAACACTGTCAGTAGGAACCGGTGCATAACACTGCAAGTAGGAACTAACACTTAACACTGTCAGTAGGAACCAGTACATACTGAAAGTAGAAAAATGAAGCATGAGAATAAAATCTAAGATTTTTGAACTTTTAGCATAGCTGGAGAGGTATACCCATAGCTGGAGAGGTATACCCATAGCTGGAGAGGTATACCCATAGCTGGAGAGGTATACCCATAGCTGGAGAGGTATACCCATAGCTGGAGAGGTATACCCATAGCTGGAGAGGTATACCCATAGCTGGAGAGGTATACCCATAGCTGGAAAGGTATACCGATAGCTGGAGAGGTATACCCATAGCTGGAGAGGTATACCCATAGCTGGAGATGTATACCCATAGCTGGAGAGGTATACCCATAGCTGGAGAGGTATACCCATAGCTGGAGAGGTATACCGATAGCTGGAGAGGTATACCCATAGCTGGAGAGGTATACCGATAGTTGGAGAGGTATACCCATAGCTGGAGATGTATACCCATAGCTGGAGATGTATACATATAGCTGGAGAGGTATACCCATAGCTGGAGATGTATACCCATAGCTGGAGAGGTATACCCATAGCTGGAGAGGTATACCAATAGCTGGAGAGGTATACCCATAGCTGGAGATGTATACCCATAGCTGGAGAGGTATACCCATAGCTGGAGATGTATACCCAGAGCAGGAGAGGTATACCCATAGCTGGAGATGTATACCCATAGCTGGAGTGGTGTACCCATAGCTGGAGAGGTATACCAATAGCTGGAGAGGTATACCCATAGCTGGAGATGTATACCCATAGCTGGATATGTATACCCATAGCTGGAGAGGTATACCAATAGCTGGAGAGGTATACCCATAGCTGGAGAGGTATACCCATAGCTGGAGAGGTATACCAATAGCTGGAGAGGTATACCCATAGCTGGAGAGGTATACCCATAGCTGAAGAGGTATACCCATAACTGGAGAGGTATACCCATAGCTGGAGAGGTATACCCATAGCTGGAGAGGTATACCCATAGCTGGAGAGGTATACCCATAGCTGGAGATGTATACCCATAGCTGGAGATGTATACCCATAGCTGGAGAGGCATACCGATAGCTGGAGATGTATACCCGTAGCTGGAGAGGTATACCCATAGCTGGAGATGTATATCCATAGCTGGAGATGTATACCCATAGCTGGAGAGGTATACCCATAGCTGGAGATATATACCCATAGCTGGAGATGTATACCCATAGCTGGAGATGTATACCCATAGCTGGAGAGGTATACCCATAGCTGGAGAGGTACCCATAGCTGGAGAGGTATATCCATAGCTGGAGATGTATACCCATAGCTGGAGATGTATACCCATAGCTGGAGAGGTATACCCATAGCTGGAGATGTATACCCATAGCTGGAGAGGTATACTCATAGCTGGAGAGGTATACCCATAGCTGGAGAGGTATACCCATAGCTGGAGATGTATACCCATAGCTGGAGAGGTATACCCATAGCTGGAGATGTATACCCATAGCTGGAGATGTATACCCATAGCTGGAGAGGCATACCGATAGCTGGAGATGTATACCCATAGCTGGAGAGGTATACCCATAGCTGGAGAGGTATACCCATAGCTGGAGAGGTATACCCATAGCTGGAGAGGTATACCCATAGCTGGAGATGTATACCCATAGCTGGAGATGTATACCCATAGCTGGAGAGGCATACCGATAGCTGGAGATTTATACCCATAGCTGGAGATATATACCCATAGCTGGAGATGTATACCCATAGCTGGAGATGTATACCCATAGCTGGAGAGGTATACCCATAGCTGGAGATATATACCCATAGCTGGAGATGTATACCCATAGCTGGAGATGTATCCCCATAGCTGGAGAGGTATACCCATAGCTGGAGAGGTACCCATAGCTGGAGAGGTATATCCATAGCTGGAGATGTATACCCATAGCTGGAGATGTATGCCCATAGCTGGAGAGGTATACCCATAGCTGGAGATGTATACCCATAGCTGGAGAGGTATACTCATAGCTGGAGAGGTATACCCATAGCTGGAGAGGTATACCCATAGCTGGAGATGTATACCCATAGCTGGAGATGTATACCCATAGCTGGAGATGTATACCCATAGCTGGAGAGGTATACCCATAGCTGGAGATGTATACCCATAGCTGGAGATGTATACCCATAGCTGGAGAGGTATACCCATAGCTGGGGATGTATACCCATAACTGGAGATGTATACCCATAGCTGGAGATGTATACCTATAGCTGGAGAGGTATACCCATAGCTGGAGATGTATACCCATAGCTGGAGAGGTATACCCATAGCTGGAGATGTATACCCATAGCTGGAGATGTATACCCATAGCTGGAGATGTATACCCATAGCTGGAGAGGTATACTCATAGCTGGAGAGGTATACCCATAGCTGGAGAGGTATACCCATAGCTGGAGAGGTATACCCATAGCTGGAGAGGTATACCCATAGCTGGAGAGGTATACCCATAGCTGGAGATGTATACCCATAGCTGGAGAGGCATACCCATAGCTGGAGATGTATACCCATAGCTGGAGAGGTATACCCATAGCTGGAGATGTATACCCATAGCTGGAGAGGTATACCCATAGCTGGAGAGGTATACCCATAGCTGGAGATGTATACCCATAGCTGGAGATGTATACCCATAGCTGGAGAGGTATACTCATAGCTGGAGAGGTATACCCATAGCTGGAGAGGTATACCCATAGCTGGAGAGGTATACCCATAGCTGGAGATGTATACCTATAGCTGGAGAGGTATACCCATAGCTGGAGATGTATACCCATAGCTGGAGAGGTATACCCATAGCTGGAGATGTATACCCATAGCTGGAGAAATATTCCCATACCTGGAGAGATATTCCCATTACTGGAAAGGTATTCCCATACCTGGAGAGGCATTCCCATACCTGGAGAGGTATTCCCATAGCTGGAGAGGTATTTTAATAGCTGGAGAGGTATTTCCATACCTGTAGAGGTATTCCCATACCTGTAGAGGTATTCCCATACCTGGAGAGATATTCCCATACCTGGAGAGGTATTACCATACCTGGAGAGGTATTCTCATACCTGGAGAGATATTCCCATACCTGGAGAGATATTCCCATACCTGGAGAGGTATTCCCATACCTGGAGAGGTATACCGATACCTGAAGAGGTATTTCCTTACCTGGAGAGGTATACGTATACCTGGAGAGGTATTCCCATACTTGGAGAGGTATACTTATACCTGGAGAGGTATTCCCATACCTGGATAGGTATACCAATACCTGGAGAAGTATTCCCATATCTGGAGAGGTACTCCCATACCTGGAGAGGCATACCCATACCTGGAGAGGTATACCCATACCTGGAGAAGTAGTCCCATACTTGGAGAGGTATACTTATACCTGGAGAGGTATTCCCATACCTGGAGAGGTATACCGATACCTGGAGAGGTATTCCCATACCTGGAGAGGTATACCCATACCTGGAGAAATATTCCCATATTTGGAGAGGTACTCCTATATCTGGAGAGGCATACCCATGCCTGGAGAGGTATTCCCATTCCTGGAGAGGCTTTCGTGAATCAACGCCCCCTGCGACACGGTCTGTGACCAGAACAACTGGAGAACACACACATACCTATCATCATGTATCATGTGTCGTGCTGTGTCCTGGGCCATAAAGCGTCTGGTCTTGTCTTATGTATCACACAGTGTCATGAGAACGTGCATGATACCTGTTATCATTCACAACTATGAAGGTTCATTCATTCTGGGAAACATGCCTGGCCCTCCAAAATCCCCCTTTTCGTCACCTGTCTTCAGGTGAGGTCACCTATGATAGCAGCACAGGTCAAATTATCCAGGTCCCCACCTCACCTTCACCTGACCAGACCAGATACCCTCCTTTGTTTATATTAAAATATGGTTATAATCGTAATTGTAATTTTTAAGGGGGTGTAGGGGTAAGCCAGTGGAAGGCCTCGGCCAGATAACCGAAAGCTCCAGCTATGGGTCATCACATGACTAAGACCCGCGTCAGGAAACACTTGTCCTGTTTCCTGGCAAATCTTGCTTAACATAACCTGTCTTGTACGTGGTCTTTTCTAATTGTCAGGTCATTGCCTCTTCCACCAGTAACAGTAGCAGCAGCAGCAGCAGCAGCAGCAGCAGCAGCAGCAGCAGCAGCAGCAGCATCAACAGCAGCAACAGCAACAGTATCAACAGCAGTAGTGTTGCTCTTTGACTAATGCTGTGCATCAATGGTACATCAGACTAGTGCGTTAAACAGGACACAGTATACGAGCCATGACACTTTATTGAGAACTTCGCTTCACGTACCATCAATTCAGGCAGACTGATGCGTCCTGACTGGACAAAATTTCTCAGTAAAACGCCGTTAAACCTCACATTGTGTCTCACACACTGTGTCTCTGATATATTGTGTCTCACACACTGTGTCTCTGATACATTGTGTCTCACACACTGTGTCTCTGATATATTGTGTCTCACACACTGTGTCTCTCATACATTGTGTCTCACACACTCTGTCTCTGATACATTGTGTCTCACACACTGTGTCTCTCATACATTGTATCTCACACACTGTGTCTCTCATACATTGTGTCTCACACACTCTGTCTCTCATACATTGTGTCTCACACACTCTGTCTCTCACACATTGTGTCTCACACACTGTGTCTCTGATACATTGTGTCTCACACACTGTGTCTCTCATACATTGTGTCTCACACACTGTGTCTCTGATACATTGTGTCTCACACACTGTGTCTATGATACATTGTGTCTCACACACTGTGTCTCTGATACATTGTGTCTCACACACTGTGTCTCTCACACATTGTGTCTCACACACTGTGTCTCACACATTGTGTCTTACACACTGTGTCTCTCACACCCACACACTGTGTCTCTCACACTGTGTCTCTCACACATTGTGTCTCACACTCTGTCTCTCACACATTGTGTCTTACACACTGTGTCTCTCACACCCACACACTGTGTCTCTCACACACTGTGTCCACACACTGTGTCTCTCACACATTGTGTCTCACACACTGCAAGACTCTCTCAGCTACATCTCTGTTTGTAATCTTTGCAGGACTTCTGGTTGACTGCTATCTGGTGTAACGACCAGTACTTCAACATGCCCACTAACTACCGCTACCGGACTGTTGGTATCGTCTCCAAGATGAAGGTCAGATTTACCCAGATATCTTCCTTCAAGTTTTTGCAATAAGTGAAAAGATACCGCTCGTTCATTCTCTTCAGGATCGTTCTTACTATTTATTGCAATAGTCTATTTACAGACGTTCCATCATCTTGCATACTGCACTGGTTACTGTTGCACATGTCGTTGTTTACTTTCCAGTGTGACTTGGTACATGGTCCAAGTCGGACCGTAGCGTTGTCTTAAGCGTCTCTCCTACATGCGGGTTGTATTGCATTGTTCTAGTCACGGTATTGTGTTGTTCTGGTCACGGTATTGTGTTGTTCTAGTCACGGTATTGTGTTGCTCTAGTCACGGTATTGTGTTGTTCTAGTCACGGTATTGTGTTGTTCTAGTCACGGTATTGTGTTGTTCTAGTCACGGTATTGTGTTGTTCTGGTCACGGTAATGTGTTGTTCTAGTCAGGGTATTGTGTTGTTCTAGTCACGGTATTGTGTTGTTCTGGTCACGGTATTGTGTTGTTCTGGTCACGGTATTGTGTTGTTCTAGTCACGGTATTGTGTTGTTCTAGTCACGGTATTGTGTTGTTCTAGTCACGGTATTGTGTTGTTCTAGTCACGGTATTGTGTTGTTCTGGTCACGGTATTGTGTTGTTCTGGTCACGGTATTGTGTTGTTCTAGTCACGGTATTGTGTTGTTCTAGTCACGGTATTGTGTTGTTCTAGTCACGGCATTGTGTTGTTCTGGTCACGGTATTGTGTTGTTCTGGTCACGGTAATGTGTTGTTCTAGTCACGGTATTGTGTTGCTCTAGTCACGGTATTGTGTTTTTCTAGTCACGGTATTGTGTTGTTCTAGTCACGGTATTGTGTTGTTCTAGTCACGGCATTGTGTTTTTCTAGTCACGGTATTGTGTTTTTCTAGTCACGGTATTGTGTTTTTCTAGTCACGGTATTGTGTTGTTCTAGTCACGGTATTGTGTTGTTCTAGTCACGGTATTGTGTTGTTCTAGTCACGGTATTGTGTTGTTCTAGTCACGGTATTGTGTTTTTCTAGTCACGGTATTGTGTTTTTCTAGTCACGGTATTGTGTTTTTCTAGTCACGGTATTGTGTTGTTCTAGCCACGGTATTGTGTTTTTCTAGTCACGGTATTGTGTTTTTCTAGTCACGGTATTGTGTTGTTCTAGTCACGGTATTGTGTTGTTCTAGTCACGGTATTGTGTTGTTCTGGTCACGGTATTGTGTTGTTCTGGTCACGGTATTGTGTTGTTCTAGTCACGGTATTGTGTTGTTCTGGTCACGGTATTGTGTTGTTCTGGTCACGGTATTGTGTTGTTCTAGTCACGGTATTGTGTTGTTCTAGTCACGGTATTGTGTTGTTCTAGTCACGGTATTGTGTTGTTCTGGTCACGGTATTGTGTTGTTCTAGTCACGGTATTGTGTTGTTCTAGTCACGGTATTGTGTTGTTCTAGTCACGGTATTGTGTTGTTCTAGTCACGGTATTGTGTTGTTCTAGTCACGGTATTTGTGTGTTCTGGTCACGGTATTGTGTTGTTCTAGTCACGGTATTGTGTTGTTCTAGTCACGGCATTGTGTTGTTCTGGTCACGGTATTGTGTTGTTCTGGTCACGGTATTGTGTTGTTCTAGTCACGGTATTGTGTTGTTCTAGTCACGGTATTGTGTTCTAGTCACGGTATTGTGTTGTTCTAGTCACGGTATTGTGTTGTTCTAGTCACGGTATTCTGACGTATTGTTCATTAAGTTTGCTCGT
The DNA here is from genome assembly GCF_026875155.1 of Cherax quadricarinatus. Lineage (NCBI taxonomy): Eukaryota > Metazoa > Arthropoda > Malacostraca > Decapoda > Parastacidae > Cherax > Cherax quadricarinatus. The sequence goes on along the minus strand of NC_069423.1, from coordinate 12,305,851 downwards.
TCCGTTATTGCGTCGAATGATCTGTTCTGGTCCATCCTGTTGATATCCTTGAGTATTTTGTACTTCGTGGCTACGTCTCCTCCGGGTTATCCCACCATGTATAGTTTCTGCTTGTTACTTACTCTTCTCCATTTAACACTACTACTATACAAGGTAGAGGAATGTGACACTAGAACTGGGTCCCTAACATACAAGTTTGAAGGTTTCCACTTTGGTATGTCATGACACAATCATTCTAAACTGTTCTTCACTACTCTAAACTGTTCTTCACTACTCTAAACTGTTCTTCACTACTCTAAACTGTTCTTCACTACTCTAAACTGTTCTTCACTACTCTAAACTGTTCTTCACTACTCTAAACTGTTCTTCACTACTCTAAACTGTTCTTCACTACTCTAAACTGTTCTTCACTACTCTAAACTGTTCTTCACTACTCTAAACTGTTCTTCACTACTCTAAACTGTTCTTCACTACTCTAAACTGTTCTTCACTACTCTAAACCGTTATTCACTACTCTAAACCGTTCTTCACTACTCTAAACTGTTCTTCACTACTCTAAACTGTTCTTCACTACTCTAAACTGTTCTTCACTACTCTAAACTGTTCTTCACTACTCTAAACTGTTCTTCACTACTCTAAACTGTTCTTCACTACTCTAAACTGTTCTTCACTACTCTAAACTGTTCTTCACTACTCTAAACTGTTCTTCACTACTCTAAACTGTTCTTCACTACTCTAAACTGTTCTTCACTACTCTAAACTGTTCTTCACTACTCTAAACTGTTCTTCACTACTCTAAACCGTTATTCACTACTCTAAACCGTTCTTCACTACTCTAAACTGTTCTTCACTACTCTAAACTGTTCTTCACTACTCTAAACTGTTCTTCACTACTCTAAACTGTTCTTCACTACTCTAAACTGTTCTTCACTACTCTAAACTGTTCTTCACTACTCTAAACTGTTCTTCACTACTCTAAACTGTTCTTCACTACTCTAAACTGTTCTTCACTACTCTAAACTGTTCTTCACTACTCTAAACTGTTCTTCACTACTCTAAACTGTTCTTCACTACTCTAAACCGTTCTTCACTACTCTAAACTGTTCTTCACTACTCTAAACTGTTCTTCACTACTCTAAACTGTTCTTCACTACTCTAAACTGTTCTTCACTACTCTAAACTGTTCTTCACTACTCTAAACCGTTATTCACTACTCTAAACCGTTCTTCACTACTCTAAACTGTTCTTCACTACTCTAAACCGTTCTTCACTACTCTAAACTGTTCTTCACTACTCTAAACCGTTCTTCACTACTCTAAACTGTTCTTCACTACTCTAAACCGTTCTTCACTACTCTAAACCGTTATTCACTACTCTAAACTGTTCTTCACTACTCTAAACCGTTATTCACTACTCTAAACTGTTCTTCACTACTCTAAACCGTTCTTCACTACTCTAAACCGTTATTCACTACTCTAAACTGTTTTACTACTCTAAACCGTTATTCACTACTCTAAACCGTTCTTCACTACTCTAAACCGTTCTTCACTACTCTAAACCGTTATTCACTACTCTAAACCGTTCTTCACTACTCTAAACTGTTCTTCACTACTCTAAACCGTTCTTCACTACTCTAAACTGTTCTTCACTACTCTAAACCGTTCTTCACTACTCTAAACCGTTATTCACTACTCTAAACTGTTCTTCACTACTCTAAACCGTTATTCACTACTCTAAACTGTTCTTCACTACTCTAAACCGTTCTTCACTACTCTAAACCGTTATTCACTACTCTAAACTGTTCTTCACTACTCTAAACCGTTATTCACTACTCTAAACTGTTCTTCACTACTCTAAACCGTTCTTCACTACTCTAAACCGTTATTCACTACTCTAAACTGTTCTTCACTACCCTAAACCGTTATTCACTACTCTAAACTGTTCTTCACTACCCTAAACCGTTATTCACTACTCTAAACCGTTATTCACTACTCTAAACCGTTATTCACTACTCTAAACTGTTCTTCACTACCCTAAACCGTTATTCACTACTCTAAACCGTTATTCACTACTCTAAACCGTTCTTCACTACTCTAAACTGTTCTTCACTACTGTAAACTGTTCTTCACTACTCTAAACCGTTCTTCACTACTCTAAACTGTTCTTCACTACTCTAAACCGTTCTTCACTACTCTAAACCGTTATTCACTACTCTAAACCGTTATTCACTACTCTAAACTGTTCTTCACTACCCTAAACCGTTATTCACTACTCTAAACCGTTATTCACTACTCTAAACCGTTCTTCACTACTCTAAACTGTTCTTCACTACTGTAAACTGTTCTTCACTACTCTAAACCGTTCTTCACTACTCTAAACTGTTCTTCACTACTCTAAACCGTTCTTCACTACTCTAAACCGTTATTCACTACTCTAAACCGTTATTCACTACTCTAAACTGTTCTTCACTACTCTAAACCGTTATTCACTACTCTAAACCGTTATTCACTACTCTAAACCGTTATTCACTACTCTAAACCGTTATTCACTACTCTAAACCGTTATTCACTACTCTAAACTGTTCTTCACTACTCTAAACCGTTATTCACTACTCTAAACTGTTCTTCACTACTCTAAACCGTTATTCACTACTCTAAACCGTTATTCACTACTCTAAACTGTTCTTCACTACTCTAAACCGTTATTCACTACTCTAAACCGTTATTCACTACTCTAAACTGTTCTTCACTACTCTAAACCGTTATTCACTACTCTAAACCGTTATTCACTACTCTAAACTGTTCTTCACTACTCTAAACCGTTATTCACTACTCTAAACCGTTATTCACTACTCTAAACTGTTCTTCACTACTCTAAACCGTTATTCACTACTCTAAACCGTTATTCACTACTCTAAACTGTTCTTCACTACTCTAAACTGTTCTTCACTACTCTAAACCGTTATTCACTACTCTAAACCGTTATTCACTACTCTAAACTGTTCTTCACTACTCTAAACCGTTATTCACTACTCTAAACTGTTATTCACTACTCTAAACCGTTATTCACTACTCTAAACCGTTATTCACTACTCTAAACCGTTATTCACTACTCTAAACCGTTCTTCACTACTCTAAACTGTTCTTCACTACTCTAAACCGTTATTCACTACTCTAAACCGTTATTCACTACTCTAAACCGTTCTTCACTACTCTAAACTGTTCTTCACTACTTCCCAACCAGTGGTGTATAATTGGGATATAGAAGATGATGGTTGTGAGTCCCTGAAGCAGCATCAGTAGTAATTAGTTTCGGGTAGTACTCCGTGTCCAGTCTTCTCACTCTCTCACCCGTTCCTTGATTACTTTTGCAGCCTGTTTAATATCTCTTCTAATAATATCGTATGTATTACCTTCTGTCTTGCATACTCCGTGTATTACATTATCATCATGAGTGCAGGTTGCTGCTAATCTGCATGTAATATTTTCCCGGTGTATATGAGAGGATGGTATGTCTAACAGTGTTTCTTTTCTCTGTGTATTCCTGGGTGTCCTGGTCGACAGGTGGACACGAACAGGTGTCTGCAGCCAGGAGAGAGTACAGGATTGGTGCCAAACACCAGTGCCACCACCGTAGCGCCACGAATTCAGTGCCCTCCACACATGTACGGCATCTCTATGCAATGGGTTGCACCAACTGTTCTACCTTCGCTTAACTGCTGTTTATATTATTATTATTGAGGTCTATCTACCTGCTGGAGCTTCTGCTAAAGCTCAGCCGTCTGCTGGAGCCTCTACTGAAGGTCCATCGTCTGCTGAAGCTGCTGGCGAAGTACCGCTGACTACTGGAACCTCTGCAGAACTGAGAAGTGATCATGAGAGACCAAGTGATGGCAGAGACTGCAGCAGAGAACTCTTGCAAGACAACACCAATACGGAAGGACCTAAATAAATGTTCACAGATGCAGTGTTGCACGTGTGAAGTGCAACACAAGTGTTCAGAGAAGCAGTGTTCCAAGTGTCGTTAGGTGCTCACCCGTAAGTGGAATACCACATTTAGAAGATTTCAACACCAAAAGTGTGTACTCACCTAATTGTACTCACCTAATTGTGGTTGCAGGGGTCGAGACTCAGCTCCTGGCCCCGCCTCTTCACTGATCGCTACTGGGTCCTCTCTCTCTCTCTGCTTCCTGAGCTTTGTCATACCTCTTCTTAAAACTATGTATGGTTCCTGCCTCCACTACTTCACTTGCTAGGCTATTCCACTTGCTGACAACTCTATGACTGAAGAAATACTTCCTAACGTCCCTGTGACTCGTCTGAGTCTTCAGCTTCCAGTTGTGACCCCTTGTCCCTGTGTCCCCTCTCTCTCTCTCTCTCTCTCTCTCTCTCTCTGTGTGTGCACTCACCTAATTGTACTCACATAATTGTGGTTGCAGGGGTCGAGTCATAGTTCCTGGCCCCGCCTCTTCACTGGTCACTACTAGGTCCTTTCTCTCCCTGCTCTATGAGCTTTATCATACCTCTTCTTAAAGCTATGTAAGGATCCTGCCTCCACTATATCACTTTCTGACAACTCTATAACTGAAGAAATGCTTCCTAGCATCTAAGTGTGTGTGTGTGTGTGTGTGTGTGTGTGTGTGTGTGTGTGTGTGTGTGTGTGTGTGTGTGTGTGTGTGTGTGTGTGTGTGTGTGTTTACCTTCAAGATGTGAACACCTGCGTCAACACGACCTTCCCTACAACACCTGCGTCAACACGACCTTCCCTACAACACCTGCGTCAACACGACCTTCCCTACAACACCTGCGTCAACACGACCTTCCCTACAACACCTGCGTCAAGACGACCTTCCCTACAACACCTGCGTCAAGACAGCCGCTACATCACAGGTCACCATAACTTCTCCTCTCTACACAAAAGACTAAAGAAACTGCTTAAGATATTACGTAGATTATCTTAGTCGCTTCACCGTGTTGTACTCACCTGTTTCTGGCTGCAGGGGTTGAGTCACAGCTCCTGGCCCCGCCCCTTAACTGCTTGCTACTAGGTTTGGGTCCATATCTTGATAGTCGAAATGCTTGGGCAACATTTGGGAAAATTTATTCTGAACGTTTCGCCAGCGCAGTGGCTTCATCAGTCCAATACCGAGAAGAACGGTGAAAGACGAGGCGGAGTTTGAGGTAATCAGTCCCTCAGCCTCGAGGCTGAGGGACTGATTACTTCTACCAAGACTTGATAAAGCTCTACCGAGAACTGATAAAGCTCTACCATAACCTGATAAAGCTCTACCTAGAGCTGATAAAGCTCTACCTAGAACTGATAAAGCTCTACCTAGAGCTGATAAAGCTCTACCTAGAACTGATAAAGCTCTACCGAGAACTGATAAAGCTCTACCATAACCTGATAAAGCTCTACCTAGAGCTGATAAAGCTCTACCTAGAACTGATAAAGCTCTACCTAGAGCTGATAAAGCTCTACCTAGAACTGATAAAGCTCTACCGAGAACTGATAAAGCTCTACCTAGAGCTGATAAAGCTCTACCTAGAACTGATAAAGCTCTACCTAGAGCTGATAAAGCTCTACCTAGAGCTGATAAAGCTCTACCTAGAACTGATAAAGCTCTACCTAGAGCTGATAAAGCTCTACCTAGAACTGATAAAGCTCTACCGAGAAATGATAAAGTTCTACGGAGATCTGATGAAGTATCAAAAACTAATAAAGCTCTACCAGGACCTGATAAAGCTCTACGCGGATGGAAACGTTGTCTATCCACTAGTGGATTTAAACCACTGTCTATCCACTAGTGGATTTAAACCACTGTCTATCCACTAGTGGATTTAAACCACTGTCTATCCACTAGTGGATTTAAACCACTGTCTATCCACTAGTGGATTTAAACCACTGTCTATCCACTAGTGGATTTAAACCACTGTCTATCCACTAGTGGATTTAAACCATTGTCTATCCACTACTGGATTTAAACCACTGTCTATCCACTAGTGGATTTAAACCACTGTCTATCCACTACTGGATTTAAACCACTGTCTATCCACTAGAGGATTTAAACCACTGTCTATCCACTACTGGATTTAAACCACTGTCTATCCACTAAAGGATTTAAACCACTGTCTATCCACTAGAGGATTTAAACCACTGTCTATCCACTAGTGGATTTAAACCACTGTCTATCCAATAGTGTATTTAAACCACTGCCTATCCACTAGAGGATTTAAACCACTGTCTATCCACTAGAGGATTTAAGCCACTGTCTATTCACTAGAGGATTTAAAACACTGTCTATCCACTAGAGGATTTAAACCACTGTCTATCCACTAGAGGATTTAAACCACTGTCTAACCACTAGAGGATTTAAACCGCTGTCTATGCAATAGTGTATTTAAACCACTGTCTATCCAATAGTGTATTTAAACCACTGTCTATCCAATAGTGTATTTAAACCACTGTCTATCCAATAGTGTATTAAAACCACTGTCTATCCAATAGTGTATTAAAACCACTGTCTATCCAATAGTGTATTTAAACCACTGTCTACCCAATAGTGTATTTAAACCACTGTCTATCCAATAGTGTATTTAAACCACTGTCTATCCAATAGTGTATTAAAACCACTGTCTATCCAATAGTGTATTTAAACCACTGTCTACCCAATAGTGTATTTAAACCACTGTCTATCCAATAGTGTATTTAAACCACTGTCTATCCAATAGTGTATTTAAACCACTGTCTATCCAATAGTGTATTTAAACCACGTCTATCCAATAGTGTATTTAAACCATCTATCAATAGTGTATTTAAACCACTGTCTATCCAATAGTGTATTAAAACCACTGTCTATCCAATAGTGTATTAAAACCACTGGCTATCCACTAGAGGACCCTACTGGGTAATATATAAAGAATATCACACTATGACCCGGGTTTCTCTTCTCCTCTGACGAGCCACAGTACCCATAGCCCATAGGAAGCGCTAAACTCGAGGGGGCTCATTAGGTTTGATGCAAGAAAGGGATGGGGGGGAGAAGGCAACTCTAGTTCCTCGGACTGAGAGCCCTTATTGGGTGTATGGGGGCATAAGAGGTGAAAATCTAGTATCTTTGATCTAGTGTTTCGTTGTATGAGACTCCCATTATCAGTGCTGTGTACACCAGCTGTGTACACCAGCTGTGTACACCAGCTGTGTACACCAGCTGTGTACACCAGCTGTGTACACCAGCTGTGTACACCAGCTGTGTGCACCAGCTGTGTACACCAGCTGTGTACACCAGCTGTGTACACCAGCTGTGTACACCAGCTGTGTACACCAGCTGTGTACACCTCGTTGCACCAGCTGTGGCACCTACTGTGTACACCAGCTGTGTACACCAGCTGTGTACACCAGCTGTGTACACCAGCTGTGTACACCAGCTGTGTGCACCAGCTGTGTACACCAGCTGTGTATACTAGCTGTGTGTACACCAGATGCGTGTACACTAGCTGTGCACACCAGCTGTGTGTACACCAGCTGTGTACACCAGCTGTGTGTACACTTGCTGTGTACACCAGCTGTGTACTCCACCAGATGTGTGTACACCAGCTGTGTGTACACCAACTGTGTGTACACCAGCTGTGTACACACAGTGTGGCGTACACAGCTGTGTCACAGCTGGTGTACACAGCTGATTACACAGCTGTGTACACAGCTGGTGTACACAGCTGGTGTACACAGCTGTGTTCACCAGCTGTGTGTACACCAGCTGTGTACACACAGTTGGCGTACACAGCTGGTGTACACAGCTGGTGTACACAGCTGGTGTACACAGCTGATATACACAGCTGGTGTACACAGCTGGTGTACACAGCTGGTGTACACAGCTAGTGTACACCAGCTGTGTGTACACCAGCTGTGTACACACAGTTGGCGTACACAGCTGGTGTATACAGCTAGTGTACGCACAGCTGGTATACACAGCTGGTGTACACAGCTGGTGTACACAGCTGGTGTACACAGCTAGGTGTACACAGCTGGTGCACACAGCTGGTGTACACAGTGGTGTACACAGCTGGTGTACACAGCTGGTGTACACAGCTCGCGTACACAGCTAGTGTACACACAGCTGGTGTACACAGTTGGTGTACACAGCTGGTGTACACAGCTAGTGTACACACAGCTGGTGTACCACAGCTGTGTACACAGCTGGTGCACACAGCTGGTGTACACAGCTGGTGTACACAGCTGGTGTACACAGCTGGTGTACACAGCTGGTGTACACAGCTGGTGTACACAGCTGGTGTACACAGCTGGTGCACACAGCTGGTGTACACAGCTGGTGTACACAGCTGGTGTACACAGCTGGTGTACACAGCTCGCGTACACAGCTAGTGTCCCACCGGTACAAGTGGTGTACACAGTTGGTTGTACCACAGCTGGTGTACACAGCTAGTGTACACACAGCTGGTGTACACACAGCTGGTGTACACCAGCTGTGGTACACAGCTGGTGTACACAGCTGGTGTACACAGCTGGTGCACACAGCTGGTGTACACAGCTGGTGTACACAGCTGGTGTACACAGCTGGTGTACACAGCTGGTGTACACAGCTCGCGTACACAGCTAGTGTACACACAGCTGGTGTACACAGTTGGTGTACACAGCTGGTGTACACAGCTAGTGTACACACAGCTGGTGTACACACAGCTGGTGTACACCAGCTGTGTACACCAGCTGTATGTACACCAGCTGCGTGTACACTAGCTGTGTACGCGAGCTGTGTACACCGTGTACACCAGCTGTGTGTACACTAGCTGTGTACGCGAGCTGTGTACATCAACTGTGTACACCAGATGTGTGTACACAGCTGGTGTACACAGCTGATGTATGATTATTATTATTTATTATTATTATTATTATTATTATTATTATTATTATTATTATTATTATTATTATCATCATCATCATCATCATCATTATTAGCATTCTTCTTCAGTCAATCACACTTTAACTGTTAATAAAGGCAGTACAATAACCTCTCAGGTGTAACACACAGACATACACGTCTCAGTGTATACAAACTGAGGTATAAACTTTTCAGTGTACAGACGACACTCTAAGCCAGCGCTAAACCCTTATGGATCATAGAGCACCGCGGGAAGGAATACATTCAGGTTTGGAGTGAGGGGATGGTAGGGACGGGGGGGGGGGTGTTAGTGTTAGGATAAAATTTAAATCAGAGAGAGTGCAATAAGTTAGTTTTATTGAAGAACCGAGGAGACAGTGAGCATCCCAGGGAACACCTCACTGCTCTTGGAACAACTGCAGCTATGATTACATGGACAGCTGATTCCGTACTGGTGTTTCCTTGAGACAGTCCTCTTCTGGCATCCCCTGATGACTGCTGCAGACTTGACCACCCTCTCACGATGACTGTTGAGCTCTGTGGAGGCTTCGACAGGCGGTAGAGCTTCCGTAGAGGCTGCAGTAACTGGAGGAGCTTCAGTAAACTTCCACCAGGAGTCAGGGTTTTAGTAGAGGCCACATCAGGAAGCCTCAGTAAAGAAGACAGCATTTTAGGACGGGGACAGGTGATGATGCGGGGACCCAGACCAGAGAAACTCCCATCATGTGAGGTGGACACTGAACACGCTTCACGGGGACCACGGCTGACGCATTAACAACCCATCCCACCTCTGGCCCAGGAGTCAAGCACCTGGTTTTGTCCACCTGTCAACGAGGATATGGTGTAAGACACAGTGACACTTGTCTCTTCTCAAAAGTAGAGAGGAAATCATACGAAATATCAAAACAGTTCTCCTGGCTACGTTATTCTGACACACATTTCGCAACGTATAAAATTTATAGCTTATAATCTCAAAGTCTGAGACAGACTCACGAAATCTTAATTACATAATTGTAAATAAATGTGGGATTTGAACCCAAGCCAAATAAATGAGGGAACTGGTGGGATTTGAACCCAAGGCAAGGAGTTAACCAGTGCGTTAACACTGATATTTAAGCGGATTAAAAATATATGCCGCATTCTGAACTATTCCTTCAGCGTGTGTTAAGGCACTAAGAGCTGGGGTTATAGGCAACAAGGACACCTTTCTCGCATCACGAGGCCACCGCAACAAGTCCAGTAAATTATATATATATATGACTATACGCGAAGATATTTTGGTATATATTTTTACCTTCTGTGTGGAGACGATTCCAACATTCCGGTAGCGGTAGTTAGTGGGCATGATGAAGTGTTGGTTGTTGGACCACACGGCTGTCATCATGAACCACTGTCAACAAGAATTACAACATAAATATTAGCAAGGGAGTGTCGTAGAGCAAAGCTACTTGCTCCTGTTGCTGCAGCTGCTGCTGTTTGTCGTTATTGCTACTGTTAGTTCCGTTTCTGGTCGTCCGTAAATAAAATAAAGTTAAATGAAACAGAGAGACGTAAAAGTCAGTGGGAATTTCTCAGGACAACTTGACAAGTTTAGCGTCTCTCTCTGTTCTATTAAAGTAAATGATTCACACAGAAATAACCTGGATATATTGGTCCGTCTTGAACTATTTACAAGCCACACTAACACTGGAGGTGAGGGAGCCAGCATATATACAGTTATTATATACGTAAAAGGTGTAGAAACCCAACAAATTCAGGAATGAGACGCTTGTGCATCATTTGGGAATCTGTATAGGACTGAAGAAGCCAGTGGCTGGCGATACGTGTAACATAAGAGCATAAGAAAGGAGTAACACTGCAGAAGGCCTACTGGTTCATACTAGACAAGTTATTCTCAAAGTCAAACCCACTAACAAAAATATTTGCCAGACCCATTTCCAGTGGTACACAAATAATAACCTTTGATACAGTAGGAAAGATTTCCAGATGTTACACATGCATCTTACTCATTAAATAAGGTTATTGTTAAGCTGGTAAAAATATTTGCTTGGATGACTACCTTTAGAGGCGCCTGAGTTTGCCTGTCTTCTAATATCATGTTTATTTTTTCCATAATTATTATCACATTTGCTTTGTCTGTTTCATAAGGTGAAGCCTTATTAATTAATGGTATAACTTAACAAATATTTGAGGACACTTGTGTTGCAGAAGCCTGAGCTGTGCTCAGACCTCCGCAACATCACCCTTGAAGACGTACTTTCGAGGTGGTCAGCCCCTCAGCCTGGAACATTGTTCCAGACTATGGAGCACAACTCTTCTCCAGGCGGTGTGATTCACCACCTCAAAACTACTTCCTCAAGGGTGATGGACTGATTACATCATCTTCACATCTATACTGCTTCTGCTAACTCTTCTGTACTTGACTGAAGAAGCTACTGTGTAGGCGAAACCTTTCGGAATAAAGTTACCTGACTGTTACACATGTCTTACATATCAACTTGTCGGTATTGTGTACCATTTCCATATTCACACAGTCAATAATGTACACAGCATCACAGAGATAAGTAATACACACTGAAAAAAGAGGGACGAGGAGAAATTCACGGGTATATACACAAAAACCAAACATCAACATAAATTCAACGTGTATTGAAGGAAGCTCAAAAACGTAGACATTTCTCGAAAAATACGCTTGTGTGTGAGAGGCGAGAGTATTCACTCTGTACATCACTTCAGTACGTCTGTATCTCATCTATGTTACTTGTGCATGGGGGTGGGGGGTCAGATTAGATTGTCCCTCCTGTGGATGGTAGAGGAAGAGCATATGGATACACAGGAGGCCTAGGATCCAGGCCTCAAAAGGGTTTACAGGAATACATCTCGATGTATATCATTACTTCACTTATCTGTTGCAAGTAAATTTGGGAATTTTTCTTAATATGTCCGATATCTTATTTCTAGTAATAAGATATCGTAACATATCACATAGGTTATTATAATGTCTATCTCTATATCCCTTAGTAGGCAATTGGAGGTCAACAACAGGAAATTATCAAAAAATAACAGTAACACCCTAAGGTTTGGCAGAATAGTCAACACTCAATCAGACTGTAAAAAAGTAATCCTTAACACACTCCTCTTTCCTTCTTACAACAGAAGGAAATACGCATAAGAGTCTATGTCTTCCGTATCTTACATACCCATTTCAGGTTAAAGTCATTGCAGCTGCCAGAGGTGTGATAGCAAGCAATAGAATAATTAAGGACGAGGTTGGGTGGTTGAGTACACAGTAGGTAGTCCAGTTCAGTGAAGGTTGAAGCTGTTGCTACACCGACCACCACACCGTTGGGGTGAGGACATTCCAGTGTCCAGTTGCTGAGGCCTGCAGGTGGAGACCCGTAGCAGTTGGGGCAGGAATACTGCAGTAGGATCGAGGACCGGGTAATATCTGAAGTAAAAGACACTAATTAACCACATACAAATACCGTACTGCTCACTCCTGCAACTCCAACAACAGCTGCAAAAATAAATCAATATCATATACGCTATCTAACAGAGACGAAGTCTGGACACTAATCATCATCAAACTCCTGGAAATTCACGAATTCGTGACAGCAAAACCATTGGAAAAAGTTATAATACAAAGATATTAACCACATCCACAAAGGTGACAGTAAAGTAATAGCAAGCAGCGGTATCCTCAAGAAACTCACGGCTTACAGAAAAAATTTATACTGAGACAACGATTTTGTGACCTTGATAACGCTACACACAGCCAAGAACTGGTCCAGTGAAGGCTGGCTCGGCAACATATATGGTTTCTTCACGATAAGTCAGTTGTTAATGTTGGTGTTTGGTAGAGTTGTGACAGTCACTGCTCAGGTAAGTTAGTAACCAGACAAAGAACTGAGGTGCTGTGTTATTAACTGTCTTTTGTTTACAGTGTCCCCTTCTGTTTACAGTGATATCAGGAACATAGATGGAGTAGACTCACCAGGAACATAGATGGAGTAGACTCACCAGGAACATAGATGGAGTAGACTCACCAGGAACACAGATGAAGTAGACTCACCAGGAACATAGATGGAGTAGACTCACCAGGAACAAAGATGGAGTAGACTCACCAGGAACATAGATGGAGTAGACTCACCAGGAACATAGAAGGAGTAGACTCACAAGGAACATAGTTGGAGTAGACTCACCATGAACATAGATGGAGTAGACTCACCAGGAACATAGATGGAGTAGACTCACCAGGAACATAGATGGAGTAGACTCACCAGGAACATAGATGGAGTAGACTCACCAGGAACATAGATGGAGTAGACTCACAAGGAACATAGTTGGAGTAGACTCACCAGGAACATAGATGGAGTAGACTCACCAGGAACATAGATGGAGTAGACTCACCAGGAACATAGATGGAGTAGACTCACAAGGAACATAGTTGGAGTAGACTCACCAGGAACACAGATGGAGTAGACTCACCAGGAACATAGTTGGAGTAGACTCACAAGGAACATAGATGGAGTAGACTCACAAGGAACATAGTTGGAGTAGACTCACCAGGAACATAGATGGAGTAGACTCACAAGGAACATAGTTGGAGTAGACTCACCATGAACATAGATGGAGTAGACTCACCAGGAACATAGATGAGTAGACTCACCAGGAACATAGATGGAGTAGACTCACAAGGAACATAGTTGGAGTAGACTCACCATGAACATAGATGGAGTAGACTCACCAGGAACATAGATGGAGTAGACTCACCAGGAACATAGATGGAGTAGACTCACCAGGAACACAGATGGAGTAGACTCATCAGGAACATAGATGGAGTAGACTCACCAGGAACATAGTTGGAGTAGACTCACCAGGAACACAGATGGAGTAGACTCACCAGGAACATAGATGGAGTAGACTCACCAGGAACACAGATGGAGTAGACTCACCAGGAACATAGATAGAGTAGACTCACCAGGAACACAGATGGAGTAGACTCACAAGGAACATAGATGGAGTAGACTCACCAGGAACACAGATGGAGTAGACTCACCAGGAACATAGATGGAGTAGACTCACCAGGAACATAGATGGAGTAGACTCACAAGGAACATAGATGGAGTAGACTCACCAGGAACATAGATGGAGTAGACTCACCAGGAACATAGATGGAGTAGACTCACCAGGAACATAGATGGAGGAGACTCACCAGGAACATAGATGGACTAGACTCACCAGGAACATAGATGGAGTAGACTCATCAGGAACATAGATGGAGTAGACTCACCATGAACATAGATGGAGTAGACTCACCAGGAACATAGATGGAGTAGACTCACCAGGAACATAGATGGAGTAAGACTCACAGGAACATAGTTGGAGTAGACTCACCAGGAACATAGATGGAGTAGACTCACCAGGAACATAGATGGAGTAGACTCACCAGGAACATAGTTGGAGTAGACTCACCAGCAACATAGATGGAGGAGTAGACTCACCAGGAACATAGATGGAGTAGACTCACCAGGAACATAGATGGAGGAGTAGGCTCACCAGGAACATAGATGGAGTAGACTCACCAGGAACTTAGATGGAGTAGACTCACCAGGAACATAGATGGAGGAGTAGGCTCACCAGGAACATAGATGGAGTAGACTCACCAGGAACATAGATGGAGTAGACTCACCAGGAACATAGATGGAGTAGACTCACCAGGAACATAGATGGAGGAGTAGGCTCACCAGGAGCATAGATGGAGTAGGCTCACCAGGAACATAGATGGAGTAGACTCACCAGGAACATAGATGGAGTAGACTCACCAGGAACATAGATAAAGTAGACTCACCAGGAACATAGATCTAGGAGTAGGCTCACCAGGAACATAGATGGAGTAGACTCACCAGGAACATAGATGGAGTAGACTCACCAGGAACATAGATGGAGTAGACTCACCAGGAACATAGATGGAGGAGTAGGCTCACCAGGAGCATAGATGGAGTAGGCTCACCAGGAACATAGATGGAGTAGACTCACCAGGAACATAGATGGAGTAGACTCACAAGGAACATAGTTGGAGTAGACTCACCATGAACATAGATGGAGTAGACTCACCAGGAACATAGATGAGTAGACTCACCAGGAACATAGATGGAGTAGACTCACAAGGAACATAGTTGGAGTAGACTCACCATGAACATATGATGGAGTAGACTCACCAGGAACATAGATGGAGTAGACTCACCAGGAACATAGATGGAGTAGACTCACCAGGAACACAGATGGAGTAGACTCATCAGGAACATAGATGGAGTAGACTCACCAGGAACATAGTTGGAGTAGACTCACCAGGAACACAGATGGAGTAGACTCACCAGGAACATAGATGGAGTAGACTCACCGGGAAAACACAGATGGAGTAGACTCACCGGGAAAACATAGATAGAGTAGACTCACCAGGAACACAGATGGAGTAGACTCACAAGGAACATAGATGGAGTAGACTCACCAGGAACACAGATGGAGTAGACTCACCAGAACATAGATGGAGTAGACTCACCAGGAACATAGATGAGTAGACTCACAAGGAACATAGATGGAGTAGACTCACCAGAACATAGATGGAGTAGACTCACCAGGAAATAGATGGAGTAGATCACCAGGAACATAGATGGAGCGGATCACCAGAACATAAGGACTAGACTACAGAAATAGATGGAGTAGACTCACAGGAACATAATGGAGTAAGCTACCACCAGAACATAGATGGAGTAGACTACCAGGAACATAGATGGTAGACTCACCAGGAACATTGATGGAGTAGACTCCCGGAACTGTAGGAGTAGGACTCACCAGAAATAATTGGAGTAGACTCACAGGAACATAGTGTGATGTAAGCTGTTTGAGTAGATCACCACATTGAGGGTAGTCACCGGAACATAGATGGAGTAGACTCACCAGGAACATAGATGGAGGAGTAGGCTCACCAGGAACATAGATGGAGTAGACTCACCAGGAACATAGATGGAGTAGACTCACCAGGAACATAGATGGAGGAGTAGACTCACCAGGAACAAGATGAGTAGACTCACCAGGAACATAGATGGAGTAGATAAGAATAGTAGAACTCACCAGGAACATAGATGGAGGAGTAGACTCACCAGGAACATAGATGGAGTAGCTCACCAGGAACATAGAGGAGTAGACTCACAGGAACATAGATGGAGTAGACTCACCAGGAACATAGATGGAGTAGACTCACCAGGAACATAGATAGGAGTAGACTCACCAGGAACATAGATGGAGTAGACTCACCAGGAACATAGATGGAGTAGACTCACCAGGAACATAGATGGAGTAGACTCACCAGGAACATAGATGGAGGTAGACTCACCAGGAACATAGATGGAGTAGACTCACCAGGAACATAGATGGAGTAGACTCACCAGGAACATAGATGGAGTAGACTCACCAGGAACATAGATGGAGGATAGGACTCACCAGGAACATAGTTGGAGTAGACTCACAGGAACATAGATGGAGGGTAGACTCACAGGAACATAGTGGAGTAGACTCACCAGGAACATAGATGGGGAGTAGACTCACCAGGAACATAGATGGGAGTAGACTCACCAGGAACATAGATGGAGGAGTAGACTCACCAGGAACATAGATGAGATAGACTCACCAGGAACATAGATGGAGTAGACTCACAGGAACATAGATGGAGGAGTAGACTCACCAGGAACATAGATGGAGTGAGTAGACTCACCAGGAACATAGATGGAGGAGTAGACTCACCAGACAGGAAACATCACAGATGATGGAGTAGACTCACCAGGAACATAGATGGAGGAGTAGACTCACCAGGAACATAGATGGAGGTAGACTCACCAGGAACAGATGGAGGGAGTAGACTCACCAGGAACAAGATGGAGTAGACTCACCAGGAACATAGATGGAGTAGACTCACCAGGAACAAGATGAGTAGACTCACCAGGAACATAGATGGAGAGTAGACTCACCAGGAACAAGATGGGGAGTAGACTCACAAGGAACATAGATGGAGAGTAGACTCACCAGGAACAAGATGGAGTAGACTCACCAGGAACATAGATGGAGATAGACTCACCAGGAACATAGATGGAGTAGACTCACAAGGAACATAGATGGAGAGTAGACTCACCAGGAACATAGATGGAGTAGACTCACCAGGAACATAGATGGAGGGTAGACTCACCAGGAACATAGATGGAGGAGTACTCACCAGGAACATAGATGGACTAGACTCACCAGGAACATAGATGGAGTAGACTCATCCAGAACATAGTTGGAGTAGACTCACCAGAACATAGATGGAAGTAGGCTCACCAGGACATAGATGGGAGTAGACTCAGCCACGAACGAGGAGGAGTAGAGTCCCAGGAACTAGTTGCAGTTAATCCCAGCAAGACATGAGAGAGATAAATATCTGCATCCGGAACATGAGTGAATACTCACCGGACATTGAGTAATATCTCCAGCACCACTGAGTATACTGCACCACCGAGTAATATCTAGACACCAGCATGATGTAATATGCTACCAACCTGATGATATCCCAGACACTGAGTAATATCTGCACCAGACTGAGTAATATCTCACCACCTGAGGAATATCTGTAGCACTGAGTATATCTACCAGCACCACCTGAGTAATACTGCACACCTGAGTAAACTCAGATGAGAAGTAGCTCACACCAGACTGAGTAATATCTGCACCACCACTAGATATAGCCACCAGACATGAGTGATAGACTGCACCAGACATGAGATAATATCTCCACCAGAACATGATTAATATCTGCACCAGACTATGAGTAAACTCACCAGCACCATGAGAATAGACTCACACCAGAATAATATCTCACCAGAACTAGATGGTAGATATCTGGCCACCCTGAGTAATAGCTCAGGACCACTGAGTGAATATCTCCACAGACACTGAGGATATCTCACCATGGTAACTACATGGTAATACTCCAGCACCACCTGGAGTAATATCTCCAGACCACACTGAATTGGATGAGTAATCTCCAGGAACAACTGAGTAATATCTCACCACCACCTGTGAGTAATATCTGCACCACCTACCTGAGTAATTCTGCAGACACACTGAGTAATATCTGCACCACAACACTGAGTAATATCTGCACCACCATGAGTAACTATCTCCAGACACCTGATGAATATCTCACAGCACACTGAGTAATATCTCAAGACCAATGAGTAATATTGCACACACTGAGAGAGATCGCAGCACCACTGAGTATATCAGTTCCACCCTGAGTCAATACTCGACCCTGAAAGTAATACTTTCCAGCACCACCTGAGTAATATCTAGCACCACCACCTGAGTAATATCTCCAGCACCACCTGAGTAATATCTGCACACCACCTGAGTTAATATCTGCACCACCACCTGAGTAATATCTGCACACCACCTGAGTAATATCTGCACACCACCTGAGTAATATCTCCAGCACCACCTGAGTAATATCTCCAGCACCACCTGAGTAATATCTCCAGCACCACCTGAGTAATATCTGCACCCCAACCTGAGTAATATTCCACCACCCACTGAGTAATATCTCCAGCACCACCTGAGTAATATCTGCACCACCACTTGAGTAATATCTGCACCACCACCTGAGTAATATCTGCACCACCACCTGAGTAATATCTGCACCACCACCTGAGTAATATCTCACACCACCTGAGTAATATCTCATCCACCACCTGAGTAATATCTGCACCACCACCTGAGTAATATCTGCACCACAACCTGAGTAATATATACACCACCACCTGAGTAATATCTACACCACCACCTGAGTAATATCTGCACCACCACCTGAGTAATATCTGCACCACCACCTGAGTAATATCTGCCACCACCACCTGAGTAATATCTGCCACACCACCACTGAGTAATATCTGCCCACTACTTGAGTAATATCTCCAGCACCACCTGAGTAATATCTGCACCACAATTTGATTAATATCTGCACCACCACCTGAGTAATATCTGCACCACCACCTGAGTAATATCTGCACCACCACCTGAGTAATATCTGCACCACCACCTGAGTAATATCTGCACCACAACCTGAGTAATATCTCACCACCACCTGAGTAATATCTGCACCACCACCTGAGTAATATCTGCACCACACCTGAGTAATATCCGCACCACCACCTGAGTAATATCTGCACCACCACTGAGTAATATCTGCACACTCTTGAGTAATATCTCCACACCACCTGAGTAATATCTGCACCACTACCTGATAATATCTGCACCACACCTGAGTAATATCTGCACCACCACCTGAGTAATATCTGCACCACAACCTGAGAAATCGAAATAATCTGCACACACCTGAGTAATATCTGCACCACACCTGAGTAATATCTGCACCACAACCTGAGTATATTACCACCACCACCTGAGTAATATCTGCACCACACCTGAGTAATATCTCACCACCACCTGAGTAATATCTGCACCACAACCTGAGTAATATCTGCACCACACCTGAGTAATATCTGCCACCACACCTGAGTAATATCTGCCACACCTTGAGTAATATCTCCAGCACCACCTGAGTAATATCTGCACCACAATTTGATTAATATCTGCACACAGCCTGAGTAATATCTGCACCACACCTGACAATATCTGCACCACAACCTGAGTAATATCTGCCACCACACCTGAGTAATATCTGCACCACACCTGAGTAATATCTGCACCACACCTGAGTAATATCTGCACCACAACCTGAGTAATATCTGCACCACAACTGAGTAATATCTGCACCACAACCTGAGTAATATCTGCACCACAACCTGAGTAATATCTGCACCACAACCTGAGTAATATCTGCACACAACTGAGTAATACTGCACCACTACCTGAGTTAATATCTGGACCCACACCTGAGTAATATTGCACCACAACCTGAGTAATATCTGCACCACAACCTGAGTAATATCTGCCCCACAACTGAGTAATATCTGCACCACAAACCTGAGTAATATCTGCACCACAACCTAGTAATATCTGCACCACAACTTGAGTAATATTTGCACCACACACTGAGTAATATCTGCACCACAACCTGAGTAATATCTGCACCACAACCTGAGTAATATCTGCACCACAACTTGAGTAATATCGCCCACCAACCTGAGTAATATCTGCACCACAACCGAGTAATATCTGCACCACAACCTGAGGAATATCTGCACCACAAACTGAGTAATCTACTCTATTGCACCACAACCTGAGTAATATCTGCACCACAACCTGAGTAATATCTGCACCACAACCTGAGTAATATCTGCACACAACCTGAGTAATATCTGCACCACAACCTGAGTAATATCTGCACCACCACCTGAGTAATATCTGCACCACAACCTGAGTAATATTGCACCACAACCTGAGTAATATCTGCACCACAACCTGAGTAATATCTGCACCAACACTGAGTAATATCTGCACCACTACTGAGTAATATCTGCACCACAACCTGAGTAATATCTGCACCACAACCTGAGTAATATCTGCACCACAACCTGAGTAATATCTGCACCACAACCTGAGTAATATCTGCACCACAACCTGAGTAATATCTGCACCACAACCTGAGTAATATCTGCCCACAACCTGAGTAATATCTGCACCACAACCTGAGTAATATCTGCACCACAACCTGAGTAATATCTGCACCACACTGAGTAATACTGCACCACACCTGAGTAATATCTGACCCACACCTGAGTAATATCTGCACCACAACCTGAGTAATATCTGCACCACACCTGAGTAATATCTGCACCACACCCTGAGTAATATCTGCACTACAACCTGAGTAATATCTGCACCAAGAACCTGAGTAATATCTGCACCCCACCTGAGTAATATCTGCACCACAACCTGAGTAATATTGCACCACAACCTGAGTAATATCTGCACCACAACCTGAGTAATATCGCATCCACACCTGAGTAATATCTGCACCACAACCTGAGTAATATGCCCACCACAACCTGAGTAATATCTGCACCACAACCTGAGTAATATCTGCACCACAACCTGAGTAATATCTGCACCACAACCTGAGTAATATCTGCACCACAACCTGAGTAATATCGCACACACCTGAGTAATATCTGCACCACAACCTGAGTAATATCTGCACCACAACCTGAGTAATATCTGCACCACAACCTGAGTAATATCTGCACCACAACCTGAGTAATATCTGCACCACAACTGAGTAATATCTGCACCAAACCTGAGTAATATCGCACCACACCTGAGTAATATCTGCACCACAACCTGAGTAATATCTGCACACAACCTGAGTAATATCTGCACCACAACCTGAGTAATATCTGCACACAACCTGAGTAATATCTGCACCACAACCTGAGTAATATCTGCACCACACCTGAGTAATATCTGCACCACAACCTGAGTAATATCTGCACCACAACCTGAGTAATATCTGCACCACAACCTGAGTAATATCTGCACCACAACCTGAGTAATATCTGCACCACAACCTGAGTAATATCTGCACCACAACCTGAGTAATATCTGCACCACAACCTGAGTAATATCTGCACCACAACCTGAGTAATATCTGCACCACACCTGAGTAATATCTGCACACAACCTGAGTAATATCTGCACCACAACCTGAGTAATATCTGCACCACAACCTGAGTAATATCTGCACCACAACCTGAGTAATATCTGCACCACAACCTGAGTAATATCTGCACTACAACCTGAGTAATATCCTGCACCACAACCTGAGTAATATCTGCACCACAACCTGAGTAATATCCGCACCACAACCTGAGTAATATCTGCACCACAACCTGAGTAATATCTGCACTACAACCTGAGTAATATCTGCACCACAACCTGAGTAATATCTGCACACAACCTGAGTAATATCCGCACCACAACCTGAGTAATATCTGCACCACAACCTGAGTAATATCTGCACCACAACCTGAGTAATATCTGCACCACAACCTGAGTAATATCTGCACTACAACCTGAGTAATATCTGCACCACAACCTGAGTAATATCTGCACTACAACCTGAGTAATATCTGCACCACAACCTGAGTAATATCTGCACCACAACCTGAGTAATATCTGCACACAACCTGAGTAATATCTGCACCACAACCTGAGTAATATCTGCACCACAACCTGAGTAATATCTGCACCACAACCTGAGTAATATCTGCACTACAACCTGAGTAATATCTGCACCACAACCTGAGTAATATCTGCACCACAACCTGAGTAATATCCGCACCACAACCTGAGTAATATCTGCACCACAACTGAGTAATATCTGCACTACAACCTGAGTAATATTGCACCACAACCTGAGTAATATCTGCACTACAACCTGAGTAATATCTGCACCACAACCTGAGTAATATCTGCACCACAACCTGAGTAATATCTGCACCACAACCTGAGTAATATCTGCACCACAACCTGAGTAATATCTGCACTACAACCTGAGTAATATCTGCACCACAACCTGAGTAATATCTGCACCACAACCTGAGTAATATCTGCACCACAACCTGAGTAATATCTGCACCACAACCTGAGTAATATCTGCACCACAACCTGAGTAATATCTGCACCACAACCTGAGTAATATCTGCACACAACCTGAGTAATATCTGCACCACAACCTGAGTAATATTGCACCACAACTGAGTAATATCTGCACCACAACCTGAGTAATATCTGCACCACAACCTGAGTAATATCTGCACCACAACCTGAGTAATATCTGCACACAACCTGAGTAATATCTGCACTACAACCTGAGTAATATCTGCACTACAACCTGAGTAATATCTGCACACAACCTGAGTAATATCTGCACCACAACCTGAGTAATATCTGCACCACAACCTGAGTAATATCTGCACCACAACCTGAGTAATATCTGCACCACAACCTGAGTAATATCTGCACCACAACCTGAGTAATATCTGCACCACAACCTGAGTAATATCTGCACCACAACCTGAGTAAATCTGCACCACAACCTGAGTAATATCTGCACCACAACCTGAGTAATATCTGCACACAACCTGAGTAATATCTGCACCACAACCTGAGTAATATCTGCACCACAACCTGAGTAATCTGCACCACAACCTGAGTAATATCTGCACCACAACTGAGTAATATCTGCACCACAACCTGAGTAATATCTGCACCACAACCTGAGTAATGTCTGCACCACAACCTGAGTAATATCTGCACCACAACCTGAGTAATATTTGCACCACAACCTGAGTAATATCTGCACCACAACCTGAGTAATATCTGCACCACAACCTGAGTAATATCTGCACCACAACCTGAGTAATATCTGCACCACAACCTGAGTAATATCTGCACTACAACCTGAGTAATATCTGCACCACAACCTGAGTAATATCTGCACCACAACCTGAGTAATATCTGCACCACAACCTGAGTAATATCTGCACCACTACTTGAGTAATATCTGCACCACAACCTGAGTAATATCTGCACCACAACCTGAGTAATATCTGCACCACAACCTGAGTAATATCTGCACCACAACCTGAGTAATATCTGCACCACAACCTGAGTAATATCTGCACCACAACCTGAGTAATATCTGCACCACAACCTGAGTAATATCTGCACCACAACCTGAGTAATATCTGCACCACAACCTGAGTAATATCTGCACCACAACCTGAGTAATATCTGCACCACAACCTGAGTAATATCTGCACCACAACCTGAGTAATATCTGCACCACAACCTGAGTAATATCTGCACCACAACCTGAGTAATATTGCACCACAACCTGAGTAATATCTGCACCACAACCTGAGTAATATCTGCACCACACACCTGAGTAATATCTGCACCACAACCTGAGTAATATCTGCACCACAACCTGAGTAATATCTGCACCACAACCTGAGTAATATCTGCACCACAACCTGAGTAATATCTGCACCACAACTGAGTAATATCTGCACCACAACCTGAGTAATATCTGCACCACAACCTGAGTAATATCTGCACCACAACCTGAGTAATATCTGCACCACAACCTGAGTAATATCTGCACCACAACCTGAGTAATATCTGCACCACAACCTGAGTAATATCTGCACCACAACCTGAGTAATATCTGCACCACTACTTGAGTAATATCTGCACCACTACTTGAGTAATATCTGCACCACAACCTGAGTAATATCTGCACCACAACCTGAGTAATATCTGCACCACAACCTGAGTAATATCTGCACCACAACCTGAGTAATATCTGCACCACAACCTGAGTAATATCTGCACCACAACCTGAGTAATATCTGCACCACAACCTGAGTAATATCTGCACCACAACCTGAGTAATATCTGCACCACAACCTGAGTAATATCTGCACCACAACCTGAGTAATATCTGCACCACAACCTGAGTAATATCTGCACACAACCTGAGTAATATCTGCACTACAACCTGAGTAATATCTGCACTACAACCTGAGTAATATCTGCACTACAACCTGAGTAATATCTGCACTACAACCTGAGTAATATCTGCACTACAACCTGAGTAATATCTGCACTACAACCAAGTAATTTCTATATTTACATCTATTTATATTATCAATCATCCATATTATTTATATCATTTATATGTACATCAGTATTTTTTAGAATCCTCTACAATGATTTTTGTCTTATTTTCTCGTACAGTTGGTAATATTAATTATTGTTTTGTGTTAGTTACCATTCGTGAAAGGTACTTGTCGACAGACCCTTGGCCTGTTTAGTGTGTGTTTGTTTGTGTACTAACTTATTTGTACTCACGGTATTTGTGGTAGCAGGAGTCCGTCACAGCTCGTGTGACCGGACTCCTAGCTCCCATACAGTGTCCAACACAACCCAGGGATGGTTTCTGTTTCTCTGGAAGTCATGCTGTTATTCGAAGCGATAAATGTTATGTGAGCTTCGTGTAGACCCTGAAAGCCAATTGACTGTTGATACCATAGAGAAATACGTTTACAGAAGGTGAACGTCCACGGTGTTTATCCGCCATTGTGAACCTGATTGAGGATTCTAGGAAGAGTTGATTTTGTTAAGGCGTAGAGTGTGTCGAGTCAGTTGGGTACAATAACAGTGATATTGTCCATTTATCGCAGCCGAGTTACTCTACTAGAGAGCTGTATTTACAGTCATCGCCTCTAGGTGTTGCAAGTACGGATTAGCCAGGACCTCACTGAGAGGTGAACCATGACCATCCCAA
>NC_069423.1:12275009-12280056 GCF_026875155.1 Cherax quadricarinatus | reverse complement strand
TTATCAAGTGGGGGTTTCCCAAACAGGTGTCCCATCATAGGGGCCTGCATACAGGGTGTACGTGTTTTGAATGATTCCTTACAAAGGTATCGAATGCTGTTCTCAGGTTTGCCAGGCGCCCATATGCTGCAGCAGTTATCTGATTGATGTGTGTTTCCCGGAGACATGCTCGGTGTTATACTCACCCCAAGATCTTTCTCCTTGAGTGAGGTTTGCAGTTTTTGGGCCCACCTAGCCTATACTCTGTCTGTGGTCTCTGTGCCCTCCCCTCTTCATGACTTTGCATTTGGCAGGATTTAAATTCGAGAAGCCATTTGCTGGCCCAGGTGCCCAGTCTGTCCAGGTCTCTTTGAAGTCCTCCCTGGTCCTCATCAGATTTAATTCTCCTCATTAACTTCACATCATCTGCAAAACGGGACACTTCTGAGTCAAACCTTCCTATGTCGTTCACTTTACCAAAAATAGCACTGGTCCTAGGACCGACCCCTGTGGGACCCCGCTCGTCACAGGTGCCCCTGTGATACATCATTACTTTACCATGACTGTTGTTGCCTCCCTGTCAGGTATTCTCTGATCCATTGCAGTGCCCTTCCTGTTATGCGCTGATGCTCAAACTTCTGCACTAATCTCTTGTGAGGAACTGGGGTAAAAGGGCCCTTCTTGCAGCCCAAGAAGATGCGATAAACCCCACCCTCTTCTCTTTGTCTTACTTCTGTTATTTTATCATAAACTCCAGAAGGTTTGTGAACAGGATTTCCCTTCGTGATCCGTGCGGGTTTTGGCATTTATACTCCTGTTCCGTTCCAGGTGCTCCACCACTCTCCTCCTGAAAATTTTCTCCATAATTTTGCATACTATACCCCGTCAAGGGACACAGGTCATAGTTAGTGCCTCTTTTCTGTCTCCCTTTTTTAAAAATGGGAAACTACATTTGCCGTCTTCCCTACCTCAGGTAGTTGCCCCGTTTCCAGGGATGTGTTGAAGATTGTGGTAAGTGGCACGCACAAAATATCTGCTCCTCTTAAGGACCCACGGGGAGATGTTGTCTGGTCCCATTGCCTTTGGGTATCGATGTCCCTTAGCAGTTTCTTCACCTCCTCCTCATCTTTTATGTATGTCGTCCAACACTTGTTGGTGTATTCTTGTGGTGTCCCCCTCTGGTCTGGGCCCCCCCGAGTCCTTCCCGTCTCTACTGTAAATACTTCCTTAAATCTCGTGTTGAGCTCCTCACATACCTCTTGATCGTTTCTTGTGAGTTCTCCACCTTCTTTCCTCAGCTTATCACCTGTGTGTGTGTGTGTGTGTGTGTGTGTGTGTGTGTGTGTGTGTGTGTGTGTGTGTGTATACTCCCCAATTGTACTCACCTAATTGTAGTTGCAGGGGTCGAGTCATATCTCCTGGCCCAGCCTCTTCACTGGTCGATACTAGGCATGGTGAATGCGTGTGAGTGTGTGGTTTGTGTGTGTGTGTGTGTGTGTGTGTGTGTGTGTGTGTGTGTGTGTGTGGGGTTGTGTGTGTGTGTGTGGGGTGTGTGTGTGTGTGTGTGTGTGTATGTGTGTGTATGTGTGGTGTGGTGTGTGTGTGTGTGTGTGTGTGTGTGTGTGTGTGTATGTTTGTGAATGTGGTTGTGGTGTGTTGTGTTTTGTGAGTGTGTGGGTGGTGTGTGTGTTATTTGGTCATCAGATTTACGTCCACAAGCAAGTGAACAAAAACGGGTTTTTTCCGCTGGGGAACTTTTTAATAAATTTCCAAATTTCTGTGTGTTCTCCCGCTTCCTTCACCCCAGAGATTCTTTCTCCCGGGTTTCCTTCATCCCAAAAAGATTATTCCCAGTTTTCCCTTCATCCCGGAGATTCACCTCCCAGTTTCCCTTCACCCCAGAGATTAAACCTCCCGCTTCCTTCTCCCAGAGTTTCTCCCCCCAGTTTTCTTCATCCCAGGATTCATCTCCAGCTTCCTTATCAAGAAATCATCTCCCACCCTCCTTCACCCCAGGATTTTTCCCCCGCCCCCTTTTCACCCAGAGAATAAACCCTCCCACCCCCCTTTCCCTTTAGGATTCTTTTCCCACGAGATTTATCTTGGGGGTTGTGTTTCCCTTTTGTGACAATACTGTATACAGTATGATATTTCGTTATGTATAAACTATGGGTTACCTGTGTATATACACTGTACTTTTGTGTATGTAAAAAACTAAATTACCTGTGTGTGTTTTAACTACCTTCATCACTATCCCCTGTCTTCCAAAACCAAAAACCCAGAAACTACACTGGTACTTTTTGCGTAAAAGGAGAGAGAAAAGAGAGAGGAGAGAGAGAGAGAGAGAAAAGGAGAGAGAGAGAGAGGAAGAGAGAGAGAGAGAGAGAGAGAGGAGGGGAGAATTTTTTATTTGCACTAGGGGTTGGGGGGAAAGAAGTGTTTGGAGGGGGTTTGTGGGGGGGGGGGGGGGAGGGTAGAAAATTTGGGGGAGGGGGGTGAGGGGATCATGGAGACAGAAGGGATGTAAAAAGGGGGAAAGGGGGGGTTGAAAAGGGGGGGTGGGGGGGGGAAAGGGGGGGGGGGGGGGAAAGTGTTTTACCTTGTTGGTTCACCTTACAGTCTGTTTTATGTCACCCGGTTTCAATGTTGGGTCATGTTGTATTAGTGTGTGTATGGGTGTGTGTGTTTTGTGGTGTGTGTGATGTGTGTATGTTTGCTAGTAGCGAAAAGGGTTTGGGTTTTTTGGTTTTTACCTGACCAGCTTTATTACTCGCCCTGACGGGGTTCAAATTTAACAGCCCCTCGTTGGGGGGGGTTGAAAATCTAACAACCAAAATCGCCCTGGTTTGGGGGTTGAAATCTAACAGCCACTCGCTTGCAAAGCCCACGGCCTAGTAAAGGCTATTTCGAAGGTAACTCGTCTTTACTTGTTTGGTTGTTCCCCTCTCCTTTATTTTAGGCCGTTTGCAAGGTGACTCCCCTGCTGAGGGAGGTCACAACAGGAACAGAATTGATTTTAAGAACGATTTCCCGAAGGATGATAGTCGTACTTTATGCACAAAAGTACGACTGATTAGGGGATCATGGTCGTACGTCAGGAAAAACGTACATGACTGGGCATAGGGTGGTCATGGTTTTAAATTAGGAACAAGTTCCCCACTGACTTAGGGGGGTATGGTTTACGTCGGAAAAACGTACCCACTGACTCTAGGGTGGTTTATGGTCGTACTTCAGGAACAACGTACGGGCTGCCCCTAGGGTGGTCATGGTCGTTCGTCAGGAACGGGGGTTTTTGATTGGGCTCTGGGGTGGTCCCTGGTGTTAAAATTTATGAACGGAAAACCAAATTTTTTTCTTACAGTTTTTTTAAAGGGTCGTTACCATCACATGATGCCCCCTGTACCCGCCCACCTGGTTTCTACCCCCCCCCACCTGCAACCCAAATGCGGTGGCCCCGACCCCCTACAAAAATCAAAACTACCTTCAAAACCCTTGCAACTACATAAACTTTCCCCCCTTACAAAAACCCCCTTACCACCACCTTCCCCACCTTCCACCCCCAACCTACCCCACCCACCCCACCACCCCCACCAACCCACCCCCCCCACACCCCCTACAAACCCCCTACCACCTTTACCACCACCCCCCAAACCACCCCTTAACCACCTTCCCCACCCCCCACCACCCCCCACCTCCACCCTTCCCCCCCACACACCACCCACCCCCCTTCCACACCCCCCCACCTACCACCCACACCCACCACCACCCCACCACCTTCACACACCACCCACCCCCACCTACCCCCCCCCCTCCCACCACCCCTACCAAAACCCCCTACCACCTTCCCCCCACCCACCACCACCTTCCCCTCCACACCACCCAAACCCCCACCCCCCACCACCACCCCCCCACCCCCTTTCCCCACCCTTCACACACCCCCTACCCCCACCTACCAAACCCTTACACACCACCTCCCCCACCCCCACCTTCCCCAACCCCCCTTACCACCCCCTACCACCCCTTTACACACCCTAAACCCCCCTACCCCCACCCACCTCCCCCAACCCACCCCCTTCCCCCAAACCCCCTACCAAACCCCCCCCACCTTACCCCCCCTACCCCTTCAAAACCCCCCCCCCACCCCCTTCAACACCACCTACCCCCACCTCCACCCCCCCCCTCCCCCCACCCCCACCACACCTAACCCACCCTTCACCCCACCACTTCCACCACCACCACCTTACACCCCACCTCCCCCACCCTTTACACACCACCTACCCCCACCAAACCAAACCTTTAACCCCCACCCACCACCACCTACCCCCCCTTTACCCACCACCTACCACACCTACCACCTTCACACACCACCTACCACCACCTAAAACCTTCCCCCAAACCACCCCCCCACCACCTAAACCACCTTCCACAAAACCACCCCCCACCCCTTCACCCACCACCCCCACACCTACCCCCCTTTACCACACCACCTACCACCCACCACCCCCCTTCCCCCACCACCCCTTAAAACCACCTACACCTTCACACCCCTACCCCCACCTTTCCACCTTCACACCCCACCTACCCCTTACACCCACCCACCCCCACCTACCACCCTTACACACCACCCACCACCCCCTACCCCTTCCACACCCCCCTACCACCACCTACCACTTCACACCCACCTACACCTTCCCCCACCACCCCCTACCACTTCACACACCACCTAAACCCCCTTTCCACCCTCCCCCACCACCACCTTACCACCACTACCCCCTTCCCAAAACCAACCCACAAAACCCCCCTACCACCTTCACAACCCCCCTTAAAAAAAACCCCCCCCCCCCACCTACCACCTTCCCCACACCCACCTTTTCCCCCCAAAACCTTTCCCCACCACCACCCCCCAAAACCCCCCATTTCCACCTTCCCCCCCCCCCCCCCAAAAAAAAAAACCACCCCCCCCCCCCCTAAACCACCACCCCCACCCCCAACCCCCCTACCCACCAAACCCCCAACCCAAAAAGGTAATTTAGTCACAACACGGAGGGGTTTTGAAAGGGGCTTGTTC
>NC_069423.1:12262509-12270009 GCF_026875155.1 Cherax quadricarinatus | reverse complement strand
CTTGCCGGCAGTCTAGCAGTTGTGCGCCCAGTGCTCAGCCAGTGTTCATTATTCCAGCACAACGACAGGCCAGCACCTTTTATGGGTAAAAGAAATCACTATCAAAGAAAACTTTCATCTCAGCTCCCTGAGTGTCGCGGTCTCCTCATCAACACCTGCCGGTGAACCTTTGCTGATGCAGCGAGAAAACCACAACACAACTGCCGGCAAGAAAAATAAAACGAAACAAAACTGATTCGCCAATAGTGTTGTAGACTCCTTCCTCACCACACCACCACGGCAACCTGAGCCAGCAGATATAGCAAGATTGCCTCTGCAACACACGCACACATAACTGCGCCACACATGATCAAGGATACTCAAAGCTGAAGATCCAAAGAGTGTGGTGTATTCCCCTTGATTGTGTAGTGGATGCAGACATCAAACACGCAGCATCCGGAGTTCATCCAGGAGATGGTAGCTCTAACTGTTCAACACTGCGAGAAGAGTTTGTGGCAATCCAGCGAACACTAACCTTACAGAACCGTCGTCATTGTGTTGTTCTTGACACAGATGCCCAGTTGCTACAACACTAAAGACTGCTGGAACACGTACATACTCTTAACTTCTCCTGGAAATAAAGCAATACTCGGTACCATGCTAAACCTAGCGAGCATCCTGAGAAATGAACATTCAGACACATGTGCAACAGTTGGGTATCTTTATTGATGACACGTTTGGCCTACACAGTAGGTTTTTTCGGTCAAATACAAAGGGAGCAGTAGTTATGAAATATAGGCGATGTAATCAGTCCATCAATCAAGGTTCGTGGACTTACTGCATCAATAAAGGTACCCAACTGTCGTACATGTATCTTAATCTTCAACTTGTCGGTATTATATCCCATTTTCAATAATCCTTAGAAATGATTAGACGACTCTGTTAAAATATCCACAAGACAGGAGTGGAAAATTAACCCCTATACTAATTAACCAGAGAGAGAGAGAGAGATAAAAATCAAAGCACCTCGGGACATACACGACCAGTTCTCAGTCATACATCAAGATGAGACTCTGTATATTATATTACAAGCCAGGTCTCACTGGTTAGCAGGCACCTCAGCAGACAGCAGTGCAAAGCAATGCGCCTCCTGCACCTTGAATACCTCTCCAAATATGGGAGAGTTGAGAAATGCTGGCGAAGAACAATGCCACCACTGGCGAACTGAGATTCATGTTGACGCCAGCACCTCACAAGGAAGTAGCCAGACCTGTTGTGTGTTTTGTGCGGGACACTAGTGCCCATCTCAGAGACACAACTAAATCATGTCTTACCATTGGCACCAAAATGATGGAGAAAGACAAGTGCTGTACCACAGGAACACTGTCTTAGTTGGCAGGTAGAGCGCAACACAAGATGGGTAGCATAAACGCGCGTAGACGAGAATAAGACGTTAGTAAAGCAACGTATCGCCCAAGGAGAGCGTAATGTATCACCCATAATTTGTATTACGTCGTCAGAGACCAGATTCCCTAAACAAGGAGAGTTTTAAGAAAGTTGCTAATACTTGACTAGCGTAGTTCCCCCAGATAAAAACATCGACATCCACACTGAAAACATTTCTTCACGGCCCGGTGGCCTGGTGGCTAAAGCTCCCGCTTCACACACGGAGGGCCCGGGTTCGATTCCCGGCGGGTAGAAACATTTCGACACGTTTCCTTACACTATTGTCCTGTTCACCTAGCAGCAAATAGGTACCTGGGTGTTAGTCGACTGGTGTGGGTGGCATCCTGGGGGACAAGATTAAGGACCACAATGGAAATAAGTTAGACAGTCCTCGATGACGCACTGACTTTCTTGGGTTATCCTGGGTGGCTAACCCCCCGGGGTTAAAAATCCGAACGAAATCTTATCTTATCTTATCTTATCAGAGCAGTGAATGGATTGATGGAAAGGAATCGTAGATGTAGTTTGTGCTACAACTACTGAAAACCGAAAAAAAATGGCCGATCATACAAGAGACAGATGAAGTCAGCATCAGGAGGCTGGCGCAGGGTGACCTCCAGGAAGTGACCTCAGAGATTCACCTCCCTCCAGGTGAGAGACGATCAGTGAGGCTGGGAAAGAAAGTCTGTGGGAGCAGAGGGGAGGGAGAGGTAGATAAGAGATGGGGGTGACTTGGTGTGGAGTGGAGTGTTTAGGAACAAGAGTTGCACCTGTACCACTCCATCTCTCACGGATCCTTATAGCTGTCAACAAGTGGTGAAGGCAAACCTCGCGCAGAGTTTCAGGAGTGGGTACGGCAAGGCCCGAGAAGCACCATGTGAGTGTTGTGGGAGGAAGTGCTGAGAGGCAGCTCTGAACGTCGCAGTAACAGCGTCAGGAAAGACAAAGTCTTCCTTGTGTGGGAACAATCATGTTTTAAATCACCCTGTGCCACCACAGGTTGGCACTACCCAGACACCAGAGGTCCTCCTGATCTCTTGGCACCCATCCACCAACTACAGAGACAAAGGCCTATAGGCTATCAATTTTTTTGCGGGAAGAGCAGGAAGAAAATTTGTGCTGATTTGTTGATAGTGTCTTGGCTGATAAATTAGACAACTGTGTGACGTTCCTCCACACAGTGGCTTCATCAGTCCTATACAAAGAAGAATGGTGAAAATCAGAAGAAGTTTGAGGTAATCAGTCCCTCAGCCTGGAGTCGATATAATCAGTCCATCAGTCTTGACAAGATTGAGGGACTGATTACCTCACTCTCCTTCCGATTTTCACCATTCTTTGTATAGGGCTGACGAAGCCACTGTGTGGAGGAACGTCTCAGGGAAGATACACAAGTGTCTAACGTATCAACTTGTCTGTTTTCTGAGGCGTTTATCTGCGTTAGTGTCATAATTACCCTAAAAAATCTATATGTAATATTAAATAATAAACTTGGTGTCAGTAAGACATTTAAGAAAATAATAACATGAGGAGGAAGGAGCACTGCAGCAGGTCTACTGTCCCAAACTAAGCAGGTTCACGCCACCTACTGGCCCAAACTAAGCAGGTTCAAGTCACCTACTGACCCAAACTAAGCAGGTTCAAGTCACCTACTGGCCCAAACTAAGTAGGTTCAAGTCATCTACTGGCCTAAGCTAGTCAGGTCCAAGTCACATCCACTTAAGAAGGAAGGAGCACTGCAGCAGGTCTACTAGCCAGATCAAATTCCATCGGTTAACTCATCTCAGAATAAGTTTTTGGTTGTAAAATCAGGGAATCTGTCCTGGGAAAAGTTTCTGTTCTGAAAACAATTTTCAACCTGAAAATGTACCGCCCCCGGGGGGGGGGGCGCAGCGCCCCCGCTAGACCCTCGCTCGGTACGTCTTTAGATAGATGACCTCATTTCTAGGCCTAAGGTGAATTATTATGAAGAGCATTCCTTGGTAATGCTTCAGGAAACACCACAAACGCCATAATACCACAAGCACCATAACACCACAAACACCATAATACCACAAGCACCATAACACCACAAACGCCGTAATACCACAAGTACCATAACACCACAAACACCATAATACCACAGGCACCATAACACCACAAACGCCATAATACCACAAGCACCATAACACCACAAACGCCATAATACCACAAGCACCATAACACCACAAACGCCATAATACCACAAGCACCATAACACCACAAACGCCATAATACCACAAGCACCATACACCACAAACGCCATAATACCACAAGCACCATAACACCACAAACGCCATAACACCACAAGCACCATAACACCACAAACGCCATAATACCACAAGCACCATAACACCACAAACGCCATAATACCACAGCACCATAACACCACAAACGCCATAATACCACAAGCACCATAACACCACAAACGCCATAATACCACAAGCACCATAACACCACAAACACCATAATACCACAAGCACCATAACACCACAAACACCATAATACCACAAGCACCATAACACCACAAACACCATAATACCACAAGCACCATAAACCACAAACGCCATAATACCCCAAGCACCATAACACCACAAACACCATAATACCACAAGCACCATAATACCACAAACGCCATAATACCACAAGCACCATAACACCACAAACGCCATAATACCACAAGCACCATAACACCACAAACACCATAATAACGCAAGCACCATAACACCACAAACGCCATAATACCACAAGCACCATAACACCACAAACACTATAATACCACAAGCAAACCCTAAGCCACAAACGCCATAATACCACAAGCACCATAACACCACAAACACCATAATACCACAAGCACCATAATACCACAAACGCCATAATACCACAAGCACCATAACACCACAAACACCATAATACCACAAGCACCATAACACCACAAACACCATAATACCACAAGTACCATAATACCACAAACGCCATAATACCACAAGACACCGTAACACCACAAACACCATAATACCACAAGCACCATAACACCACAAACACCATAATACCACAAGCACCATAATACCACAAGCACCATAACACCACAAACGCCATAATACCACAAGCACCATAACACCACAAACGCCATAATACCACAAGCACCATAACACCACAAACACTATAATACCACAAGCACCATAATGCCACAAACGCCATAATACCACAAGCACCATAACACCACAAACACCATAATACCACAAGCACCATAATACCACAAACGCCATAATACCACAAGCACCATAACACCACAAACGCCATAATACCACAAGCACCATAACACCACAAACACCATAATACCACAAGTACCATAATACCACAAACGCCATAATACCACAAGCACCGTAAAAACCACAAACACCATAATACCACAAGCACCATAACACCACAAAACACCATAATACCACAAGCACCATAATACCACAAGCACATAAACACCACAAACGCCATAATACCCAAGCACCATAACACCACAAACGCCATAATACCACAAGCACCATAACACCACAAACACCATAACACCACAAGCACCATAACACCACAAGCACCATAACACCACAAACACCATAACACTACAAGCACCATAACACCACAAGCACCATTACACCACAAACACCATAATACCACAAGCACCATAATACCACAAAAAGCCATAATACCACAAAACACCATAATACCACAAGCACCATAATACCACAAACGCCATAATACCACAAGCACCATAACACCACAAACACTATAACACCACAAGCACCATAACACCACAAACACCATAACACTACAAGCACCATAACACCACAAACACCATAATACCACAAGCACCATAATACCACAAACGCCATAATACCACAAACACCATAATACCACAAGCACCATAATACCACAAACGCCATAATACCACAAGCACCATAACACCACAAACACTATAACACCACAAGCACCATAACACCACAAACACCATAATGCCACAAGCACCATAATAACCACAAACGCCATAAACCACAAGCACCATAACACCACAAACACCATAACACCACAAACACCATAACACCACAAGCACCATAACACCACAAGCACCATAACATCACAAGCACCATAACACCACAAGCACCATAACACCACAAACACCATAACACCACAAGCACCATAACACCACAAGCACCAAAACCACAAAACCCATAAAACCACAAGCACCATAACACCACAAAACACCATAATACCACAAGCACCATAATACCACAAGCACCATAACACCACAAACTCCATAATACCACAAGCACCATAACACCACAAACGCCATAATACCACAAGCACCATAACACCACAAACGCCATAATACCACAAGCACCATAACACCACAAACGCCATAATACCACAAGCACCATAACACCACAAACACCATAACACCACAAGCACCATAACACACAAGCACCATAACACCACAAGCACCATAACACCACAAACACCATAACACTACAAGCACCATAACACCACAAGCACCATTACACCACAAACACCATAACACCACAAGCACCATAACACCACAAGCACCATAACACCACAAGCACCATAACACCACAAAAAACCATAACACCACAAGCACCATAACACCACAAACACCATAACACCACAAGCACCATAACACCACAAGCACCATAACACCACAAGCACCATAACACCACAAGCACCATAACACCACAAACTCCCCCACCGTATGAGCTGGTTCTTAAAACATTACGAGGTGGATCTGAAAGGAAGCTCCAGCTCCCGGCCTAATGGCCAGAAGCTGTACTGAGCGGGTCACATGACCAGCGTCAAGCAGAAATTCTCAAATTTCTTCCTGACGGGTAAGATGTTGCTACAGGAAGGTCCTGTGTTGTGCAAGATTAAGGAATCTGACCCGTAGTGTTGCAAGACGGAGGAATTTGACCCGTAGTGTTACAGGACGGAAAAATCTGACCCGTAGTGTTGCAGGACGGAAGAATCTGACCCGTAGTGTTGCAAGACGGAAAAATCTGACCCGTAGTGTTGCAGGACGGAAAAATCTGACCCGTAGTGTTGCAGGACGGAAGAATCTGACCCGTAGTGTTGCAGGACGGAAAAATCTGACCCGTAGTGTTGCAAGACGGAAGAATCTGACCCGTAGTGTTGCAGGACAGAAAAATCTGACCCGTAGTGTTGCAAGACGGAAAAATCTGACCCGTAGTGTTGCAGGACGGAAGAATCTGACCCGTAGTGTTGCAGGACGGAAGAATCTGACCCATAGTGTTGCAAGACGGAAGAATCTGACCCGTAGTGTTGCAGGACGGAAAAATCTGACCCGTAGTGTTGCAGGACGGAAGAATCTGACCCGTAGTGTTGCAGGACGGAAGAATCTGACCCGTAGTGTTGCAAGACGGAAAAATCTGACCCGTAGTGTTGCAGGACGGAAGAATCTGACCCGTAGTGTTGCAGGACGGAAGTATCTGACCCGTAGTGTTGCAAGACGGAAGAATCTGACCCGTAGTGTTGCAGGACAGAAAAATCTGACCCGTAGTGTTGCAAGACGGAAAAATCTGACCCGTAGTGTTGCAGGACGGAAGAATCTGACCCGTAGTGTAGCAGGACGGAAGAATCTGACCCATAGTGTTGCAAGACGGAAGAATCTGACCCGTAGTGTTGCAGGACAGAAAAATCTGACCCGTAGTGTTGCAAGACGGAAGAATCTGACCCGTAGTGTTGCAAGACGGAAGAATCTGACCCGTAGTGTTGCAGGACGGAAGAATCTGACCCGCAGTGTTGCAAGACGGAAAAATCCGACCCGTAGTGTTGCAGGACGGAAGAATCTGACCCGTAGTGTTGCAAGACGGAAAAATCCGACCCGTAGTGTTGCAGGACGGAAGAATCTGACCCGTAGTGTTGCAAGACGGAAAAATCCGACCCGTAGTGTTGCAGGACGGAAGAATCTGACCCGTAGTGTTGCAAGACGGAAAAATCCGACCCGTAGTGTTGCAGGACGGAAGAATCTGACCCGTAGTG
>NC_069423.1:12250009-12257509 GCF_026875155.1 Cherax quadricarinatus | reverse complement strand
GATATACACCGTGTGGGAGATATACACCGTGTGAGAGATATACACCGTGTGGGAGATATACACCGTGTGGGAGATATACACCGTGTGGGAGATATACACCGTGTGGGAGATATACACCGTGTGGGAGATATACACCGTGTGGGAGATATACACCGTGTGGGAGATATACACCGTGTGAGAGATATACACCGTGTGGGAGATATACACCGTGTGAGAGATATACACCGTGTGGGAGATATACACCGTGTGGGAGATATACACCGTGTGGAGATATACACCGTGTGGGAGATATACACCGTGTGAGAGATATACACCGTGTGGGAGATATACACCGTGTGAGAGATATACACCGTGTGAGAGATATACATCGTGTGGGAGATATACACCGTGTGGGAGATATACACCGTGTGGGAGATATACACCGTGTGGGAGATATACACCGTGTGAGAGATATACACGTGTGGGAGATATACACCGTGTGGGATATAACACCCTGTGGGAGATAAACACCGTGTGGGAGATATCACCGTGTGGGAGATATACACCGTGTGAGAGTTTTACCCGTGTGGGAGGGTATACAAACCCTGTTGGAAAATATACACCGTGTGGGAGATATACACCGTGTGGGAGATATACAAACCCTGTGGGAGATATACACCGTGTGGGAGATATACACCGTGTGGGAGATATACACCGTGTGGGAGATATTACACGCGTGGGAGATATACACCGTGTGGAGATTATACACCGTGTGAGAGATATACACCGTGTGGGAGATTTTACACCGTGTGGGAGATATACACCGTGTGGGAGATATAACCGTGTGGGGGATATACCGTGTGGGAGATTTTACACCGTGTGGGAGATATAAAACCGTGTGGGAGATACAAACCGTGTGAGAGATATACCGTGGGGAGATATACACGTGTGAGAGATATACACCGTGTGGGGGATATTCAAACCCTGTGGGGATTACACCGTGGAGTTAAAACATGTGAAGATATACACCGTGGAGAGATATACCCGTGTGGGAGATATACACCGTGTGGGAGAATATACACCGTGGTGGGGGATATTCCCGTGTGGGAGATATACACCGTGGGGGGAAAATTTTACACCGTGTGGGAGATATACAACCGTGTGGGAGTATACACCGTGTGGTGGATATACACCGGTGGGAGATATACACCCGTAGTGGGAGATATAACCGTGTGGGAGATTACACCGTGTGGGAGATATACACCCCTGTGGAGTTTTACACCGTGTGGGAGATATACACCGTGTGGGAGATATACACCGTGTGGGAGATATCACCGGTGGGAGATATACACCGTGTGGGAGATATACACCGTGGGGGATTACAAACCGTGTGGAGATATACACCGGTGGGGGAGATATACACCGTGGGAGATATAACACCGTGTGAGGAATATACCCGTGTGGGAGATATACCCGTGTGGGAGATATACACCCTGTGGGAGATATACACCGTGTGGGAGATATAACACCGTGTGGGAGGGTATAAACCGTGTGGGAGATATACACCGTGTGGGAGATAATACACCGTGTGGGAGATATACAACCGTGTGGGAGATATACCCGTGTGAGAGATATACCCGTGTGGGAGATATACACCGTGTGGGAGATATACACCGTGTGGGAGATATACACCGTGTGGGAGATATACACCGTGTGGGAGATATACACCGTGTGGAGATATACACCGTGTGGGGATATACACCGTGTGAGAGATATACACCGTGTGGGAGATATACACCGTGTGAGAGATATACACCGTGTGGGAGATATACACCGTGTGGGAGATATACACCGTGTGAGAGATATACCCGTTTGTGAGAGATATACACCGTGTGAGAGATATACACCGTGTGGGAGATATACACCGTGTGGGAGATATCACCGTGTGAGAGATTTTACACCGTGTGGAGATATACACCGTGTGGGAGATATACAAACCCTGTGAGAGATAATACACCGTGTGAGGATATACACCGTGTGGGAGATATACACCGTGTGGGAGAGATATACACCGTGTGGGAGATATACACCGTGTGAGAGATAACACCGTGTGGGAGATATACACCGTGTGGGAGATATACCCGTGTGGAGATAAACACCGTGTGGGAGATATACACCGTGTGAGAGATATACCACCGTGTGGGAGATATACACCGTGTGGGAGATATTTCACCCCTGTGGGAGATATACACCGTGTGGGAGATATACAAACCCTGTGGAGATATACACCGTGTGAGAGATATACACCGTGTGGGAGATATACACCGTGTGGGAGATATACACCGTGTGGGAGATATACAAACCCTGTGGAGATTTTACACCGTGTGAGAGAATACACCGTGTGAGAGATATACAACGTGTGGGAGATATACACCGTGTGGGGGATATACACCGTGTGGGAGATATACACCGTGTGAGAGATTACACCGTGTGAGAGAGATATACACCGTGTGAGAGATATACACCGTGTGGGAGATATACACCGTGTGGGAGATATACCCCCGTGTGGGAGATATACACCTTTTGGGGAGATATAAACCGTGTGAGAGATATACACCGTGTGAGAGATATACACCGTGTGGGGGGTATACACCGTGTGGGAGATATACACCGTGTGAGAGATATACACCGTGTGGGAGAATATACACCGTGTGAGATATACACCGTGTGGGAGATAATACACCGTGTGGGAGATATACACCGTGTGGGAGATATACACCGTGTGGGGATATACACCGTGTGGGGAGATATACACCGTGGGGAGATATACACCGTGTGGGAGATATACACCGTGTGGGAGATATACACCGTGTGGGAGATATACACCGTGTGAGAGATATACACCGTGTGGGAGATTTTACACCGGTGGGAATATACACCGTGTGGGAGGGTATACACCGTGTGGAGATATACACCGTGTGGGAGATATACACCGTGTGAGAGATATACACCGTGTGGGGGGATATACACCGTGTGGAGATATACACCGTGTGAGAGGATATACACCGTTTGGGAGATATACACCGTGTGAGAGATATAACACGTGTGGGAGATATACACCGTGTGGGAGATATACACCGTGTGGGAGATATACAACCGTGTGGGAGATATACACCGGTGAGAGATATACACCGTGTGGGAGATATACACCGTGTGGGAGATATACACCGTGTGGGGGATATACACCGTGTGGGAGATATACCCGTGTGAGAGATATACACCGTGTGGGAGATATACACCGTGTGGGAGATATACAACCGTGTGGGAGATATCACCGTGTGAGAGATATACACCGTGTGGGAGATATACACCGTGTGGAGAGATTAAAACAACCGTGTGGGAGATATACACCGTGTGGGAGAAAAACACCGTGTGGGAGATATACACCGTGTGGGAGATATACACCGTTGTGGGAGATATACACCGTGTGAGAGATAAAACACCGTGTGGGAGATATACACCGTGTGGGAGATATACACCGTGTGGGAGATATACACCGTGTGGGTGAAAACACCGTGTGAGAGATTACACCGTGTGGGAGATATACACCGTGTGAGAGATATACACCGTGTGGGAGATATACAAACCCTGTGAGGATATTACACCGTGTGGAGATATACACGTGTGGGAGATATACACCGTGTGGGAGATATACACCGTGTGAGAGATATACACCGTGTGGGAGATATACACCGTGTGAGAGATATACACCGTGTGGGAGATATACACCGTGTGGGAGATATACACCGTGTGGGAGATTTTACACCGTGTGGGGGGATATACAAACCCTGTGGGAGATATACAAACCCTGTGAGAGATATACACCGTGTGGGAGATATACACCGTGTGGGAGATATACACCGTGTGGGAGATATACACCGTGTGGGAGATATACACCGTGTGGGAGATATACACCGTGTGAGAGATATACACCGTGGGGGGAGATATACACCGTGTGGGAGATATACACCGTGTGAGAGATATACACCGTGTGAGGGGATATACACCGTGTGAGAGATTTAACACCGTGTGGGAGATATACACCGTGTGAGAGATATACACCGTGTGGGAGATATACACCGTGTGGAGATATACACCGTGTGGGAGATATACACCGTGGGAGAGATATACACCGTTTTGGGAATATACACCGTGTGAGAGATATACACCGTGTGGGAGATATACACCGTGTGAGAGATATACACCGTGTGGGAGATATACACCGTGTGGGAGATATACACCGTGTGGGAGATATACACCGTGTGGGAGATATACACCGGGGGGAGATATACACTGTGTGGGAGATAACACCGTGTGGGAGATATACACCGTGTGAGAGATATACACCGTGTGGGAGATATACACCGTGTGGGAGAATATACACCGTGTGGGAGATAACACGTGTGAGAGATATACACCGTGTGGGAATATACACCGTGTGAGAGATATACAAACCCTGGAGAGATATACACCGTGTGGGAGATATACCCCCGTGTGGGAGTATACCCCGTGGGGAGATTACACCGTGTGGGAGATATACACCGTGTGAGAGATATACACCGTGTGGGAGATATACACCCTGTGGAGATATACACCGTGGTGGAGATATACACCGTGTGGGAGATATAACCACCGTGTGGGAGATATACCACCGTGTGAGAGATATACACCGTGTGGGAGATATACACCGTGTGGGAGATATACACCGTGTGAGAGATATACACCGTGTGAGAGATAACAAACCCGGGGAGAGATATACCACGTGTGGGAGATAACACCGTGTGAGGGGATATACACCGTGTGGGGGATATCACCGTGTGGGAGATATACACCGTGTGGGAATATACACCGTGTGGGAGGTATACACCGTGTGAGAGATATACACCGTGTGGAGATATACACCGTGTGGGAATATACACCGTGTGGGAGATATTACACCGGGGTGGAGATATTTCACCGTGTGGGAGATTACACCGTGTGGGATATTTCACCGTTGTGGGGGAAAATATACACCCTGTGAGAGTATACAACCGTGTGAGAGATATACACCGTGTGGGAGATTATACACCGTGTGAGAGATATACACCGTTTTGGGAGATATACACCGTGTGAGAGATATACACCGTGTGGGAGATATACAAACCCTGTGAGAGATATACACCGTGTGAGAGATATACACCCTGTGGGAGATATACACCGTGTGGGAGATATACACCGTGTGAGAGATATAAAACCGGGGTTTAGAGATATACACCGTGTGGGAGATATACACCGTGTGAGAGATATACACCGTGTGAGAGATATACACCGTGTGGGAGATATACACCGTGGGGGGAGATATACACCCTGTGAGAGATATACACCGTGTGGGATATACACCGTGTGGGAATATACAACCGTGTGGGAGATATACACCGTGTGGGGGGATATACACCGTGTGGGAGATATACACCGTGTGGGAGATATACACCGTGTGAGAGATATACACCGTGTGGGAGATATACACCGTGTGAGAGATATACACCGATGTGAGAGATATACAACCGTGTGAGAGATATACCCGGTGGGAGATATACACCGTGTGGGGAGTATACACCGTGTGGGAGATTAACACCTGTGGGGGGGATATACACCGTGTGGGAGATATACACCGTGTGAGAGATATACACCGTGTGGGAGATATACACCGTGTGAGAGATATACACCGTGTGAGAGATATACACCGTGTGGGAGATATACACCGTGTGGGAGATATACACCGTGGGGAGATATACACCGGTGGGAGATATACACCCTGTGAGAGATATACACCGTGTGAGAGATATACACCGTGTGGGAGATATACACCGTGTGAGAGATATACACCGTGTGGGAGATATACACCGTGTGGGAGATATACACCGTGTGAGAGATATACATCGTGTGGGAGATATACACCGTGTGGGAGATATACACCGTGTGGGAGATATACACCGTGTGAGAGATATACACCGTGTGAGAGATATACACCGTGTGGGAGATATACACCGTGTGAGAGATATACCCGTGTGAGA
Source organism: Cherax quadricarinatus (assembly GCF_026875155.1). Classification (NCBI taxonomy): domain Eukaryota; kingdom Metazoa; phylum Arthropoda; class Malacostraca; order Decapoda; family Parastacidae; genus Cherax; species Cherax quadricarinatus. The sequence continues at coordinate 12,251,417 of NC_069423.1, read as the reverse complement.
GGATATACAAAACCCTGTGGGAGATATACACCGTGTGGGAGATATACACCGTGTGGGGATATACACCGTGTGGGAGATATACACCGTGTGGGAGATTTTACACCGTGTGAGAGATATACACCGTGTGGGAGATATACACCGTTTTGGGAGATATTTCACCGTGTGGAGATATACACCGTGTGGGGAGATATACACCGTGTGGGAGATATAAAACCGTGTGAGAGATATACACCGTGTGAGAGATATACACCGTGTGAGAGATATACACCGTGTGAGAGATATACACCGTGTGGGAGATATACACCGTGTGGGAGATATACACCGTGTGGGAGATATACACCGTGTGGGAGATATACACCGTGTGAGAGATATACACCGTGTGGGAGATATACACCGTGTGGGAGATATACACCCTGTTGGAGATATACACCGTGGGGAGAGATATACACCGTGTGAGAGATATACACCGTGTGAGAGATAAAACACCGTTGGAGAGATATACACCGTGTGAGAGATATACACCGTGTGGGAGATATACACCGTGTGGGAGATATACACCGTGTGAGAGATATACACCGTGGGGGAGAGATAATACACCGTGTGGAGATATACACCGTGTGAGAGATATACACCGTGTGGGGAGTTTTACACCGTGTTTAGAGATATACACCGTGTGGGAGATATACACCGTGTGGGAGATATACACCGTGTGGGAGATATACACCGTGTGAGAGATATACACCGTGTGGGAGAAATAATACACCGTGTGGGGATATACACCGTGTGGAGATATACACCGTGTGGGAGATATACACCGTGTGGGGATATACACCGTGTGGGAGATATACACCGTGTGGGAGATATACACCGTGTGGGAGATATTACACCGTGTGGAGAAATTACCCCCTGTGAGAGATATACAACCGTGTGGGGGAATACCACCGTGTGAGAGATATACACCGTGTGGGAGATATACACCGTGTGAGAGATAAAACACCGTGTGGGGATATACACCGTGTGGGGATATACACCGTGTGGGAGATATACACCGTGTGGGAGATATACACCGTGTGAGAGATATACACCGTGTGAGAGATATACACCGTGTGGGAGATATACACCGTGTGGGAGATATACACCGTGTGAGAGATATACACCGTGTGGGAGATATACACCGTGTGGGAGATATACACCGTGTGGGAGATATACACCGTGTGGGAGATATACACCGTGTGGGAGATATACACCCTGGAGAGATATACAACCCTGTGGGGGATATACAACCGTGTGGGAGATATACCCCCGTGTGAGAGATATACACCGTGTGGAGATATACACCGTGTGGGAGATATACACCGTGGGGAGAGATATACACCGTGTGGGAGATATACACCGTGTGAGAGATATA
>NC_069423.1:12210009-12245009 GCF_026875155.1 Cherax quadricarinatus | reverse complement strand
AGAGGTAAGACTGTATCTTACTAGGGAATTCTTGCCGGTACAAGAGGAGGTTCGTCAAGATGTGTTCCATAGGTAAAATGCTTTAAGTTTTGTATTATTGTGGAGGAAGTAGGTACAGACCACTGTTAATTATAATGAGAAGTAATTATGTTCGTGTCTGCCAGTGGTAAATTGCTGCTAGTAGACTAGTGACGAAAAAATCACTACTCAGCCATCACCTCTCCCATCACTTCTCCCTCTCCCTATCCTTCACCTTTCCCTCTCTCTCTATCCTCACCTTTCTCTCCTTTCCAGTTATAAAGTGTTCTAATTTCTGATTGTACCTCTCAGCATATATTCCCAACTCCTTTTTGTGCACCCTCTCTCTCTCTCTCTCTCACTCTCTCTCCTCCTCTCTATCCCAAAGTACTTTCTCTGCCTATCTCCATATTCCCAAGAACCTTCTGTGCCTCTCTATGTCCCTTCTCTGCCTTTCTCATCCCTAAGTACCTTCTCTCCCTCTCTCCTTATCCCCAAGTACAGTTGCTGCTTCTATCCTTCCCTTGCTATCCCCTCTCCGAGGCTCAGACAGATGTTAGCATCTCCAGCAAGCGCTCAGCTGTGTACTGACCAGACCCTGGATGCTACGGGAATTCCCTGTGTGGGATATCCCTTCGCAGGATATTCTTGTAAAGGGTATTCCCTGACATGGTATAACCGTGCAGCTTATCCTCTCACAGAATATACCCGTGAAGGATATCCTTTTGGAGGATATACTCGTGCAGGATGTTCTCTCGTAGGACATTCCGATACCTGGAAGTGCAGATGGAGTCATCTCAGACCAGCAGTAGTGGAACGCTATACCTGAATACACACACAAACCCTCACGATGAGCACACAAACCCACACATGGTGAACACACAAACCCACACATAGTGAACACACAAACCCACACGTTGAACATAAAACAAAATGAGTACTGTCTATTTCGGCCTCACATTGAGGCCCTTATTAGCAGTGAGATGACGTTATATACAGCACTTACGTTCCTCGTGTACTGCTTTACGTCCAAACACAGCCATTAGTCTTACTTACTTCATTAATATATATATATATATATATATATAATATATATATATATATATATATATATATATATATATATATATATATATATACTGTCTGAGAACAATAACATTTCAGCCTCGTGGCCTCGAAAAAAGTACTATTTAAAACTGAGAGATAGAGAAAATATCAACGGAACAATGGACTTTCACTACACGGCAATTTTCACAGCCTAAAAAAATGAAACGGGAATTAAAAGGCTGATCAGAAAATGCTCTGCCTAGGTGCTCTCAGTACTACTGAAAAATGGGTAACTATTAATTAGGTATCCAGAAAAAGGTAACTTCAAATGCGTGACTAAAAGTAAGTTGTCAGTGACCTGACGCACCTCAGTGACCTGACGCACCTCAGTGACCTGATGCACCTCAGTGATCTGACGCACCTCAGTGACCTGATGCACCTCAGTGATCTGACGCACCTCAGTGACCTGACGCACCTCAGTGACCTGATGCACCTCAGTGATCTGACGCACCTCAGTGACCTGACGCACCTCAGTGACCTGACGCACCTCAGTGACCTGACGCACCTCAGTGACCTGATGCACCTCAGTGATCTGACGCACCTCAGTGACCTGACGCACCTCAGTGACCTGACGCACCTCAGTGACCTGACGCACCTCAGTGATCTGACGCACCTCAGTGACACGACGCACCTCAGTGACCTGAGGCACCTCAGTGACCTGACGCGTCAGGTCACTGAGGTGCGTCACTGTAGGTCCAAGCTACCTACTGGCCCATGCTACGCAGGTCCAAGTTACCTACTGGCCCATGCTAGGTAGGTCCAAGCTACCTACTGGCCCATGCTAGGCAGGTCCAAGTTACCTACTGGCCCATGCTAGGCAGGTCCAAGTTACCTACTGGCCCATGCTAAGCAGGTTCAAGCTACCTACTGGCCCATGCTACGCAGGTCCAAGTTACCTACTGGCCCATGCTAGGCAGGTCCAAGTTACCTACTGGCCCATGCTAGGCAGGTCCAAGTTACCTACTGGCCCATGCTAGGCAGGTCCAAGTTACCTACTGGCCCATGCTAGGCAGGTCCAAATTACCTACTGGCCCATGCTAGGCAGGTCCAAGTTACCTACTGGCCCATGCTAGGCAGGTCCAAGTTACCTACTGGCCCATGCTAAGCAGGTCCAAGCTACCTACTGGCCCATGCTACGCAGGTCCAAGTTACCTACTGGCCCATGCTAGGCAGGTCCAAGTTACCTACTGGCCCATGCTAGGCAGGTCCAAGTTACCTACTGGCCCATGCTAGGCAGGTCCACGTTACCTACTGGCCCATGCTAGGCAGGTCCAAGTTACCTACTGGCCCATGCTAGGCAGGTCCAAGTTACCTACTGGCCCATGCTAGGCAGGTCCAAGCTACCTACTGGCCCATGCTAGGCAGGTCCAAGTTACCTACTGGCCCATGCTAGGCAGGTCCACGTTACCTACTGGCCCATGCTAGGCAGGTCCAAGTTACCTACTGGCTCATGCTAGGCAGGTCCAAGTTACCTACTGGCCCATGCTAGGCAGGTCCACGTTACCTACTGGCCCATGCTAGCCAGATCCAAGTCACATCCACTTAAGTGGCTAGGTATGGTGGAGAGACATAAACAATAATATCTAGTGTATATCTAGTGTATATCTAGTGTATATCTAGTGTATATCTAGTGTATATCTAGTGTATATCTAGTGTATATCTAGTGTATATCTAGTGTATATCTAGTGTATATCTAGTGTATATCTAGTGTATATCTAGTGTATATCTAGTGTATATCTAGTGTATATCTAGTGTATATCTAGTGTATACGTTGAGCCAGCACAGTAAATAATGCATGACAAGAGTAAATAAGAGTTGCGTAAATGTAATACATGGGATGTGAACACGCTCTTTAGTGTGGGAATTTATAACTGGGTCAAGGTCGTATACACAGAGGTGTGTATGCCTCAGTGTATATATACAGAGGTGTGTATGGCTCAGTATATATACATAGAGTTTATTTTAGTCCGTCCTTTAGGAATTAAGATATCCTCGACTGGTGGTGTGAAGGTCACCAGCAGTCTTAATGAGTCTCTTGTGGCAGACAGAGAGGAGCATGTGAGAGCAGTCTAGTGACACAGACAAGGTGTGGTAGTAAGATAAGATAAGATAAGATAAGATTTCGTTCGGATTTTTAACCCCGGAGGGTTAGCCACCCAGGATAACCCAAGAAAGTCAGTGCGTCATCGAGGACTGTCTAACTTATTTCCATTGTGGTCCTTAATCTTGTCCCCCAGGATGCCACCCACACCAGTCGACTAACACCCAGGTACCTATTTGCTGCTAGGTGAACAGGACAACAGGTGTAAGGAAACGTGTCGAAATGTTTCCACCCGCCGGGAATCGAACTCGGGCCCTCCGTGTGTGAAGCGGGAGCTTTAGCCACCAGGCCACCGGGCCAGTAAAAGCTACTACTACTACCACCATTACCACTACTGCTACTACCACCATTACCACTACTGCTACTACCACCATTACCACTACTGCTACTACCACCATTACCACTACTGCTACTACCACCATTACCACTACTGCTACTACCACCATTACCACTACTGCTACTACCACCATTACCACTACTGCTACTACCACCATTACCACTACTGCTACTACCACCATTACCACTACTACTACTACCACCATTACCACTACTGCTACTACCACCATTACCACTACTGCTACTACCACCATTACCACTACTGCTACTACCACCATTACCACTACTGCTACTACCACCATTACCACTACTGCTACTACCACCATTACCACTACTGCTACTACCACCATTACCACTACTGCTACTACCACCATTACCACTACTGCTACTACCACCATTACCACTACTGCTACTACCACCATTACCACTACTACTACTACCACCATTACCACTACTGCTACTACCACCATTACCACTACTGCTACTACCACCATTACCACTACTGCTACTACCACCATTACCACTACTGCTACTACCACCATTACCACTACTGCTACTACCACCATTATCACCACCACCACTACTACTACCACTACTACTACCCACACAAACTTCCACCTGTCTCCGTATTAGGACTGGAGAAGTCACTCGGGGCGAAACGTTTCCTTTAATAAATGTCCTGAACTGTACATAAGTGTCTTTTTTCCACAGGAGCAGGAGGTCGTACCATCACAGATGACAACCAATAGAGGGGTCGTACCACCACAGATGACAACCAGCAGGGAGTCGTACCAGCACAACCGGCAACCAGCAGGGGGTCGTATCAGCACAACCGGCAACCAGCAGGGGGTCGTACCAACACAACCGGCAACCAGCAGGGGGTCGTACCAGCACAACCGGCAACCAGCAGGGGGTCGTACCAGCACAGATGACAAGCAGCAGGGAGTCGTACCAGCACAGATGACAACCAGCAGGAGGTCGTACCAGCACAACCGGCAACCAGCAGGGAGTCGTACCAGCACAGATGACAACCAGTAGGGGGTCGTACCAGCACAACCGGCAACCAGCAGGAGGTCGTACCAGAACAGATGACAACCAATAGGGGGTCGTACCACCACAGATGACAACCAGCAAGGGGTCGTACCAGCACAACCGGCAACCAGCAGGGGGTCGTACCATCACAGATGACAATCAGCAGGGAGTCGTACCAGCACAGATGACAACCAGCAGGGGTCGTACCAGCACAACCGGCAACCAGCACGGAGTCGTACCAGCACAGATGACAACCAGTAAGGGGGTCGTACCAGCACAACCGGCAACCAGCAGGGGGTCGTACCAGCACAGCCGGTAACCAGCAGGGGGTCGCACCAGCACAGCCGGAAACCAGCATGGGGTAGTGCCAGCACAGATGACAACCGGCAGGGGGTCGTACCACTACAGATGACAGCCAGAAAGGGGTCGTACCTCAACAGATGGCAACCAGCAGAGATTCGTACCATCACAGATGGAAACCAGCAGGGGGTCGTACCAGCACAGTCAGCAACCAACAGGGGGTCGTACCACAACAGATGACAACCAGAAGGGAGTCGTACCAGCACAGATGACAACCAGCATGGGGGTCGTACTAGCACAGCCGGCAACCAACAAGCGTCGTATCAGCACAGATGACACCCAGCAAGGGGTCGTACCAGCACAGATGACAACCAGAAGGGGTCGTACCAGCACAGATGACAACCAACATAGGTCGTACCATAACAGATGACAATCAGCAGGGGATCGTACGACCACAGATGACAACCAGCAGGGGAGTCGTACCACCACAGATGGCAACCAGCAAGAGGTCGTACCAGCACAGATGACAACCAGCATGGGGTCGTATCAGCACAGATGACAATCAGCAGGGGAGTCGTACCACCACAGATGGCAACCAGCAAGAGGTCGTACCAGCATAGATGACAACCAGCAGGGGGTCGTACAAGCACAGATGATAATCAACAGGGTGGTCGTACAAGCACAGATGACAACGAGCAGGGTGGTCGAATCAGCACGGATGACAACCAGCAGGGGTCGTACCACCACAGATGGCAACCAACAGGGGGTCGTACCATCACTGATGACAACCAGCAGGGGGTCGTACCACCACAGATGACAACCAGCAGGGGGTCGTATCACCACAGACGACAATCAGCAGGGGGTCGTACTATCATAGATGGCAACCAGCAGGGGGTCGTACCAGCACATATAACAACCAGTAGGGGGTCGTATCACCACAGATGACAACCAGCAGGGGGTCGTATCACCACAGACGACAACGAACAGGGGGTCGTACCACCACAGATAACCAACAGGGGGGTTGTACCACCACAGATAACAACCAGCAGGGGGTCGTACCACCACAGATAACAACCAGCAGGGGGGGTAGTACCACCACAGATAACAACCAGCAGGGGGGGTAGTACCACCACAGATAACTTGCAGAGAGGGTCGCACCACCACAGATAACAACCAGCAGGGGGGTCGTACCACCACAGATAACAACCAGCAGGCGGGTCGTACCACCACAGATAACCAGCAGGGGGGTCGCACCACCACAGATAACAACCAGCAGGGGGGTCGTACCACCACAGACAACCAGCAGGGGGTCGTACCACCACATATAACAACCAGCAGAGGGGGTCGTACCACCGCAGATAACCAGCAGGGGGGTCGTACCACCACAGATAACCAGCAGGGGTTCGTACTACCACAGATAACAACCAGGAGGGGGGTCGTACCACCACAGATAACAACTAGCAGGGGGTCGTACCACCACAGATAACAACTAGCAGGGGGTCGTACCACCACATATAACAACCAGCAGGGGGTCGTACCATCACAGATAACAACCAGCAGGGGGTCGTACCACCACAGATAACAACCAGCATGGGGGTCGTACCACCCCAGATAACCAGCAGAGGGGGTCGTACCACCACATATAACAATCAGCAGGGGGTCGTACCACCACAGATAACAACCAGCAGGGGGGTCGTACCACCACAGATAACAACCAGCAGGGGGGTCGTACCACCACAGATAACAACCCGCAGGGGGTCGTACCACCACAGATAACAACTAGCAGGGGGTCGTACCACTACATATAACCAGCAGGGGGTCGTACCACCACATATAACAACCAGCAGGGGGGTCGTACCACCACAGATAACAACCAGCAGGGGGTCGTACCACCACAGATAACAACTAGCAGGGGGTCGTACCACCACATATAACCAGCAGGGGGGTCGTACCACCACATATAACAACCAGCAGGGGGGTCGTACCACCACAGATAACAACCAGCAGGGGGTCGTACCACCACAGATAACAACCAGCAGGGGGGTCGTTCCACCACAGATAACCAGCAGGGGGGTCGTACCACCACATATAACAACCAGCAGGGGGTCATACCACCACAGATAACCAGCAGGGGGTCGTACCACCACAGATAACAACCAGCAGAGGGGTCGTACCATCACAGATAACAACCAGCAGGGGGTCGTACCACCACAGATAACAACCAGCAGGGGGGTCGTACCACCACATATAACAACCAGCAGGGGGTCGTACCACCACAGATAACAACCAGCAGGGGGTCGTACCACCCCAGATAACAACCAGCAGAGGGGGTCGTACCACCACAGATAACAACCAGCAGGGGGGTCGTACCACCACAGATAACCAGCAGGGGGTCGTACCACCACAGATAACAACCAGCAGGGGGGTCGTACCACCACAGATAACAAACAACAGGGGGTCGTACCACCACAGATAACAACCAGCAGGGGGGTCGTACCACCACAGATAACCAGCAGGGGGTCGTACCACCACAGATAACAACCAGCAGGGGGGTCGTACCACCACATATAACAACCAGCAGGGGGTCGTACCACCACAGATAACAACCAGCAGGGGGTCGTACCACCCCAGATAACAACCAGCAGAGGGGGTCGTACCACCACAGATAACAACCAGCAGGGATGTCGTACCACCACAGATAACAACCAGCAGGGGGTCGTACCACCACATATAACAACCAGCAGGGGGTCGTACCACCACAGATAACAACCAGCAGGGGGTCGTACCACCACAGATGACCAGCAGGGGGGTCGTACCACCACAGATAACAACCAGCCGGGGGGGGTCGTACCACCACAGATAACAACCAGCAGGGGGGTCGTACCACCCCAGATAACAACCAGCAGGGGGTCGTACCACCACAGATGACAACCAGCAGGGGGTCGTACCACCCCAGATAACAACCAGCAGAGGGGGTCGTACCACCACAGATAACAACCAGCAGGGGGGTCGTACCACCACAGATAACCAGCAGGGGGTCGTACCACCACAGATAACAACCAGCAGGGGGGTCGTACCATCCCAGATAACAACCGGCAGGGGGGTCGTACCACCACAGATGACCAGCAGGGGGGTCGTACCACCACAGATAACAACCAGCAGGGGGGTCGTACCATCCCAGATAACAACCGGCATGGGGGTCGTACCACCACAGATGACCAGCAGGGGGGTCGTACCACCACAGATAACCGGCAGGGGGGTCGTACCACCACAGATAACAACCAGCAGGGGGGTCGTACCACCACAGATAACCGGCAGGGGGGTCGTACCACCACAGATAACAACCGGCAGGGGGTCGTACCACCACAGATGACCAGCAGGGGGGTCGTACCACCACAGATAACCGGCAGGGGGGTCGTACCACCACAGATAACAACCAGCATGGGGGTCGTACCACCACAGATAACCGGCAGGGGGGTCGTACCACCACAGATAACAACCAGCAGAGGGGTCGTACCACCACAGCCGGCAACCTTCTCTCCCACACAACTTCATCTATGCTCAGATAACTTCGCAGAAACGAAGTTTTTTTTTTTTTTCAGTTTGAGACATTTTTAGAAATTTGTGGCGAGGTCTGGTGTTAGGAACTTTAACGTCGAGTTGACGTAAATACTCTGTGCCACCCTCCACACAACACTCTTCAGTCTTAGTTAGTTTAGTATGTTTATTATGTACCCCATACCCATCCTGTTGGCGGTAGTCACCCCATACCCATCCTGTGGGCGGTAGTCACCCCATACCCATCCTGTTGGCGGTAGTCACCCCATACCCATCCTGTGGGCGGTAGTCACCCCATACCCATCCTGTGGGCGGTAGTCACCCCATACCCATCCTGTGGGCGGTAGTCACCCCATACCCATCCTGTGGGCGGTAGTCACCCCATACCCATCCTGTGGGCGGTAGTCACCCCATACCCATCCTGTGGGCGGTAGTCACCCCATACCCATCCTGTGGGCGGTAGTCACCCCATACCCATCCTGTGGGCGGTAGTCACCCCATACCCATCCTGTGGGCGGTAGTCACCCCATACCCATCCTGTGGGCGGTAGTCACCCCATACCCATCCTGTGGGCGGTAGTCACCCCATACCCATCCTGTTGGCGGTAGTCACCCCATACCCATCCTGTGGGCGGTAGTCACCCCATACCCATCCTGTGGGCGGTAGTCACCCCATACCCATCCTGTGGGCGGTAGTCACCCCATACCCATCCTGTGGGCGGTAGTCACCCCATACCCATCCTGTGGGCGGTAGTCACCCCATACCCATCCTGTGGGCGGTAGTCACCCCATACCCATCCTGTGGGCGGTAGTCACCCCATACCCATCCTGTGGGCGGTAGTCACCCCATACCCATCCTGTGGGCGGTAGTCACCCCATACCCATCCTGTTGGCGGTAGTCACCCCATACCCATCCTGTGGGCGGTAGTCACCCCATACCCATCCTGTGGGCGGTAGTCACCCCATACCCATCCTGTGGGCGGTAGTCACCCCATACCCATCCTGTGGGCGGTAGTCACCCCATACCCATCCTGTGGGCGGTAGTCACCCCATACCCATCCTGTGGGCGGTAGTCACCCCATACCCATCCTGTGGGCGGTAGTCACCCCATACCCATCCTGTGGGCGGTAGTCACCCATACCCATCCTGTTGGCGGTAGTCACCCCATACCCATCCTGTGGGCGGTAGTCACCCCATACCCATCCTGTGGGCGGTAGTCACCCCATACCCATCCTGTGGGCGGTAGTCACCCCATACCCATCCTGTGGGCGGTAGTCACCCATACCCATCCTGTGGGCGGTAGTCACCCCATACCCATCCTGTGGGCGGTAGTCACCCCATACCCATCCTGTGGGCGGTAGTCACCACATACCCATCCTGTGGGCGGTAGTCAAAAGGTTACAGAGGTACATAATTGGTCCAGGGACTGGACTCCAAAGTTTTGATAGCTGAGCAAGTTACAGAGGTAATGAACTCACAATTTACAAAGGTAATGAACTCACAATTTACAAAGGTAATGAACTCACAATTTACAAAGGTAATGAACTCACAATTTACAAAGGTAATGAACTCACAATTTACAAAGGTAATGAACTCCAGGTAGGTCTGGTCACAATCATGGCAAGTTACAAAGTATTTACAGATTACAGAGGTACGTACGTACTCTACAGTCGTCATGGTGAACTGCAGCATCCAGGACCGGTGGCCTGGTGGCTAAAGCTCCCGCTTCACACACGGAGGGCCCGGGTTCGATTCTCGGCGGGTGGAAACATTTCGACACGTTTCCTCACACCTGTTGTCCTGTTCACCTAACAACAAATAGGTAACTGGGTGTTAGTCGACTGGTGTGGGTCGCATCCTGGGGGACAAGATTGAGGACCACAATGGAAATAAGTTAGACAGTCCTCGATGACGCACCGACTTTCTTGGGTTATCCTGGGTGGCTAACCCTCCGGGGTTAAAAATCCGAACGAAATCTTATCTTATCTTATCTTAATATTGTGGCCAAGGTCACCAGTGATTTAGGAAAAAGGCGAATTTGATATGTGTGCGACACCTGAAGACGTCTCGCCAGCCGGTTTCATCAGTTCGGTACGGAGGTTATTAACTGGAGACAGTAGAAGATAAGGTTATCAGTCCCTCAGCCTTGGAAAGATAAATATAAATGCAGTATAATGAGATCCTTTAGTGACAACGTTTCGCCCACATAGTGGGATTTATCAAGTCATAAACAGATGTACCTGGGTGAATAGTATGAGTTGAAGAATTCGAGATATGTGGAGCCTCTGAGTGTCTTTATTTGTAGACGTTTCGCCCTCCAGTGGCTTTATCAATAATAATAATAATAATCTTTATCCCTACAAGTATATGATGCATCTTACACTGACCATAGCTGACATTAATGACTAATATATAGAAAGCCCCTTGTTATGCAGAGCATTTCGGGCCAATCAGGTTAATTTTGTCCACAGGATGAGACGCACACCAGATGACTAACACCCAGGTACTTATTTTACTGCTAGGTGAACAGGGACAGAAGGTGTCTTAAGGAAACACGTCCTAATGTTTCCACCCGTACCTGGGATCGACCCCCGGACTTCAATGTGTGAGCTAAGTGCGCTACCCACCCAGCTACGGGTCACCATGCTGTTTATGTAACCCGGAACATACGCGGCTGCACCTCGACATCTTTCAGACACTCCCGTCACACGTTTTGCATCAGTATTCACGGAGTAAATCTTTACGGCATCCTCAATTTTTTTTTACGAACACGGCTCTCAGCAAGAGCAAATTGCCCACTCACAATGCAGGAGCTGCAGCGTTATTTACAAGTACAGCCATTCATGGGAGCCACACTTGCTGCTCCTCAAACTTTTCCACTCATTTATTCCCCTTGAGAAACTCTTAAAAAAACTCACCGTGGATACCCTGGCCCTTTTTCTGCTCTAAAAAACAATAGTACTGAGGAAAAAAAAGGTATAAAAATGAATAGGTAAGATCTGGTACATACAGAACCGTGAATGTAAACACGGTGTTGAAACTGACAAGAGGACTCTCAGTGCAACTTTGTTGATCTGGCGTCGATATGATTGATGTTGTGGGGTTAGAACACATTGATACAGTGTAGGCTAGAACACATTAATACAGTGTAGGCTGGAAAATATTGTTACGGTGTAGGCTAGAAAACTTTGCTACAGTGTAGCCTAGAAAACACTGATACAGTGTAGGTTAGAAAACACTGATACAGTGTAAGTTAGAAAACACTGATACAGTATAGGTTAGAAAACACTGATACAGTGTAGGTTAGAAAACACTGATATAGTGTAGGCTAGAAAACATTGATACAGTGTAGCCTAGAAAACATTGATACAGTGTAGGCTAGAAAACACTGATATAGTGTAGGCTAGAAAACACTGATACAGTGTAGGCTAGAAAACACTGATACAGTGTAGGCTAGAAAACACTGATACAGTGTAGGCTAGAAAACACTGATACAGTGTAGGCTAGAAAACACTGATACAGTGTAGGCTAGAAAACGCTCTGAATGATGAGCTTAAATAGCACGAATTATACTTCAGAAATTAACTTAAGTTGGACTGGTAAATAAGATTGCTTAAGCCAGGAAGACTCGAACCCTGGGTTACTGAGATGCTAGGCTACTACAACAACCACTCAACCAACCACAACTCTGTAAATGTTGAGATGCTAGGCTACTACAACAACCACTCAACCAACCACAACTCTGTAAATATTGAGATGCTAGGCTACTACAACAACCACTCGACCAACCACACCTCTGTAAATATTGAGATGCTAGTCTACTACAACAACCACTCAACCAACCACACCTCTGTAAATGTTGAGATGCTAGGCTACTACAACAACCACTCAACCAACCACACCTCTGTAAATATTGAGATGCTAGGCTACTACAACAACCACTCAACCAACTACACCTCTGTAAATACGACTAAAAACGGTTGTGTTGATACTGTTATCCACAGTAGTTCGTTAGGAGTAATATCATGTCCGAATCTGTTCCTTAACTGGAAGGAGAGGCTGGAGAGGTCAGCTTATCTCCCCTCCCTTCTCTTCCATCTTTCTCTCTTCATTATTCAAACTGCAGTCACAAGTCTCAGCATCAAGGGCCAGTAGCCTCCACGTTCAGAGTCAACTAATACAACGACTCAAACTAAAACATTCGCAAAGACATATCAGTACCCAGACTGTGTTGTTGGCTGCTGCCCAGACACTGCATCATCCAGCTTCTCTCTGATTCTTCTCTAATTTGTAACTCCTCCTTCTGTTCCTCCTTCCTCTTCCTCTACCTCTTCCTCTTCATCCCTCCTCCTCCTCCTTCTCCTTTTCCTCTTCCTTCATTTTCCTCTTTCTCCTTCCTCTGTTTAATGTGTGATTTAGATAAAAAAAATAATTTAACAAAAGGGGAAGAAGAACGATAACAAGAGTAAGATAGATGGACAATGTAAGAAGTAAAAGTTAGAGGAATGCAATAAAAACATTTCTTCAGAGAACTGTGGAGTGAGATTTTAAAGGAGATAGATAGATAAGTAGGTAGATAGATAGATAGGTATATAGATAGACAGATAGATAGATAGATAGATAGATAGATAGAGAGAAAGAGAGAGAGAGAGAGAGAGAAGAGGAGAGAGAGAAAGAGGAGAGAGAGAGAGAGAGAGAGAGAGAGAGAGAGAGAGAGAGAGAGAGAGAGAGAGAGAGAGAGAGAGAGAGAGAGAGAGAGAGAGAGAGAGAGAGAGACAGACAGACAGAGAATGGCAAGAAAGAATCAATGAGAAGTCCCCAGACATCATAGCAGTTACAGAAACAAAACTCACGGAGACAATAACAGATGCAATCTTCCCACCAGGATACCAGATCATGAGGAAAGATAGAAGGGGCAGGGCGGGAGGTGGGGTTGCTCTGCTAGTAAAAAACAGATGGAAATTAGAGAAAATGGAAGGCATAGATTAGATGGGAGAAAGAGACTACATAGTAGGTACACTTCAGTCTGGGGAACACAAGGTGGTCATTGCAGTGATGTATAATCCACCACAGAACTGCAGGAGGCCAAGAGAGGAATATGAAGAGAGCAACAGAGCAATGGTGGACACACTTGCTGAGGTGGCAAGAAGAGCTCACTCCAGCAGAGCAAAGTTGCTGGTTATGGGGGATTTCAACCACAGGGAGATTGACTGGGAAAACCTGGAGCCACATGGGGGTCCCGAAACATGGAGAGCCAAGATGATGGACGTGGTGCTGGAAAACCTCATGCACCAACATGTTAGGGACACTACCAGAGTGAGAGGGGAGGATGACCCAGCAAGATTGGACCTTGTGTTCACCCTGGGCAGTTCAGACATTGAGGACATCACGTATGAGAGTCCCCTAGGAGCTAGCGACCACGTGGTTCTGTGCTTTGAATATATAGTAGAGCTGCAAGTGGAGAGAGTAACAGGAGCTGAATGGGAAAAGCCTGACTATAAAAGAGGGGACTACATAGGGTTGAGGAACTTCCTGCAGGAGGTCCAGTGGGACAGAGAACTGCCAGGAAAACCAGTAAATGAAATGATGGAATATGTAACAACAAAATGCAAGGAGGCAGTGGAAAGGTTTATTCCCAAGGGCAACAGAAACAACGAGAAGACCAGAACGAGCCCCTGGTTTA
The DNA here is from genome assembly GCF_026875155.1 of Cherax quadricarinatus. NCBI lineage: Eukaryota > Metazoa > Arthropoda > Malacostraca > Decapoda > Parastacidae > Cherax > Cherax quadricarinatus. The sequence continues at coordinate 12,230,875 of NC_069423.1, read as the reverse complement.
CCCGACGGTGTAAGGAGGCAAAAACAAAGTGCAATAGAGAATGGAAAAAGTACAGAAGGCAGAGAACACACGAAAATAGGGAGATAAGTCGCAGAGCCAGGAACGAGTACGCACAGGTAAGGAGCGAGGCCCAGCGACAGTATGAAAATGACATAGCATCGAAAATCAAGACTGACCCGAAACTGTTGTATAGCCACATCAGGAGGAAGACAACAGTCAAAGACCAGGTGATCAGATTAAGGACAGAAGGTGGAGAACTCACAAGAAATGACCAGGAGGTATGTAAGGAGCTGAACAGGAGATTTAAGGAAGTTTTTACAGTAGAGACAGGAAGGGCTGTGGGAAGACAGCACAGAAGGGAACATCAAGAGGGAATATACCACCAAGTGTTGGATGACATACGAACAACCGAGGAGGAGGTGAAGAAGCTGCTAAGTGACCTTGATACCTCAAAGGCGATGGGACTGGACATCTCCCCATGGGTCCTTAGAGAAGGAGCAGAGATGCTGTGCGTGCCTCTAACCACAATCTTCAACACATCCCTTGAAACTGGGCAACTACCTGAGAAATGGAAGACAGCTAATGTAGTCCCCATATTTAAGAAAGGAAACAGAAACGAGGCACTAAACTACAGACCTGTGTCTCTGACATGTATTGTGTGCAAAGTCCCTGGAGAAGATTATCAGGAGGAGAGTGGTCGAACACCTGGAAAGGAACAAGATTGTAAATGAAAACCAGCATGGGTTCATGGAAGGCAAATCTTGTATCACAAACCTCCTGGAGTTTTATGACAAGGTAACAGAAGTAAGACACGAGAGAGAGGATGGGGTTTATTTTCATTTTCCTAGACTGCAGGAAGGCCTTTGACACAGTTCCCCACAAGAGATTAGTGCAGAAGCTGGAGGATCAGGCGCATGTAACAGGGAGGGCACTGCAATGGATCAGGGAATACCTGACAGGGAGGCAGCAACGAGTCATGGTACGTGAAGAGGTATCACAGTGGCGCCTGTGACGAGCGGGTCCCACAGGGGTCAGTTCTAGGGCCAGTGCTATTTTTGATATATGCGAACGACATGATGGAAGGAATAGACTCTGAAGTGTCCCTATTCGCAGATGATGTGAAGCTGATGAGAAGAATTAAATCGGATGAGGATGAGGCAGGACTGCAAAGAGACGTGGACAGGCTGGACATGTGGTCCAGAAACTGGCTTCTCGAATTCAATCCTGCCAAATGCAAAGTCATGAAGATTGGGGAGGGGCAAAGAAGACCGCAGACAGAGTATAGGCTAGGTGGAGAAAGACTACAGACCTCACTCAGGGAGAAAGACCTCGGGGTGACCATAACACCGAGCACGTCACCGGAGGCACAGTCCCAGAGCTCAGGGAAATGTCGTACGAGGAAAGGTTCAGGGAAATCGGACTGACGACACTGGAGGACAGAAGGGTCAGGGGAGACATGATAACGACATACAAGATACTGCGGGGAATAGACAAGGTGGACAGAGATAGGATGTTCCAGAGAGGGGACACAGGGACAAGGGGTCACAACTGGAAGCTGAAGACTCAGACGAGTCACAGGGACGTTAGGAAGTATTTCTTCAGTCATAGAGTTGTCAGGAAGTGGAATAGCCTAGCAAGTGAAGTAGTGGAGGCAGGAACCATACATAGTTTTAAGAAGAGGTATGATAAAGCTCAGGAAGCAGAGAGAGGACCTAGTAGCAATCAGTGAAGAGGCGGGGCCAGGAGCTGAGTATCGACCCCTGCAACCACAATTAGGTGAGTGCAATTAGGTGAGTACACACACACACACACACACACACACCACATACACACATACACACACACGCACACACACACACACACACACACACACACACACACACACACACACACACACACACACACACACACACACACACACACACATATACACACACACATACACACACAGACTGTTCAACTGCCTCCCAGCATACATAAGGGGGATTACCAATAGACCCCTGGCTGTCTTCAAAAAGGCTTTAAACAGGCACGTTAAGTCAGTACCTGACCAGCCGGGCTGTGTTTAGTACGTCGGTCTGCTTGCGGTCAGTAGTAACAGCTTGGTTGATCAGGCCATGATCCACCAGGAAGCCTGGTCACAGACTGGGCAGCGGAGGCGTTGACCTCCGAAACCCTCTCCAGGTACACACACATACACACACACACAAACACACACACACACACATACACACACACACACAGAAACACACACACACACATACACATACACACACACACACACACACACACACACACACACACACACACACACACACACACACACACACACACACACACATACACACATACACACACACACAAACACACACACACACACATCTTTCCATCCGGATATCAAATCCTCAGGACAGACAGAGGGAGGAGAGGGGGAGGAGGAGTTGCACTGCTCATTAAAAACCAGTGGGGGTTTGAGAAAATGGAAGGAATGGATGGCACGGGCGAAAGGGACTACTTAGTAGAAACAATCCAGTCTGAGGGTCATAAGGTGATAATTGCAGTAATGTACAACCCACCACAGAACTGCAGGAGGCCAAGAGAAGAATACGATGAGAGCAACAGAGCAATGTTCGACACACTAGCCGAGGTGGCCAGGAGAGCACACATGGGGGAGCAAAGTTACTAGTTATGGGTGATTTCAATCACAAGGAGATTGACTGGGAAGACCTGGAGCCCCATGGGGGTCCCGAAACATGGAGAGCCAAGATGATGGATGTGGTACTGGAAAATCTCATGCATCAACATGTTAGAGACACTACCAGAGAGAGAGGAGAGGATGAACCAGCAAGACTGGACCTTGTATTCACCTTGAGTAGTTCTGACATCGAGGATATCATGTATGAAAGGCCCCTGGGAGCTAGTGATCATGTAGTTCTGTGCTTCGACTACATAGTTGAGCTCCAAGTGGAGAGAGCAGCAGGAATAGGGTGGGAAAAAACCAAACTACAAAAGGGGGAACTACTCAGGCATGAGGAACTTCCTTCAAGACATTCAGTGGGAGAGGGAACTGACAGGAAAACCAGTACAAGAAATGATGGACTATGTGGCAACAAAATGCAAGGAGGCAGAGGAGAGGTTTGTTCCCAAGGGAAACAGAAATAATGGGAAGAACAGAACGAGTCCTTGGTTCACCCAAAGGTGTAGGGAGGCAAAAACTAGGTGTACTAGAGAATGGGGAAAAAAATACAGAAGAAAAGAGAACTCAGGAAAATAAAGAGATTGGCCGAAGAGCCAGAAACGAATATGCACAGATAAGAAGGGAGGCTCAGCGGCAATACGACAATGACATAGCATCGAAAGTCAAGACTGACCCGAAGCTGATGTACAGCCACATCAGGAGGAAAACAACAGTCAAGGACCAGGTAATCAGACTGAGGAAGGGTGATGGGGAATTCACAAGAAACGACCGGGAGGTATGTCAGGAGCTCAACACGAGATTCAAAGAAGTATTTACAGTGGAAACCAGTAGGACTCCAGGAAATCAGAGCAGGGGGGTGCACCAGCAAGTGCTGGATGAGGTACATATAACCAAGGAGGAGGTGAAGAAGCTGCTATGCGAACTTGACACCTCAAAGGCGGTGGGACCAGACATCTCTCCGTGGGTCCTTAAAGAGGGAGCAGAGATATTGTGTGAGCCATTAACAAAGATCTTCAAAACATCATTTGAAACTGGGCAACTCCCCGAGGTATGGAAGATGGCAAATGTAGTCCCAATTTTTAAAAAGGGAGACAGACATGAGGCACTAAACTACAGACCTGTATCACTAACGTGTATAGTATGCAAGGTCATGGAGAAGATCATCAGGAGGAGAGTGGTGGAGCACCTGGAAAGAAACAAGTGTATAATTGACAACCAGAATGATTTCAGGGAGGGAAAATCCTGTGTCACAAACCTACTAGAGTTTTATGACAAGGTGACAGAAGTAAGACAAGAGAGAGAGGGGTGGATCGACTGCATTTTTTTGGACTGCAAGAAGTCCTTCGACACAGTTCCTCACAAGAGGTTACTGCAAAAGCTAGAGGATCAGGCACACATAACAGGAAAGGCACTGCAATGGATCAGAGAATACCTGACAGGGAGGCAACAACGAGTCATGGTACGTGATGAGGTGTCAGAGTGGGCGCCTGTGACAAGCGGGGTTCCACAGGGGTCAGTCCTAGGACCTGTGCTGTTCTTGGTATATGTGAACGACATAACGGAAGGGATAGACTCAGAAGTGTCCTTGTTTGCGGACGATGTGAAGTTAATGAGAAGAATCAAATCGGATGAGGATCAGGCAGGACTACAAAGAGACCTGGACAGGCTACAAGCCTGGTCCAGCAACTGGCTCCTTGAGTTTAACCCCGCCAAATGCAAAGTCATGAAGATTGGGGAAGGGTAAAGAAGACCGCAGACACAATATAGTTTAGATGGCCAAAGTCTGCAAACCTCACTCAAGGAAAAGATCTGGGGGTGAGTATAACACCGAGCATATCTCCCGAGGCGCACATCAATCAGATAACTGCTGCAGCATACGGGCGCCTAGCAAACCTACGGATAGCGTTCCGATACCTCAGTAAGGATTCGTTCAAGACTCTGTGTACCATTTACGTCAGGCCCATACTGGAGTATGCAGCACCAGTTTGGAATCCACACCTTGTCAAGCACGTCAAGAAATTAGAGAAGGTGCAAAGGTTTGCAACAAGACTAGTCCAAGAGCTACGAGGATTGTCCTATGAAGAAAGGTTGAGGGAAATCGGCCTGACGACACTGGAGGCCAGGAGGGTCAGGGGAGACATGATGACGACATATAAAATACTGCGCGGAATAGACGAGGTGGACAAAGACGGGATGTTCCAGAGAAGGGACACAGACACAAGAGGTCACAATTGGAAGTTGAAGACTCAGATGAATCAAAGGGATGTTAGGAAGTATTTCTTCAGTCATAGAGTAGTCAGGCCGTGGAATAGCCTAGAAAGTGACGTAGTGGAGGCGGGAACCATACATAGTTTTAAGGCGAGGTATGATAAAGCTCATGGAGCAGGGAGAGAGAGGACCTAGTAGCAATCAGTGAAGAGGCAGGGCCAGGAGCTGAGTATCGACCAGTGCAACCACAAATAGGTGAGTACACGGGACGATGCTCAACCAGTTCGTCAGTAATATTTCAGAGCACTTCTCAAGCAAAGGGGAAACAACACAGAAGATAATATTCTTCAGAGAGAGAGAGAGAGAGAGAGAGAGAGAGAGAGAGAGAGAGAGAGAGAGAGAGAGAGAGAGAGAGAGAGAAGAGAGAGAGAGAGAGAGAGAGAGAGAGAGAGAGAGAGAGAGGAAGAGAGTAGAGAGAGAGAGAGGAGAGAGAGAGAGAGAGAGAGAGAGAGAGAGAGAGAGAGAGAGAGAGAGAATGATAACAAGACAGAAAGAATCACTGACTCTGTCAAGCGTAAGAAGCGACGCTTCAGATGACAGTACTGACAGATTAATATTATTACTGAGAAGACAGAAGAAAAAAAGGAGAAGAAATAAATAAGAAAAAAAGAGAAAGGAGGAAGAGGAGGACACGAATGAGAAAGAAGGAGGAGGACACGAATGAGAAAGAAGGAGGAGGACACGAATGAGAAAGAAGGAGGAGGACACGAATGAGAAAGAAGGAGGAGGACACGAATGAGAAAGAAGGAGGAGGACACGAATGAGAAAGAAGGAGGCGAACACGAATGAGAAAGAAGGAGGAGGACACGAATGAGAAAGAAGGAGGCGAACACGAATGAGAAAGAAGGAGGAGGACACGAATGAGAAAGACAGAGCATAAAATGAGAACATTTCTGACCACCTTTACTCTCATCATCACAGAAATAAGAAAGAGCAAAAAACGATCTAATTAAATCAGTTTGGAGACTTAACTGATAATGACCACGAAATACCTTCCATTATTGATCTTCAGACTTTAGACTTAATATCAAGTCTGTTCAGACTTTAGACTTAATATTAAGTCTGTTCAGACTTTAGACTTAATATTAAGTCTGTTCAGACTTAGACTTGATATCAAGTCTCTTTAGACTTGAGACTTGATATCAAATCTGTTCAGACTTTAGACTTGATACCAAGTCTGTTCAGACTTTAGACTTAATATTAAGTCTGTTCAGACTTGAGACTTGATATCAAGTCTGTTCAGACTTTAGACTTGATACCAAGTCTGTTCAGACTTTAGACTTAATATTAAGTCTGTTCAGACTTAGACTTGATATCAAGTCTCTTTAGACTTGAGACTTGATACCAAGTCTGTTCAGAACAGACTTGATATCAAGTCTGTTCAGACTTTAGACTTGATATCAAGTCTCTTTAGACTTGAGACTTGATACCAAGTCTGTTCAGAACAGACTTGATATCAAGTCTGTTCAGACTTTAGACTTGATATCAAGTCTATATAGATCACTTTTTTTTTTATATATTTTATTTAAATCATTACAATACAAGGTGGAAATTATACTAAGGTACATAAATGAGGTGAATCACAAATACCCAAGTCACCCTTACAAAAATGATTACACCAGACAAAAGTGTCCTGACAACCTAGTATCACACACCAAAAGGTATATTAGACAGACAATGGTTATAAATGACCATAATTTTTAAAAGGGGTGGACCGGTAAGCCAGCGGGAGGCCTCGGTCAGACGACCAAAAGCTCCAAAGGCGGGTCATCAATCTGACTAAGACCCGCGTCAGGAAACACTTGTCCTGTCTCCTGACGAACCTTACCTAACCTAACCTAATCACACACCATATACACCCAGTTATACCAGAGTGGTATACCTGTGAAGGCTGAAACTTCTAACACAATACCCCCCTCCCCCCTCCCCCCTCCCCCCTCCCCCTCCCCCCTCCCCCCTCCCCTCCCCCCTCCCGCCAAATATAACCATCACCAACCTGATTGCATCTTAACTTAACATTAAAGGATACACAGGAATTACACTATCACGAGTGATGCAGTAACAACTTGGACACAAGAATATTAATAACAATTAAATGGGATACGTGTCTTTACTAGCAGTACCTAGAGTGACGGTCCTAGACTCTCACTAGGTATTTATTCTCGAGAGTAATTGACGGATATCGTGAGAAAGAATACGTGTATCTTCTGTCTGTGATGTACCGTCGCAAGCAGGTAGTGTACCACACATGTGAGTGTCATAATAATAATAATAATAATAATAATAATAATAATAATAATAATAATCATAATAATAATACTAATAATAATAATAATAATAATAATAATAATAATAATGATAATTCAGATTCCAGGGGTGACGGGTTAAGAAGCAGTTATGACGCTCCACATTATACAGGTCACACAACAAGGTTCACAGGTCACATCTCTCATAATTATAAATGATAAGGTCACATTTTTAACTCTCAGTCTCTCACGATTAAATTTTCTCACTCCAGTTTCTCCTGACTCCCATTTCCCCCCTCATTCCCATTTTCCTTGACTCCCATTCTTCCCTACCATTGTTTCCGCGGTGTTATGGTGGACTGGTCTTTGTCAGCAGCTGGAAAGTACTTCTCACCTTTTATCTTCACATTCAATTAAGCTGAGTGACCTGGGACGAGGTAGTGAACACAATACTGCTAATGTGAGCTAGGTGGGTGACCGTGGTAGGTAGGTAGGTAGGTAGGTAGGTCGGTAGGTAGGTAGGTAGATATGTTGGTAGGTAGGTAGGTAGGTAGGTAGGTAGGTAGGTCGGTAGGTAGGTAGGTAGGTAGGTAGGTAGGTAGGTAGATATGTTGGTAGGTAGGTAGGTAGGTTGGTAGGTCTGTAGGTAGGTAGGTCGGTAGGTCGGTAGGTAGGTAGATATGTTGGTAGGTAGGTAGGTAGGTCGGTAGGTAGGTCGGTAGGTAGGTAGGTAGGTCGGTAGGTAGGTAGGTAGGTAGGCAGGCAGATATGTTGGTAGGTAGGTAGGTAGGTAGGTAGGTCGGTAGGTAGGTCGGTAGGTAGGTAGGTAGATATGTTGGTAGGTAGGTAGGTAGGTAGGTAGGTCGGTAGGTAGGTAGGTAGGTAGGTTGGTAGGTAGGTAGGTAGATATGTTGGTAGGTAGGTAGGTAGGTAGGTAGGTCGGTAGGTAGGTCGGTAGGTAGGTAGGTAGATATGTTGGTAGGTAGGTAGGTAGGTAGGTAGGTCGGTAGGTAGGTAGGTAGGTAGGTTGGTAGGTAGGTAGGTAGGTAGGTAGGTAGGTAGGTAGGTCGGTAGGTAGGTCGGTAGGTAGGTAGGTAGATATGTTGGTAGGTAGGTAGGTAGGTAGGTAGGTCGGTAGGTAGGTCGGTAGGTAGGTAGGTAGATATGTTGGTAGGTAGGTAGGTAGGTAGGTCGGGTAGGTAGGTAGGTAGGTAGGTAGGTAGGTAGGTAGGTAGGTAGGTAGGTAGGTAGGTAGGTAGGTAGGTAGGTAGGTTGGTAGGTAGGTAGGTAGGTAGGGTAGGTAGGTAGGTCGTTAGATATGTTGGTAGGTAGGTAGGTAGGTAGGTAGGTGGGTTTAGGTCGGTAGGTAGGTAGGTAGGTAGGTAGGTTGGTAGTAGGTAGGTAGGTAGGTATGTAGGTAGGTAGGTAGGTAGGTATGTATGTAGGTAGGTAAGGTAGGTAGGTAGGTAGGTAGGTAGGTAGGTATGTAGGTAGGTAGGTAGGTAGGTAGATATGTTGGTAGGTAGGTGGGTTTAGGTAGGTAGGTAGGTAGATATGTTGGTAGGTTTGGGTTTAGGTAGGTAGGTAGGTGGTAGGTAGGTAGGTAGGTAGTATGTTGGTAGGTAGGTAGGTAGGTAGGTAGGTAGGTAGGTAGGAAGGTAGATAGGTAGGTAGGTACGTAGGTAGGTAGGTAGATATGTAGGTAGGTAGGTAGGTAGGTAGGTAGGTAGGTATGTATGTAGGTTAGGTAGGGTAGGTAGGTAGGGTGGGTAGTAGGTAGGTAGGTAGATATGTTGGTAGGTAGGTAGGTAGGTAGGTAGGTAGGTGGGTAGGTAGGTAGGTGTTAGGTAGATATGTTGTAGGTAGGTAGGTAGTAGGTAGGTAGGTAGGTAGGTAGGTAGGTAGGTAGGTAGGTAGGTAGATATGTTGGTAGGTAGGTAGGTAGGTAGGTTGGTAGGTAGTTAGGTAGAAAGGTAGGTAGGTTGGTAGGTAGGTAGGTAGGTAGGAAGGTAGGTAGGTAGGTAGGTAGTTAGGTAGGAAGGTAGGAAGGTTGGTAGATAGGTAGATAGGTAGGTAGGTAGGTAGGTAGGTAGGTAGGTAGATAGGTAGGTAGGTAGGAAGGAAGGTAGGTAGGTAGGTAGGTAGGCTGGTAGGTAAGTAGGAAGGTAGGTTGCTTGGTAGGTAGGTAGGTAGGGTAGGTTGGTAGATAGGTAGTTATGTTTGTAGGTAGGTAGGTAGGTAGGTAAGTAGGTAGGTAGATAGATATGTTGGTAGGTATATAGGTATGTTGGTAAGTAGGTAGATAGGTAGGTAGGTAGGTAGGTAGGTAGGTAGGTAGGTAGGTAGGTAGGTAGGTAGATAGGTAGGTAGGTAGGTAGGTAGGTTGGTAGGTAGGTAGGTAGGTAGACAGGTAGTTAGGTAGGTTGGTTTGATAGGTATGTTGGTAGGTAGGTTGTAGTAAGTATGTTGGTAGGTAGGTAGGTAGGTTGGTAGGTAGGTTGGTTGATAGGTATGTTGGTAGGTAGGTTGGTAGGTAAGTATGTTGGTAGGTAGGTAGGTAGGTAGGTAGGTAGGTAGGTAGGTTGGTAGGTAGGCAGGCAGGCAGGCAGGCAGGCAGGCAGGCAGGCAGGCAGACAGGCAAGCAGGCAGGCAGGCAGGCAGGCAGGCAGGCAGGCAGGCAGGTAGGTAGGCAGGCAGGCAGGCAGGCAAGCAGGCAGGCAGGCAGGCAGGCAGGCAAGCAGGCAGGCAGGCAAGCAGGCAGGCAGGCAAGCAGGCAGGCAGGCAAGCAGGCAGGCAGGCAGGCAGGCAAGCAGGCAGGCAGGCAAGCAGGCAGGCAGGCAGGCAGGCAGGCAAGCAGGCAGGCAGGCAAGCAGGCAGGCAGGCAAGCAGGCAGGCAGGCAGGCAGGCAAGCAGGCAGGCAGGCAAGCAGGCAGGCAGGCAGGCAGGCAGGCAAGCAGGCAGGCAGGCAGGCAGGCAGCCAGGCTGCTATTTTAGCGATATAAATCCCATAATATCAATACGTATTTCCAGAATAATCCAACGAGTGACTAAAGATACTGGAACTAGTTTAGTGAGTTAGCCTGGAGGCTAGAAACGAGCTAGACCAGGTCATGCGAGGTCAAAGGAGAGGTCAAAGGCAGCATGTGAACTAGTTTAGCCTTTGACCTCAGAGGATATAACGTTATATTGATGTATGTTGCTTTACGTGTTCTCTCACTGGGCCTCGCTGTGGCACTGGATAGGTCTACGGCGATAGGCCTAGGGTGAAGGAAAATTGATTGTAAAAGCTAGTTGATATGATGCGTTAGACTCGTGGTGACCAGTTGGTCACCTTATTCTAGGTGAAGTTATTAAGGTGTACCGTAGCTGGGTTGGTAGAGCACTCAGCCCACACACTGACGTCCGTAGTTTGATCCCCGGTACGGCTGGAAACATTAGGACGCGTTTCCTTAAGACACCTGCTGTCCATGTTTACCTAGCCTGGGTGTTAGTTAACTGGTATGGGTCGCATCCTGGGGGCAAAACCAGGGACTTTCTATATAATGAAATTAATGTCAACTATGGTCTGTATAAGTTGTATCAAGTGCTGGTAGAAATAAACATTATTATTATTATTATTATTATTATTATTATTATTATTATTATTATTATTATTAAAATACCGTGTAAGTAGTCAGGACATTTGTGAAAGCGCTAAACCCGTCATAACCTGCCTGGTAGAGGGAAGCAGGACTCAGCCCAGGATACCAGAAGGACCGTCAGGGTCCTGCGCCTTACTAAGTGATCTCGACCGTAATCCTTTCCATCTTCGTGAAATATCTCTTATTTCCCAGTGGCATTATTAATTTCTCCTTTATCCTCTCACATTCCCAAACATTCTCTCTCTCTCTCTCTCTCTCTCTGCGCATTTTCATCTCCGTCAGGTTTTCTCCTGTTCCTTCCCACTATTTGTAACATCTCTGAGAGCTCTCTTCACCATCACTATAAATGAGTAACTGTCAACAACAACAATAGTAGTAGTAGTAGTAGTAGTAGTAGTAGTAGTAGTAGTAGTAGTAGTAGTAGTAGTAGTAGTAGTAATAATAATAATAATATTATTATTATTAAGAAAATATGTACATACATAAACGACCCTCTCCCATTTTTTTTGTGTGGTGTCCGACTGTTAATATACTGCAGGTTAAAAAATTACGACCGTAGATGAATTACTCCTGGAAATATAAACACAAATGCAGTATAATGTGATCCTTTATTGACAACGTTTCACCCACACAGTGGGCTTTTTCAAGTCACACACGGATCTACCTGGGGTTGGAAGGTACGAGAGTATTTATAGTCATGTTCAGAATGTTGAGGTCAGGTGGAGAATGCTGCATCTGATGATCTACCGGGTGGGGTTATAGAGTCTTGGGTAGCTTGGCAGGGGTATTGGACAAGTTGTAGACCTTCTGCAGTGTTCTATGTTCTTATGTGGGATAGCGATGAAGAAGTTTCTTGGCGAGTGGTTCAGCTATGTTATAGAAGTCATTGTTCTGGTTATCTCTATAACCAACAATTTCAACCAGAACAATGGCTTCTATAACATAGCTGAACCACTCGCCAAGAAACTTCTTCATCGCTATCCCACATAAGAACATAGAACACTGCAGAAGGTCTACAACTTGTCCAATACCCCTGCCAAGCTACCCAAGACTCTATAACCCCACCCGGTAGATCATCAGATGCAGCATTCTCCACCTGACCTCAACATTCTGAACATGACTATAAATACTCTCGTACCTTCCAACCCCAGGTAGATCCGTGTGTGACTTGAAAAAGCCCACTGTGTGGGTGAAACGTTGTCAATAAAGGATCACATTATACTGCATTTGTGTTTATATTTCCATTGTGTCGGTATTTTATACCATTTATTTCCATGAATTACTCCTGTAGACTCCCGTAGCCACTCTTAACATACACGTCAAGGACGACCTCCAGACTGTCACCCCATTACTCACCCTCTTCCTCCTTCACCCCTTTCCTCTCCCTTCCAGCCGTCCAGCTTTCCAGGACAACCCCCCACCCCACCCTCCGGGGACCTCGAGTGCCACTTCAGGCCGAGTGCCAACTCGAAGCCCTTTTTTTTTTAGGGGGGGGGGAGGGGGTCAAGTTCCGCTGCGAAAGTTTGCCGCATTAAAATTGGCGAGTGACGAGCTGGTCCAAGAACACTGATGCGAGGCAGTGTTGAGAGCTGGTCCAAGAACACTGATGCGAGGCAGTGTTGAGAGCTGGTCCAAGAACACTGATGCGGGGCAGTGTTGAGAGCTGGTCCAAGAGCATTGATTCGAGGCAGTGTTGAGAGCTGGTCCAAGAACACTGATGCGGGGCAGTGTTGAGAGCTGGTCCAAGAGCACTGATGCGGGGCAGTGTTGAGAGCTGGTCCAAGAACATTGATTCGAGGCAGTGTTGAGAGCTGGTCCAAGAGCATTGATTCGAGGCAGTGTTGAGAGCTGGTCCAAGAGCACTGATGCGGGGCAGTGATGAGAGCTGGTCCAAGAACACTGATGCGAGGCAGTGTTGAGAGCTGGTCCAAGAACACTGATGCGAGGCAGTGTTGAGAGCTGGTCCAAGAACACTGATGCGAGGCAGTGTTGAGAGCTGGTCCAAGAACACTGATGCGAGGCAGTGTTGAGAGCTGGTCCAAGAGCACTGATGCGGGGCAGTGTTGAGAGCTGGTCCAAGAGCACTGATGCGAGGCAGTGTTGAGAGCTGGTCCAAGAACACTGATGCGGGGCAGTGTTGAGAGCTGGTCCAAGAGCACTGATGCGGGGCAGTGATGAGAGCTGGTCCAAGAACACTGATGCGAGGCAGTGTTGAGAGCTGGTCCAAGAGCACTGATGCGAGACAGTGTTGAGAGCTGGTCCAAGAACACTGATGCGAGGCAGTGTTGAGAGCTGGTCCAAGAGCACTGATGCGAGGCAGTGTTGAGAGCTGGTCCAAGAGCACTGATGCGGGACAGTGTTGAGAGCTGGTCCAAGAGCACTGATGCGAGGCAGTGTTGAGAGCTGGTCCAAGAGCACTGATGCGAGGCAGTGTTGAGAGCTGGTCCAAGAGCACTGATGCGAGGCAGTGTTGAGAGCTGGTCCAAGAGCACTGATGCGGGGCAGTGATGAGAGCTGGTCCAAGAGCACTGATGCGAGACAGTGTTGAGAGCTGGTCCAAGAGCACTGATGCGAGACAGTGTTGAGAGCTGGTCCAAGAGCACTGATGCGAGACAGTGTTGAGAGCTGGTCCAAGAGCTACTACGTAGCTCTCCTGAAGGATTCAATTAGGTAATTTGTATTGTAGTGTTCCCCCCTCCCCCCTAACAAGCACTTGTAAAATGCAACAAGTTTTAATATCAGATTTTTTTGTGCACACACACACACACACACACACACACACACACACACACACACACACACACACACACACACACACACACACACACAGAGGAGCTGTGACTTGACCCCTGCCACCACATACAGGTGAGCACACACACACTCACCCCTTTCCCCCTAGCTATACTGGCCAGGATATGAAACAGCAGCATAAATTAAGCCTTAAAGAAGATATATATGTGTGGAAACAACACCGGGATGTATCATGCTCAGAGTAACCAACACATACACGTAATAACGCCTTACACACACTTGCTGTTGCTGCTGCAGGTGTAAGAGATTCCTTGATGAGGTACGACAATAAATATCATTAGGGAAGGACTGAGAGACATTAAGCACGCTCACGTATTCAAGAGACTAATTAATTCTCAACGTTTAAGCACCAGCCAAAAGTTGCGTTTTCCATTAGAACGTTTACTGAAGACGTACAAGGGAGGGAGGGAATTAATTAATTTGATTTTGAAGGTGAGAACAGGTACGTACGCTTGTGTATGTGCGTACACACAGATACAGACAGACAGACACACACACACACAGATGCACACATACACACATAAATACATACACACACACATATACACATATACACACTCAAAATACAGACCTACCTAGCATGGGCCAGTGTTTGCTGCTCTCTTCTTCCCACTGAAAGGATGAATTCTGAACTTTTGGTGTTCTGAAACTCTCTTTTTTGAACCCTGGTGTTCTGAAACTCTTGTTGAACCTTGGTGTTCTGAAACTCTCTTTTTTGAACCCTGGTGTTCTGAAACTCTTGTTGAACCTTGGTGTTCTGAAACTCTCTTTTTTGAACCCTGGTGTTCTGAAACTCTTGTTGAACCTTGGTGTTCTGAAACTCTTGTTGAACCTTGGTGTTCTGAAACTCTCTTTTTTGAACCCTGGTGTTCTGAAACTCTTGTTGAACCTTGGTGTTCTGAAACTCTCTTTTTTAAACCTTGGTGTTCTGAAACTCTCTTTTTTGAACCCTGGTGTTCTGAAACTCTCTTTTTTGAACCTTGGTGTTCTGAAACTCTTTTTGAACCTCGGTATTCTGAAACTATTCTTTGAACCTAGGTGTTCCTAAGCACGAATTTCGAACCTCAGTGCTACGAACCTCAAAAACCAAACCATAACTATTCTGTGAACTCTGATCCTCAACACTACCAAATCATCTAAAAAAAAAAAAAAAACTTAAAATTCCCAGCCTCAAAATTCTAAATATAAGAGAGAATATCGTCTCACTTTGAGGAGAAGCCGAGTTAAAATATTACCCACGAGTATTATACTTCACCCCGGATATTTTATTACCACAGGGGATACAATAGCACCGGATATTATACAACCGTAGCGCATAATATATTTTATGTAGGATAATTTAGGATGGTTTAAGACAGGATTAGCGGGATGTATATATACCCCGTGAGGTGTAGGGCTGTCAGTGTATATACACCGAGAGGTGTATGGCTGTCAGTGTATATACACCAAGAGGTGTATGGCTGTCAGTGTATATACACCGAGAGGTGTATGGCTGTCAGTGTATATACACCAAGAGGTGTATGGCTGTCAGTGTATATACACCAAGAGGTGTATGGCTGTCAGTGTATATACACCGAGAGGTGTATGGCTGTCAGTGTATATACACCGAGAGGTGTATGGCTGTCAGTGTATATACACCGAGAGGTGTATGGCTATCAGTGTATATACACCAAGAGGTGTATGGCTGTCAGTGTATATACACCAAGAGGTGTAGGGCTGTCAGTGTATATACACCAAGAGGTGTATGGCTGTCAGTGTATATACACCAAGAGGTGTAGGGCTGTCAGTGTATATACACCAAGAGGTGTAGGGCTGTCAGTGTATATACACCAAGAGGTGTAGGGCTGTCAGTGTATATACACCAAGAGGTGTAGGGCTGTCAGTGTATATACACCAAGAGGTGTAGGGCTGTCAGTGTATATACACCGAGAGGTGTATGGCTGTCAGTGTATATACACCGAGAGGTGTATGGCTGTCAGTGTATATACACCGAGAGATGTAGGGCTGTCAGTGTATATACACCAAGAGGTGTAGGGCTGTCAGTGTATATACACCGAGAGGTGTATGGCTGTCAGTGTATATACACCGAGAGGTGTATGGCTGTCAGTGTATATACACCAAGAGGTGTATGGCTGTCAGTGTATATACACCAAGAGGTGTATGGCTGTCAGTGTATATACACCGAGAGGTGTATGGCTGTCAGTGTATATACACCAAGAGGTGTAATGGCTGTCAGTGTATATACACCGAGAGGTGTATGGCTGTCAGTGTATATACACCAAGAGGTGTATGGCTGTCAGTGTATATACACCAAGAGGTGTATGGCTGTCAGTGTATATACACCGAGAGGTGTATGGCTGTCAGTGTATATACACCGAGAGGTGTATGACTGTCAGTGTATATACACCAAGAGGTGTATGGCTGTCAGTGTATATACACCGAGAGGTGTATGGCTGTCAGTGTATATACACCGAGAGGTGTATGGCTGTCAGTGTATATACACCGAGAGGTGTATGGCTGTCAGTGTATATACACCAAGAGGTGTATGGCTGTCAGTGTATATACACCGAGAGGTGTATGGCTGTCAGTGTATATACACCAAGAGGTGTATGGCTATCAGTGTATATACACCGAGAGGTGTATGGCTATCAGTGTATATACACCAAGAGGCGTATGGCTATCAGTGTATATACACCGAGAGGTGTATGGCTATCAGTGTATATACACCGAGAGGTGTATGACTGTCAGTGTATATACACCAAGAGGTGTATGGCTGTCAGTGTATATACACCGAGAGGTGTATGGCTGTCAGTGTATATACACCGAGATGTGTATGGCTGTCAGTGTATATACACCGAGAGGTGTATGGCTGTCAGTGTATATACACCAAGAGGTGTATGGCTGTCAGTGTATATACACCGAGAGGTGTATGGCTGTCAGTGTATATACACCAAGAGGTGTATGGCTATCAGTGTATATACACCGAGAGGTGTATGGCTATCAGTGTATATACACCAAGAGGCGTATGGCTATCAGTGTATATACACCGAGAGGTGTATGGCTATCAGTGTATATACACCAAGAGGTGTATGGCTATCAGTGTATATACACCAAGAGGTGTATGGCTATCAGTGTATATACACCAAGAGGTGTATGGCTATCAGTGTATATACACCAAGAGGTGTATGGCTATCAGTGTATATACACCAAGAGGTGTATGGCTATCAGTGTATATACACCAAGAGGTGTATGGCTATCAGTGTATATACACAAGAGGTGTATGGCTATCAGTGTATATACACCAAGAGGTGTATGGCTATCAGTGTATATACACCAAGAGGTGTATGGCTGTCAGTGTATATACACCAAGAGGTGTATGGCTGTCAGTGTATATACACCAAGAGGTGTATGGCTATCAGTGTATATACACCGAGAGGTGTATGGCTGTCAGTGTATATACACCGAGAGGTGTTTGGCTGTCAGTGTATATACACCGAGAGGTGTATGGCTATCAGTGTATATACACCAAGAGGTGTATGGCTGTCAGTGTATATACACCGAGAGGTGTATGGCTATCAGTGTATATACAGCAAGAGGTGTATGGCTGTCAGTGTATATACACCGAGAGGTGTATGGCTATCAGTGTATATACACCAAGAGGTGTATGGCTGTCAGTGTATATACACCGAGAGGTGTATGGCTATCAGTGTATATACACCGAGAGGTGTATGGCTGTCAGTTACATTAAATACTATTTAAGATATAAAAACATTCATGACTGGTATTAAACACGTAACATGCAACCTTAATGACCCTCATATACTAGACAGACTTTAAACTTAATTAACCCACTAAAATGGGTAAAGTAGCATAGGAAATCTATGATAATGGCACAGAGGGAAAGTCTAAAGGTAATTTAAAGGTAATTAGCCTAGGAGGAGAGAAGAATGTGTTGAGCATGGGTCAGTAGACTCTGAATATTCATTAGTTGGTATATTTATTACCGAAATGTTTCGACTACATGGTAGGCATCTTCAGTCAAACAACAGGTGTGGTAGTCAAATGAAGATGATGTAGTCAGTCCATCTAGTAGGAGAAGTGTTGAAGGTGGTCAGTCCCTCAGCCTAGAGCAGAGTACAGCATCACGTACCATCATCTTCCTGAGATAACCTCCAGACGTCCAGTCTTCAGTATTGCTTGATGCAATACTCAACACTGGTACTTTTCTTAATTTTATTGTTTAAATCTTTATTCTCCCAGGCGCTGTGTGACCCTACAGGTTTAGTGCTCCACGTTAACATAATAACAATAATAATAATAATAATAATATTAGTAATAATAATAATAATAATAATAATAATAACAATAACAACAACAACAACAACAACAACAACAACAACAACAATAATAATAATAATAATAATAATAATAATAATAATAATAATAATAATAATAATAAGCTGACCATGGAAAAAAGGGGATAAAGTTGAACAAGTAAGAAGAGATGTGAAAATTAGGTATATTAGTAGTATTATTATCTTTATCTCCTACAATACCAGGAATATGAGCCATGAACCACATGTGTAATACCTGGTATCTTAATCTCCTACAATACCAGGAATATGAGCCATGAACCACATGTGTAATACCTGGTATCTTTATCTCCTACAATACCAGGAATATGAACCATGAACCACATGTGTTATACCTGGTATCTTTATCTCCTACAATACCAGGAATATGAGCCATGAACCACATGTGTTATACCTGGTATCTTTATCTCCTACAATACCAGGAATATGAACCATGAACGACATGTGTTATACCTGGTATCTTTATCTAAAGATTTTCCACCAACAATATGTCATTTATATAGTGAGATTATTGCATGAAAACATTGTATGAGGCAGTCAGTCCCTCAGCCTTGACAGAGTGTACACAGAAGTGTGAGATGAGGCAGTCAGTCCCTGAGCTTGCTGGTGGTAACTATAAAGACACTTAGTGTTTAGTTTAGTGATGAATAAAGACTTCAGTACCAAACTTAATAAAAATGTTAATAATAAAGTTACACGATGTGTACTTACCTATTTGTTGTTGCAAGGGTCAATTCACAGCTCTTGGCCCCCGCCTCTTCGCTAGGCGCTACTAGGTCCACTCTTTTCCTGCTCCATAAGCTTTATAAGAACATAACATAAGAATGGAGGAACACTGCAGAAGGCCTACTGGCCCATGCAAGGCAGGTCCTTATCAAAACTGCCTCTACCTAAAGGGTACAGCTAAGCTGTAGAAACCATCGTTCTGGTTGCAATTGTTAGAGATTCTGGTGAGTACCAAATCAACGCGGGGGCGATGACCCCCGGAACACCCCCTGTCTAGGTAGACTCCTGTCAGACCCCTGTTCACTATATGCTCATCTTCTCTTCTGCTCACTATATGCTCATCTTCTCTTATATATGTGTTTTAAGACCCATTGCTTGGGCAAAACATCGTCAACAAAGAATGCACATAACTATATTTGTAATAAAGTTGGTAGAATTACCGACAATATGTAAAGTAAAAGGACACAAGTGCAACTAATGTGACATTTATTGTGGCAACGTTTCGCTCTCCAGGATCTTTGTTAAGCCATTACGTATAGTGTGTACTCACTTAGTTGTACTCACCTGGTTGTGGTTGCAGGGGTCCAGTCATAGCTCCTGGCTCCGCCTCTTCACTGGCCTCTAGTGGGTCACTCTTCCCGCTACATGAGCTTTATCATACCTCTGCTTAAAGCCATGTATAGATCCTGCCTCCACTACATCGTGTGTGTGTGTGTGTGTGTGTGTACTCACCTAGTAGCACTCACCTAGTTGAGGTTGCGGGGGTCGAGTCCGAGCTCCTGGCCCCGCCTCTTCACTGATCGCCACTAGGTCACTCTCCCTGAGCCGTGAGCTTTATCATACCTCTGCTTAAAGCTATGTATGGATCCTGCCTCCACTACATCGCTTCCCAAACTATTCCACTTACTGACTACTCTGTGTGTGTGTGTGTGTACTCACCTAGTACTCACCTAGTTGAGGTTGCGGGGGTCGAGTCCGAGCTCCTGGCCCCGCCTCTTCACTGATCGCTACTACTGTGTGTGTGTGTGTGTGTGTGGTGTGTGTGTGTGTGTGAACATTAACATCAGCACCGCTATGCATTTTAACGAACTTCTTTCTAGTTAGGTTAATATCCAGAGTGGAGTCAGGGAGCGTGTGCAGGCAACCGCTGCTTGTATAATGCTCTATCTTGCACTCACAACACTCACTAACAACATTCTACATCTGACTGACTCGCATGATCAAGCATTAACCAGTGCTTGTATCATGCTCACATGATGAATTATCCAGTGTATCATGCTCACATGATGAATTATCCAGTGTATCATGCTCACATGATGAATTATCCAGTGTATCATGCTCACATGATGAATTATCCAGTATATCATGCTCGCATGATGAATTATCCAGTGTATCATGCTCACATGATGAATTATCCAGTGTATCATGCTCACATGATGAATTATCCAGTGTATCATGCTCACATGATGAATTATCCAGTGTATCATGCTCACATGATGAATTATCCAGTGTATCATGCTCACATGATGAATAATCCAGTGTATCATGCTCACATGATGAATTATCCAGTGTATCATGCTCACATGATGAATTATCCAGTGTATCAAGCTCACATGATGAATTATCCAGTGTATCATGCTCACATGATGAATTATCCAGTGTATCATGCTCACATGATGAATTATCCAGTGTATCATGCTCACATGATGAATTATCCAGTGTATCATGCTCACATGATGAATTATCAGTGTATCATGCTCACATGATGAATTATCCAGTGTATCATGCTCACATGATGAATTATCCAGTGTATCATGCTCACATGATGAATTATCCAGTGTATCATGCTCGCATGATGAATTATCCAGTGTATCATGCTCACATGATGAATTATCCAGTGTATCATGCTCACATGATGAATTATCCAGTGTATCATGCTCGCATGATGAATTATCCAGTATATCATGCTCGCATGATGAATTATCCAGTGTATCATGCTCACATGATGAATTATCCAGTGTATCATGCTCGAGATGAATTATCCAGTGATCATGCCACATGATGAATTATCCAAGGGATCTGCCGCATGATGAATTTTAAAAC